>JADMNG010000040.1:0-271448 GCA_016097075.2 Sporothrix phasma | reverse complement strand
GAGATAAAGATGGGGGCACTCTTGTTCTCTCGCTGTCTTTGGCCATCCTCCGTCTACAAAGCACCCGCCATCTCTGGCTTTGCCTCATCGTCGTCCTGTTCGCCGCGTGTCTGTACGATGATGCACATGTACGTCGTACTCGGACATGTGCACCAGAGTGCCTGTCATGTCTCACCTGCGTCTTTGGTGCGAAAGGTAGGCGTGTCTCATCTTCACCGTCTTTATCGTCCCGCCTCGACCTATGTATGGTGAAGAGCTATTGTCTTCCTAGCGCAACCTTGCCGCCATTGACTCTTGCTTGTAGAGACAAACGGACGGCGACGGGACGTGCAGCGACCGGAGACAGAACAGAAAGACAGACTGCCTAGAGGCAAAATGGGAAACAACGAGTGAAAGGAGGACATCCAAGGGGCCGGACGATATGTAGGTCAACGGGTGGAAGAAACACGACACTGTCCTCATCGACACCTGCAGTGACTAGGTCGATTGTTGCATGTGCTTGCTTTGCTTGCATTTACTTCGTGCCTGCATCAGGGTGCAGACAGCTGCAATTGTTGTCAAATGTCTGCCTGCACCCAATGGTTTCCTCGTGCTGCAGGACGCTGCGGACGTTGCAGCAACCAATGCAGCCACAAAGCGAGACAACCTGTCAGGACAGGAATGGGACAGCAAAGGAAGAGCAAGATCAAAAGCTACCCAGGACATGTGCGGTGGAGGACATTAAACCAGCAACACCTCTGCAGCCACATCAGCCACCGGCCGTTTGGTCGCGTGCAATCGGGAGGGGTCGCAGAGAGGAGCTGCAAAAGAAAGTAGAACTCGGCGAGAAAAGAAAACAAGAGGGATGCGAGCTCGTGGTTGACCGCCAGGGCCGAGACCCTGGCTGATTTTCTCTTTGTCTGTCCTCCTTCTCCCATCCTCATTTCTTTTTCTTGCTGCCTTCAACGCACCTCACCCAGAATGGCAGCGACTGTTTATGTTCCGTCTTTTCTTTGTCGATCGCATCACAATCATGCGCCGCGTGACCGCCTCGAGGAGCAGCGGGTGGACGTTGTGTTCTGATGCCTGCTATCAAGGACAGTATCGTACGTACTACTTTGTACGCCGTCACTGTTACAACTGTCGTGCTACGGCGGCTTTTAATATGCCTCCTCCCTGCCTCGTCCTGTGGCCCAGACCGCGCATCGTCGGCATTCGACCTACGACGTATCCTTCGTAGTCGTGTTTCGATTGTGCCTCTCGCTTTCACTAGCATTGCGACCTGCTGTAACACGGGACTGCTGCTGCAGAAGAGGTTCAGAGGGTGAATAGCATGCCATCGTAAAAGTTTCAACGAGTCAAAATGACTCGACTCGGCGCGATGTATCACTTTTTGCGGCCGCTCACAGGGTTCTGGCCTTGTCTTTGGCCACCGGTTTGGGTCTCGCAGTGGTGTATTCGACAGTGTAACGCTGCAACGCCCCTAAAAGGACTCTGTAATCACGTCGTAACACAGCGCTACAACGCTATCCATGGGGTTTGTTTTCAAGAGCATCGTCGTAGGTCCACTGTTCACCTCCACTCACCTCCACTCACCACTGATTTTGTTGATTCAGGGCCCCTGTCGATCTCTGATGATGCACGGCCCACTTTTCTGGGTGTCGGCTTCGTCGGATAGTTGCCTAATTTGGCCATTCCGAAGTCAATGGCAGTCCTACAGCACTACAGAGCACTACGCACTACGCACTTACAGCAGCTACAGCAGCTACAGCAGCTACAGCAGCTACAGCAGCTACAGCAGCTACAGCAGCTACAGCAGCTACAGCACTTACAGCACTTACAGCTACAGCACCTACGCACCGGCATCGCATCTTGCACGGACCGCTGAATAGCCAGACAAGACAAACATCGCATCTACTTCGTACTGGTGATGTCACAGCCTCGCATTGGGGTCGCAACAGTCAGACGTCTGTCGACTGTGGTAGGATACAGATAGCGATTGAGAATCATGATATCGCACCGTCTCGACGCAGCTATGGCGATTCAACTCGGTTCATTCCTTTCGAACCCCGTTTTCCTCGTCATCCGGTTCCCAGTCCGCCTCTTGGCCTTCTTTCGCATTCTCCCCTTGACCCTCGCCGATTTCTTCAGTTTGTCTTTCCTCAGCCTCCACTGCATGTCTCGCCAGCCCGTAGAAGAAAACGAGAGGAGCCATAGGAGAGAGCACTTGCGGCAAGGCTCGGCTCGTCTCTTGCCGCTCCTCATTTTTACCTGTTTTGCCTCTTCTTCTCGTTCCCTTCTCTTCTTCTTTCCACGTTTCCTTGGCCTTCTCTCCCTCCCTATCACCCTCCGGGCTCAAAGCTTCGGCCACATTCCTCTCCCCGACGCCCGTCGGCCTCGCCTCCTCCTGTCTTGCGGTGTGACCGGAGCATTTTCGACCATCTAGACGTATCCCTCGCGTCCGAAAGGGATCGGCAATGTCTCAGCAGCAAACAAGTCGACAGCCACGAAGCCACCGACCACGCAGCCACGCAGCCACGCAGCCACGCAGCCACGCAGCCACTCACACAACGGAAGCGCACGTTGCCTGGAAGCTGCGCACATCTCGTGGAGTACCCCTGTCGATTTAGCCGGGCCTGTCGTCGTTTGCTTCTCCTCTTCTCGGCAGCCCGGCAGAAGCATGGCCAGTGGAAGTAGATAAACGACGAGTCATGAAACCGTAGTGACAATCACAGTGATGAAGGAATGGTACGGGAAACACGAGCAGTCCTTGATCCTTGATCTACGCCTTGAGACTGATTCCGAGGACGGCTTTTCAGAGTCCTTGAACATGGAGACATGGCCTCCGCGACGGAGTAGTAATATGATCTCCCTCTCCGGAGAACCTCGCTGCAATCCCTTCAATGGCATGCCGGCAACGAGGCTGTCCAAGACAACCGAGATGCCGTCCACTTCGACTACCATACTTTTGTTGGTGTCCCTGGCACCACCACTCTGGTCACACTTCGGTCAAGGCTGGAAAGTCGCGTTCCTGGTGCCTGCATGCCGTTGGATTGTATTTGCCACATGTGTGGTCCACGACGTCCACGACGCCCACGACACTCTACCATACACCCATTGCTCTTCCTGGCGTCATCGGCATCCCGCTTTGCCTTTCAACCTACGATGCGCAACGACAGCGGCCGTCTTGTACGTCGTAGGTATACGCACATGGAACGGGATCAGTGGCTTTGGTGAGGTTGTACCACCCCTGTCGAAACCAAGACGAGCCGTGGCCACGGGCGACCAATCAATGCGCAGAGGACGGCTTCTATCAGCCGGGTGAATGAAGTAGCCCGGTCTTGGCAACGGCATGGGGAGCTCGCGAGAGCAAGACTTTGAAGAGGAAATATACAAAGTACGAATAAATAAAACCGGGAATTTCGGCCAAGGGATCTACAAGAATGCGGAATATGTCGCATGTCGTACTTTGTACAGATGTCATGTCCAACAGAAACACCGTGAGGGCGAGGTGAGAACAATGTACTTCGTACGCCCATCTGGCAATGCAAAGAAATACTCAAACAGGACCGTGCATGGGAGAACAAGCAAGTCGGGAGGCTGTCGAGTGCGTCCTCATCCTTGGGGGTGATCTGAAAGCCGAAACGAAACGTACGAGTACTTCGGTCTTGTGCTCTCTCCAGCACCCGCCGTGAACACACTTCTTTGTACAAAGTAGTTTCCATCCTGCACTCCCCGCGTGCACCCTCCACTCTCGCCTCCGCCGTCTTCCGGGCTTGACAATGACACACGCAGCGCACGCCCCCTCTGAATCGTGTGTCCTTGGTTCATTCCCCCACCCAGGGAGCAGGGCGTCTGTGTACGAGTCCTTTGTCGTGCCAAAGGGGCCTTTGGCCATGATTGCGCCGTCGCCGGCCGTGGTGAGGGTGAGGGATTTCGCCGTACTCAGTACGAGTATCGTGGGCAGTCGGGCACGGCGGACAGTCTACTTCTACAAAGTACTTTGTACGAGCATCTGGTCCATTCTGTTGCCATCTGCTGTCGTCGGGACTGCCAGTGGCGGGAGCGTCTTGTCTCTTGCTCTAGGATGCTTGGTTCGTACGAGTAAAGTACAGAGTACTCGTAGATGCTGACTCTCCCCGGACGAGCGCAAACCATTGCCGCCAGTCTCTTCTGCCGCCGACATACTTTGTACGTCGAACAGATCGACCGTCGCGCTCGCTCTTTTTCTGCTCCTGTATCCGTGGTGGCCCTGGTCTGGCACCACCCTTGCTGTCCATCCGACACCCCGTCGAATGCCACAGTCAAACAGCTCCCACCTCGTATCTATTCTCGTCTGGTCGCTTTCCGACATCACCATTTCCAACACTGGACGGACTTTTGCCGCGTTTCCCTCGTCTCCGTGCAACTGTGCTCACCCCGTCTGGTTTGCCCGCCAAGCCGGAGCTTCCTCCTCCCTACGAAGTACGCCTTTTCCCTCAACCGTCCAGTCCGCCTGCACTGCCTGCTCAGACAGGCTTGGCTTTGTACTCGTATACCGTCCTTCACTGACATCCTGTCGTAGCTGCACGCAATCCTGAACGCAACACGAGTACTGCACACCCAGACTATCACTGCATACTCGTACCAAAAACGCACTGCAATACAGCGCCGTCATCAAAACGGCATCACCTGTACTGCTCTGCATCTGCATCTGCGTCTGCACTCAGTCTGCTCATGATTCATTATATTCGTCATGACTTATCTACTTGCGAATGCATGATAATATGTGGCCTTGTCATGAAATGCTTTCGTGTTGAAAACAAACCCAGTAACCGTTTCTACCCCCCCCCCCCCCCCCAACTGTGTCTCCGGCCTGTCTACCAATGCGGTGCCCAACCAATGTACATCGCCGACAGGTTCGCTGCCTCTGTTGCCTGCTTGATCAGCTCCCGCGCCTGGCCCTCCACGCCCAAAGGAATCGTCTCCTCAAACAGCAGCCCGTTAATCCGCCGCTTGATGTTCTTGACCACGCTCTGCGGGTCCAGTTTGACCACAGGCGGCGGTTTGGCCCGGGCTGCGGCGTGGTGCTGGTGTCCGCCTCGCGGGTCCGCTTGCAAGTCCAGTGTCGGGTCGTGGATGAATGCCTCCAGCACCGCCAGCAGCGTCTCTTCCTGCTCGCGCATCATCTGCAGCGTCAATTCGCACGACCGCCGGAACGGGCCCCGGTCGTCGCAGATGCCCATTGCCGCCCGCATGTTCTGCGTGAGCCGGAACGGCACCGTCTCCGGCTGCGTGAACAGCCGGCCCTTCTCAAACAAACAGTTGAAGTCGACATGCATCACTCCGCCACTGTCCTCGTCCACCAGAACGTTCTCGCAGTGCCGGTCGCCCAGGCCCAGCACGGCGCCGGCCATCGACATGACCGCCGCCGACCGCGTAAACCGCAGCCGCGCCGTAAACCACACCGCCGGGTACGGGAACCGCCGCATGAACCATTCTTGGAGCACAGGCGGGAACGCAGGAAGCACTGCCGTTGTAAACACGTGCACCCTCTGCCGCGGCGTGCCAGCGTCCGTCAGCATCTTTTGAATCTCGAGTGGCTCTGGCGGCCGCGGCTGCACCTGCGAACGCCGCAAATCGTAGTATGGCCGCAAGATCTCGCGTAGTGTCTTGAGCCCCAGCACCCATTCAATGATACCACAGTCCTCGTTGAGCGGTGTCACGGCGTACGTTCGAATCGACAGTTGCCGCCGTGTTGCCTCCGTATCTTTGCGCAGGGCCTGGTTGATTTGCGCGTTGACCTCCATAATCCGCTGGTCCGTACGCATGTCGTCCTTGGGCTTGAGTAGAATGTCGTAGAGGCGTCCGTCTGAGCCCCGGATTGTCAGCTTGCGCGGCTGCGCCAACGACCCGAGAATCAACACCTCGTCCTGGAACGCGTGGATCGTAATCACGTCCGACGCAAACGCATTGTGCGTCAGCAGCGCCATGACCGTTGCGCTGTTGCTCACCTCACCGGTCGAGTTTGCTAATGCTGCTACGGCCGGTGACGACACACCCGCCCCTCCGCCGACAGTGCCCGAGTCCGCAATCCGTCCGGGCATCGCCGCCGTCAGGCACCGCGCAATCGGCACCACCAGGTCGATCGGCTCGTCCATGCGAAAGTTCATGTCGCGCTGCAGACTAGCAGCCTTGGTCGAGCTGTTCGCCCGGTAATTGCCCTTGCGTCCCACCTTGACCAGGTCGTCTGCCAAGGCAACGCCCCGCCTCAGAATGGACTTTAGGCTCGCCGTTCCCTGTGTCATCAGCGCCTTGATCAGCCGCGCGGCCGGCGTCTTCGTCGGGTGGTCTTTGGGCCGCACCGTCATGACACCAAACACGCTCCACAACGCCTGCTGCGGGTATGCTTGCACCACCTTGTTGATGATCTGATCTAGCACAAAGCACACCTCTCGGTTCGGGTGGTTGATGCGGGCTACCAGTTGCGGAAGCGCCGTATAAAAGATAAAGGGCGGCAGTCGTTGCACATGCTTCAGCAGCCGTCGGTGCAGACCCATCAGCACTTCTATGCGCCGCTTGACCAGGTCATCTGCCACGGCCGCTTTACCGTCTGGCGGCTTGTCAATCTGTGTCCCGAGTCCGAGCCACACCGTGAGAAACCGGGGCAGCGTTGTGTGCAGGTACTTGGTGCCGAGACGCGCCGCGCGGAGGTAGCTCTCAATCTCGAGCCGCGCGAGCTCGCCCATCAAGAACGAATCGCTCTGCTCGTCCGGCTTGAGCGACTGTTCCGATTCGAGCACTTTCTTGTAATACCGCCCCAGAAAGTAATGGCTCTTCTCCCACTCGTTGTACTTGCTCGACAGCTCCTTGTAGCTCTCGCGCAGCACCGGTCGCGACGTTTCGCCGCTTGCATCCAGCCAACGAGTCAGCAACAGGCCTGCACGCGCAGCGAGAGGCGCCGCCTCATGTATTGACCACTTTTGCCCAAACGACCTGGTGCCTGGCGCGCCGCCGCCGCCGCCGCCGCTACCGCCGTTATCGTCATCGTTGCTCGGCAGGCCGCGGTTGATGGCCACCCGAAGGTCCGCAATGGCCTGGTGCTTACCGCCCCACGCCCACTGCCGCCGTGCGTTCTCCACTTCGGCCGCGGGATCGCCAAGCTGCCGCGCGTGTGCAATGGCTTTGAGGCACTCGCCATTGGAGCCCGTCTTTCGCGCGAGGCGTGCGCTCAGAAGCCACAGTGTCGAAATCTCCCTGTCTCCGTATATGGGCCGCAGCGACTCCATGGCAGCGCGCTGCAGCGCCAGCAGATAATGCTTGTCACCGACGTCCTCCAGCAGGTCCAGTCGCTGGATAAGGGTAGCCAAGGCAGCGCTGGTCTTTTTCGGGCCCTGCGCGCTGGATCGCCGCTCCATAGCATCTGCCCCGGCTTTGGTCACCGAACTGATCAGCCGCAGGTCGGTAACTACATGGGCGCGAAACATGGCTTCGTGGCACGCTTGCAGCGATGTGGTTGCCGAGTACGACACGGATGAGGCGACACGGTCGACAATCTCATCGAGGGCCTTGCTGAACTCTGCCATGTGTTTCCGTTGTAGGTGCGACAGTGCACTTGCCACGCCAACATTGAAAATGTCACACGTGTCACCCTTATAGATTGGCACCATGTTCTCCAGCTTTGTCCACTGGAACGTGGCCCACGATGCCTCGAGAGCCAGGGGAAGCACTTTGTTAATAGTGCCTGCAGGGGCCTCTGCGAGGTTCATGCCATCCACTCTCGCCAAGAGGGCGTCTTCTTGGTTTAGTAGATAAACATAAAAATTCCTAAAACAACGCAGGAGTTGACTTACCATGATGACCTGCTTCCAAGAAGCACTTGAGGACACGGGCTTGGATGTCGACATTATCCGGCTCCGAGCTCAGGTCAGACAGGTGCCACGTCGTGGCCGATTCCCACCGGCCGGCCTTTTGCTCCAACAGAGCCTTCCGGTACGTGTTCATTTCCACAAAACTACCAGCTTTAGACATCATGCCGCCCAGGTAGTCAGGGTCGTCGATATGTGCGTAGATGTCAATCATGTCGGACTCCGCCTTGTCCCGTCGTGCCGTCTCATCGACATCCTCTTCGGGCACGGTGGCCATTGCCACGGGCTCGAGGAAGAACATTGCCCGTGCATAGTCCTTGCAGTAAAGTGCTTTTTGCGAAAGGACTTCGGCTGGGAATGCTTCGATAAACCTTTCCATGTGCGCCACGCCGGTTGGTTTTTCGTGATGGATACAGCTTCGCAGCCAGACGAGGGCATACTCAATCACGCGGAACACGGCCTATGATGTCAGATAGCGAACGATATCAAAGTACAGTCGAGGGCTGCTTACATCGTAAAATAGCTTTGCCTGCTCTCGATCGGCAGATGGTGCTTCGTCCGGCGGCTGGTATTGCGAGATTCGTTGGAGCTCGAGTGTTATCTGTTCGCGATCTTGGTCGGTACTGCGCAGACCGGTCACAACATGGACGACCATGTACGGTAGCAAAAACTCAGCGACAGCCAAATCATTGCCTCTTGCCGTACGTGACAACGACTCCTGCAAAATCTCGGCAAATTGGTTTTGTGGCTTCGTAAGAAGGTCAACCACGAGAGTCCTCAACCAGTCACCATAGGTGCGCCCAGGCCGGAAGATGGGATACCGGATTTGCACACGCCCTGGTAGCGCGATGTGATACTTGGAGACGAGGAGGGGGAGAGGACGACCTGCACGAGCTCCGGAAGCGCTTTCCACTTCTCGTACGTGGATTTCAGCTCGCGGCCTTGGCTGTACACGGCCTTGTTGATGCCGCACTTCGTCAACAGGGTCTGCACGGCATAGGCAATCAAGCCCTGGCTCGTCGAATTGGTAGCGGAAAGAAAAGCGCGCGTGAGGACATGCTGTAACATGTAGATGACAAAATCAATGCTTTCTTCCATCATGGCGAAATTGTAAATCACAACAAAAGGCGGATCCTTGGCAACGGCGCCGAGGCGGTTTGCGTCGAGACATCCGATGAGGCCGATGCAGGCCACACAGGCCGACGCTAAAGCCGGCTCCGAGGCGTTGTATTGGCGGAGCAGTCGAGAAGCGCTCGTACAAAGTGCGCAACGGCCGAATCCGACTTTTCGCCTTGGATGGGCGCTTGCAAGAAATCCTGGCTATGTTGCAAGAATTCCTTGGCATCTTCGAGGGCGACCCAGACGACATCCAAATTCTCGTGAGTGATGCGCTGTGCAAACAGGTCGATGGTCTGCATGCCACCAAGCGCTTCCGCAGCTTGTCGGTTTTATTGTCGACCCCTTTTTGCAGTTCCGGGATGTTGAGGCGTGGAAGCACGTCAATCTTCTCCACGATGCAGTCCGGTGGCGGCCATTGGGCTTTGCAAGCAGCCACTGCAGCAGCTCCTGGCATTTTTCCCTTTCCCAATCACCAAACTGGCTCCAGTTTTTGCGAATAACGCAAAAGGTGGTCTCGACAAGCGTGTGCACATTTTCTTCGCCAACGTTTTGCACGAGTGCGGCCCAGCACGAGATAGCTGCCCGGCGCACGCTGGCCTGCCAGCAGGCGGCATAGCCGGGTGGTCGCCGAGGCGTCTAGTAAAAAGGCAATGACTTGCGGGCGGGCGACGCGTATTTCCGACCGAAGGTACTTGATGAGAATTTCGAGCGCCTCGATGCCGTTGACCCAGTGGCACAGATGCCTCTTGCCGTCGTAGACACGGACATCGGATAGGCAGGTGGTAAAGCCCAGAACGTGTTGCGCCAAAAAATCGATGACGATCTCGTCATCTTCTTGCAGGCTGGTGTTGGTGTTCAAGAGGTGTGCAATGTGAGGATGGGCTTGAAGCCGATTCCTTCTACAATCTGGAATGGGTCAGCAATTACCTGGCTGTGTAGATACGATGAACATCCTAAACAGGGTACTTACGCTCGAGAACCGGACCGATGGGGAGTAGACTCGTAGGTCAGATGGATAAAAGCTCGGCTAGGACGGGAACAGCCGCAGTGCCCATAACGTCGCGGATGGTAGCCAGCCCAAGTCGAGGAGAAAAGGTTTGAAAGCGTTTCATCAGGTCGTCCAGAGCGCCATATTCGACCGGAAGTCGGACCCACATGGCCAAGATGGATGTTAGATTGCTTTTGTCCATAAGCGTGAGCCACAGCTCGTCACCATCACCGCGGTATTCTGCAATCTTGCGAATGGCTTCTGTTTGGTGATTGAACAGCAGCGATGGAATAGCCTGGGACTGCAGGTGAAGTGCCAGCTTCGGAGCTGTCGTGCCAAAGAGGTCGGCAATGGCGGCGGCAACAGCCGGTCGGTCGGCGATGTGCTTGACGATCAAATGTGCCGTTTTGCGCCAATATGGCTCAAAGATCTCATTGGGCGTTCGACCAAAGTGAGACGCAAGGTACCGAATCTACAAGAGGCTTTATTAGAATGCGTGGACACAACTCGACAGAGCGATCTCTCCTTTTCGTACCTCTAGAATAGCCGTGTTCCAGACTGGCATGTGTGCGCTGTCCAGATGGGCCAACAGTCCACAGAGCATTGGTCTCAGCTGGGTTTCAGCAACAGCCCTTTGTGCACGTTAGCAAAACGCCGAAACGCTCGAGTCCATGAGGCGAGGTTGTCAATGAAAGGGGGTTTGCTAACATTCCCATGTACATCCAGGTCAAGGCGCTAGTTTCTTGCATGACACAGTCACCGGAGGCCAGCATGTGCTCCAGGCCGCTGAAGAAACGCCGCCGGTTCTTCTCCATGACGCTCTTGGATGCATCGGCCCGGTCGCGCACGAATACACTGACAGATTTCCTGCAAACGTTAGCCAAGCAAATCCGAAGTAGATCATCGCCATCCGTGCCACTCTGGTACGCACGCTGCTTGATCCCGCACTGCTTTGTCGGGGCTGTAGAGCTGGGCTGAGCACCACTTGCAGAGATCCGACTGCTCGTAGTCAAGGATCCCATCGGTATTGGCGTGCAGGGCCATGCGTCGAAGAAGTATCAAAGCCCTTACAGTGAGCGGCCCCGTCCGCGGAACGAGGTTTGTGATGATGCTCAGGAACAACCGGAACACACACGCAGCGTCCATTCTCTCCTTCTCCTTGTGCCGCGGCGGCGTGTAGGTGGTGTCGAATGTCTTGCAGGGTTTGCAAATTATGGGGGAGCTGCTGTCGCTGGGATCAGCAAGAGTTGTTGTGTGGTCAATGGCACACAATGTCTGGCTGAGAAACTGGAGAGCGGAGCAGATGTTCTGCTCGTGTTGCAGGTCTTCGCGGCTCTGTATCGCATCGCTAGAGAGTAAACGTAAATTAGCAGGCTGCCAGGTCCGAGTCCGAACAACAGCAGGTGTCTGCCGGCATTTACCACATGCTGGTGAGCGTGTCCCGCACACCCTCGCCCATCTCGACGCCAAACTGGGCACATATCCGGCTGCGGATGTTTGTCAGGATCGGCACTGGGGCAGATGCTTCAGTCTTTCGCCTCTTTGGATCCCGCTCATGGCTTTCAGACGGATCGTCGTCGAGGCTATGCGTCTTGTTCGTGGCTTGTGGCTCCTCCGCAGGGAGCGGAGCGGGCTCGCCCTCGGCATCGGGCCGCATAGAGGCATTGTGCGGCGGTTGGCTCATCGCGGAGCTGCTTCCGGCCTCTGGAGCATGTGTTGTCGACAATGCATAGGCCCAAGGGTCGAGTAGACCACGACAGGAGCTGTGGTGTTGTTGTGATGATGTTGTCGCTTGTGGCAATGGTGCTTTCTTGCCTCTTGCCGCCAAACTGAGCGTCACGTAATCAACCACCTGGCAGGCATTTGGAGACGCGCCGTCGTAAAGAGAAAGAGCGGCCCAGACTGCGGGACACTAGTCGCGTGGTCACGTGGATCAATCTGCAGGGAGAGTCACCCCACTGTCGCCGCATTTTCCCGCCTGTGGCCCGGGTACGGGCGCATTGGAGAATCCCAGTGCAATTCCAGTGTTTGGTGTATCAGACATCTCGCCATTTCTATTGCGACGACAGACGGCACTTTCAACCCCACACCGATCGCAGACGGTACGCACAACCCAACAATGCTGCCAACACTTTGCCGAATGGCGTTCCAGAAGAACCGGTATCGCTCAGCGGCCGATGCCAACACGTTTGCGGCCCGCTACCGCGCACAGATGGCCAAACATCCGTTTCTGCTCTTCGGGCTGCCGTTCATGGCCGTGATCATTGGCGGATCGTTTGTACTGACGCCCGCCACGGCGATCCGCTACGAGCGCCACGACCGCAAGGTGCGCATGGTGTCGCGTGAGGACGAGCTGGGCATTGGCAAGTCCGGTCGGCGGGTGAACATGCGCGAGGAATACAACGTAAGTGGACCCAATGGAGGCTTTGGAGACGTTTGGGGGCTCTCCCAAGGGAGAACATACAATCGCCGGCCGAGACTGACCCTTTGGCAGAGACTGGCACACAAAGACCTGGACAGTTGGGAGCAGAAGCGGGTTGAACGCCTGAAGGGCGAGAGCGACGGCGTGTTGTAAAGGCAACCGGGCAGCAGCAACAAGCGGGAAGCGGACACAATAAGGTCACTAGACACCAGCCGGAAGCTGAGGGGAGGCACGGGGCTCAACCGGTGAGCGCACGGCCGAGCGCACGACCGGATACGTGCCGAGACTCGGCCAGCTAAAGAGCCATCACAGATGCAAGCCGTTTCGACGACGTCACGTGATTCGCCTCGTTTCAATTTCGACTGACGACACCTGCTGGCCACCGAGCGGGCATCCGAGCACATTGGACGGCGGTGTGTGGAGCATGGAGCATGCCATGCTCTGCATTCTTCAAGTTATTGTGGCGCTCGCTCCTGCTGAGAAACGGGCGTACAGAGCCTGCAGGCGAGCAAGGGATACAAGCACAGCATACGGTCAGCTCGTTTGGGCCATGCAGGCGATAACTGGACGCACTGCATGTCCTGCGGAGGCAACAATCAAACAGCCTGCCAGCAGAATGCAGGATGACGACCCGGGCCGTCCGGTCGTATGACCACTTTGCGGGGGCTGCCTCGCATGTATTTCTCTTCACATGTTGCGTTGTGGGCGATCCGATGTTTTGGTGTGTGCGTGTGACAATAGTTCGGATAGATACATATAGCCACCACGATATGCACCAATGCAATGCGGAGGCGAACGATACACAAGTGACGTTGGCGCCTGCCAATCATCCTTAAACGCCGAGTATGAAGAACACGTCATGGCCAGCCAAATTCGAGGCTACGGTTCCATCCCCCGCACCAGAGTGTCCCAACCAACATCTTTGTGCCTCCTGTTCGCGATAAGGGCAAAACAACACGCCACGCCGCAATCCGTGCACCAACGACGTACAGCCGCTATTGGTCGTCATTGTTAGTCGTTTGCTTGTGATATTGCGTGCTGCAGCTGCAGAAACTCCAAGCCACTTCTGCTACCGCGCTCCATACTGGCTCAATTTCGGACGCCCATCGTCAGTGCGGCTTCCAATTCCGCGCCCTGACTTCCCCACAGTCTCGCCATCTTCACCAGACCACCAGACTCGAAACGGCACATATCGCTGTCAGCAGAGCTGTAGCAGCCGGGCGCCATGTCCAATTCGCCGGCGCCGACCAGCTCGCCTCGGTCGATGCCGCTCCGGTCGGCTCTTCGTGATGATACAGACCGAACGCCGCCCCGAGTGGCCTGGCAAAGGGTGAGCATCTGCGTGTTTATGCTTTCATATGTCCAGCTTTGGTTGGCTTTTGACTTTCGTCCTACCTCTGTGCATTGTCCTGCTTGCACACATTCTTTCGGCTTTGTGTGCGGCTCGTCCTCGTTCTGTCTTTGTCCTCGGTCTGCCCTCAACACTCCCTCGGTCACCCCTCAGCCTCTCGTCAGAAAAGGTCATGTGGCACTTGGCGGCCGGGCTCGCAGCGGCAGGGTGTGGGAGCTGGCACACCCTGATGCTACACAACGTCTGGTGTCGCGTGCCTCTCAACTGCTTGCCAGTTATATTGTCGTTGCACTCCTGTTTCCTTTGCCCATTCTGCTGTCCCTTTTTCTATTTTCAAGTCTCCTTTCCATCTCTCTCAAGGCAAGATGTATGCTGACAGCAATACAGCCGTGCAAATCGCCGAGCCTGATGTCACAGACATCTTGGAGCTGCCGCCTGTCGAGGAACCGCCGCCCCGAAAGCAGTTCACGGTCACGGGGGCCAAGCGTCTCAGCGGTAGGCGGCCGTCCTGCCGCTCCCTGCCTCCTCGCGAAACTCCATCAGCAGCCAGGCCAGCCTCGACGGCATTGCCACGTACATGACCTCGCCGGCGCAGCTGGCCGTTGACGACCCGCGTCAAAACTCATCGCCCCTCATGCGGCCGCACATCAACCCGCTGCAGCACCACCACCACCAGCAGCGTCACCGCGTCGATCAGATCAGTGGCCGCCTTCTCGCCCAGATTAGCGAGTGGATCAAGCATGAGCGCATCAAAAAGGAAACCCGCAAGTCCCGTAAGGTGCGGGCACACGGCAGTCGGAAGAACCGTTCGCCGCCCGCCGAGGACGGCAGGAAGCGCAGCGTCAGGACGAAGGAGCGTCGCGAGCGACTGGTAGGTGACGCCACTATGGCACCCGACGACACCACCTTTGCAGCCGGTGACAATGGAGATGACGACGATGAGGTCCCCATCGGCCGGGATACAGTGGCGAGACACCATCGGGCGCCGTCTACAGGCTCGGCGTCCAGTGAGGTTTCTCTCGACCGCCTGCAGCGCATAATCGACGACAACATGTCTGCCCTAGGCATCGAGTCGATCACCAACTATATTGGCGGGCTGCGCAGCAGCGGCGGTGGCGGCAGCGGCCTGAGCAGCAGCGGTATCAGTAACAGCGGCCGCCGCCTCTCGCGTACTCTGCGCTACCACCCGGGCCGCACGGCCTCCTCGGACACTGAGTACGTGGACGGCGACGTGCTTGTTCCGGGCTGCGACGCCGTTCTGGACAACTCCAAGACGCTCAAGTACTCAATGTCCACGACCAGCATTCCGCTGGCGAGCAGCAGCGGCCGCGCTATGTCGGACGCCGGGTCTTTCTCGAGCCGGCGCGAGGACAAGGAGCGCCAGGCATGGTACAAGTTCAAGAACGAGATTATTCGCCTGGCGCATACACTGCGCCTCAAGGGCTGGCGCAAGGTGCCACTTGATGCCGGTGAGGCAATCACCGTTGAGCGTCTCAGCGGCGCTCTGACCAACGCGGTCTATGTGGTGTCCCCGCCGGCAGACCTGGGTGGTGGAGAGCACAGTAACAACGGACAGGGCCACAGCGGTGGAAGCGGTGCGGGGATGTCGCCTCTGGTGACGCCGACAGGTATCATGCCCTCCAGCAGCACTCTCAGCTTGACAGGCGCCCCTTCCAGTGGCACTGGTAAGAGCGTGCTGCCAAACAAGCTGCTGCTCCGCATCTACGGCCCGCAGGTGGAGCACCTCATTGATCGCGAAAAGGAGCTGGGTGTGCTGCGCCGTCTGGCCCGCAAGAAGATTGGCCCGCGCCTGCTGGGCACCTTTGGAAACGGCCGCTTTGAGCAGTTCTTCACGGCGACGACTCTGACGGCGGCTAACCTTCGCGAGCCCGAGACGTCCAAGCAGATTGCTAAGCGGATGCGTGAGCTGCACGATGGTGTTGAGCTTCTCGAGGAGGAGCTGGACGCAGGCCCCACCGTGTGGCAGAACTGGGACCGCTGGCTGGACACGGTCGAGGCCACAATCACGTTCCTGGACCGGGAGGTACGTCTCGGCGCCGAGCGCGAGCGCCTGCAGCAGCAAGCCGCCACGGCCGGCGAGTCGGACAGCAGCGATGCGGTGCCCCCGCAGACCGGCTCGTTTATCGACACGTGGAAGTCAAGAGGCTATGTGTGCGGTGTGGAGTGGCCCGTGTTCAAGGCCCTGCTCGAAAAGCACCGCGAGATGGTGAAGACCTACTACGGCGGGTCGGGTAGGATCCGGGACCGCCTGATCTTTGCCCACAACGATGTGAGTCTTCAGTCCCTTTGCTTGCCTTTCTCCCCATGTGCTCTACATGTTTTTTTTCTCTGCTTCCTCTTCGTCAGTTGTCATACTCACACATCTAGACTCAATATGGAAACATCCTGCGTATCCGCCCCGACGAGCAGTCGCCGCTGCTGCAGCCCGAGAACGAGCACAAGCAGCTGATTGTCATTGATTTTGAGTATGCCTCCGGCAACCTGCCTAGTAACGAGTTTGCCAACCACTTTACCGAGTGGACATACAACTACCACGACAGCGCCGCTTCGCACGTTTGCAATCCCGAGCGCTACCCGACACCCGAACAGCAGCGCCGTTTTATCCGTGCCTACGTCGACCACCGCCCGAGTTCCCGCACCAGTGTGCCAGCAGCACGCCGCGCTTCGGGCCCATGTCGCTGCCCCCACTGCCACCCCTGATGGAGCAGCCCCTGTCTGGTCCTGCGCCATCTGTGTCTGTCGGTGTGCAGCCGAGCGGCACTGCCTCGGCGCCTCCCACTCTTCAGTCTGTCCAAGCACCGCCGACCCAGTCGACTTTGCACACGGCCTCCTCGGCCAGCTCGGTTGTCGACTTTATGCTGGACGCGCGTGCGCCGCCCGGCGGATGGGTCGAGGAGGAGCGCCGGCGCGAAGAGCTGCTGGAGCGGCAGGTGGACGAGCTTATGGAGGAGACGCGGTTGTGGCGCGCTGCCAACAGTGCCATGTGGGTGGCCTGGGGCATTGTGCAGGCCAAGGTGCCTGGGTTCAGCCTGCCGCCCAAGGAGGGCTCGTCGTCTGCCTCGATTCTGGCTGCTCACAACGATGACGACGACGACGACGACGTTACCATTGACGGCGAATCTGTAGAGGCCGACGGCGCTGCCGAGCCGGAAGAGGAGTTTGACTACCTCGGATACGCCCAGGAGCGGGCGTTCTTTGTGCTAGGCGACTGCATCAAGGCGGGCCTTGTTCGGATGGACGAGCTGCCGGCCGACGTGCAGGCCAAGGTGAAGATTATTGATTACTAGGGCGGACATGTAGGGTAATTCTTTGGAAAGGTGGCCATGGCCATCGCCTGGAAAGAGGACGGCACGATCTAATATCGCACTGACTGCTGCACACACGGTCATGGCTCAGCCCACCGATGGCAAATCTCTCGGGGTGGTTCATGTTCTCAGTCTAGATTGGTGTACTTTGCGTGCAACGCTCTACCTTTTGCACTTTGCCGATCAACGACTCGTCTCCTTGTTGTACGCCTTGGTCAATTATTTATGTTTCACTGTTCTTTCCGCGCATCCTCGATCCTCTATCCCCTTGTCCCTCCATCCTCAATCCTGCGAGGCTTTATAGTTGCGCCATGTAAGCTGCAGCCCGGTGGTCGCTGCGGCCACTCGATGGTCGCATCGGGCTACAGAACGGCCAAGGACGGCCGGTCTCCCTAGTCGATGCATGCCAGCTCAGAGGCCGTAGAGAAGACCAAAGTCGACAGTTGTTATACCGTAGGTTCGGGTCCCATCTCCTCCGTCCCCGATCTCTGACCACTTATCATGGATCATGAGCCACATCCTCGTCAAATTTCTTCGCGCCAATTGCCCCCCGGCTCGTGCCAGCCGGGCCCTCTTGACACCGATGCTTTCTGTAGTGCACGGCCATGCCACCAACTCACACATGCCAACATGAAAGGTCCAGCAATGCATCGGAAGGGCAGTATGGACCTTTTTCGGCTATCTCGGGCTCCAAAGGAGGGTGGAAGCGACAGGATATACGACGTACTGTGCAACGACGAAAAGAGGCTAGGCCCAGGATGCTGGGCGTCTATGCGCCGTCGTGGTTGGCTCACTCCCAGTCTCCCTTTTGCTCTGGAGACTCATTCTTCCGTGTCACTGCGACGTACAGTATGCAGCACTCCGTACATCGACTTGCATCTCGACTGCACCTCGTCCCAGTTCTTTCCTGTGTTTGTGCTGCATGCCCTGCGCCGTTCCGTGTCTCGCTCTCTCCCACATTGATTCCACCATCACTCTCCGCAGATATGGTCGACAGTGCACACAAAGTACGGAGACAAGGGCAAGAAGCCTAGATACTTTCTGGGGACTTGATATGCATCTTTGTTGCTTCTGTACTCTGCGCTTGCGGTTAAATGACTGGTCTGGAGCGATTGGACAGGTACACTCGTGGCACAGAGGATAAGCAGCAGCTCGTGTGAAATAGGCCCGACGCAGGTGCAACCTCGATGGATTGTTTGATATGCCCAAGGCTCTGCTGGGTCGTGCTTCGTGGCTTTAGACTAAAAGTCCCGCAGCGGCGTATTCGAGAATTCAGCACAGCATTCTGCCTAGGGAAAGCGAGCCTTGCCAGTGGAGGAAGCGCGGTCAGAAAGCCGGCCTACAGCTTGGAGGGAGAAACAAAAGCCAATCATTCTTGACCCATCTGAAGCCCGTCTCTGGCAACCATTGCAACCGTCGAATGGGAAGGTCTGCAGCAAGGCAACAGAGGAATAGAGGCGAGGCAGTCAGAATATGCTGCATGCTGAGATATGACAAGCATATTATTATTACTATTCGCTATTTGGGCCAATCCTGACCATCAGCGCCTGCTGCGGCAGAACCCTCTGGGGAAAAAACTACCGCTTATCTGGGTGTACAAAGTTCTATGTGGTGGTGTGTGAAAGCAAGGAGATATTACAGCAAAAGAAAAGAAGATATAAGTGAGAAGCAGAAGGTGCTTGACGGTTGTAGTGGTGGTGGTGAGAGAGAAGTGGATGTAGCCAAGGTGCGGTGTGTAATCACCGTGCTAATGGCGAGGGGGATCGTTCAAGTTCACGTGCCAGTCTGTACTCGGTGAGCCTGCCACTCCTTATTAACCACCGGAGTATAGGGCGTGCCGTCAGACCGTCTCGTAGTCGGAGGTCAAGGTCCTCCTTGGTGCCTGGCCAGTCCGTGGGCCGGACCGGGACGTCCGTGTCGCATTCTAGTATCACGTGCGTCGGTGTCTCTTCCTCGGCACCGCATACACATCGGGGAGAATCGACGGCGTTGCGTCTGAAAAGGTAGGCGTTGAGGCCGATGTGGCCAGTGCGTATTTGTGTCAGTAGGCTGCTTTCGGCCTTGGTGAGGTGTTTGTGGCGCCGCCGTATAGCCTTGGCCGTCCAGCATGGCGAGCGTGCCGCGGTAGAAGCTGCGGAGCGGCCTACCGCTGCTTTTTGCCACCGTTCCTTCCACCGCTCCGTAACCGTTGCCGTCTCCGCCTCTTCTGGTGGCGGTGGCCTCGGCGTTGGTACCGGGGGTTGTCTACGGCGGCCTGGCGGGGGTGGGAGTATTGTTTGCCGTATTGCCTTGGCTTTGACTTGGTAGTCTTGTCTCGTTAGGAACGTGGCGCGGCGCTGGGCTAGGTACAGGTCGAGTGGTGGTAGTCCGGCCTCCGTGTGCAAGAGGTAGATTGGCGTGGATCGATATGCGCCGACAACGGTGCGGAGGTATGCGTGGAAGGCCGAGTCGAGCGCCGTCGTGATGGCCCGGCCGTTTTCCGGGAGAAACACGCTGGCGCCATAGGCCACGGTGCTCCGGAGTACGGCCGTGTAAATTAAGCTGGCCCACGGTACCGTACAGCCCCACGTCTTACCGGCTAACCGGGTTAGTGCGTGGCCTTGCGTGGCGAGGCGCCGTTTAAGTTGCCGTACGTGTTCGGAGAAGCCGAGCTTCCTGTCCAACCATATCCCGAGGAAGCGGGCGGATTGCCGGGGCTTTAGGACGGTGTTGCCATCTAGTTGAAGCGTGGTCTCCGGGGCGGCGTGGGCCCGGGAGAAGTGTAGGAGCTCGCTTTTGGCCGGCTCGAATATAACGCCGCGTACACCGGCCCACAGCTTCGCATAGTGCCAGTTGTCTTGTAAGGTGTAGCAGCAGGAGTCCACGTCGCGTCCGTAAGCGAGGAGGTTCGTGTCGTCGGCGTAACCTATCGTAATAAGGTTATTGCGGCGGCTAAGTCCGTGGTATAGTGGTGCGGTGAAGAGGATAAATAGGATTGGTGACAGCGGTGAGCCTTGCGGGACTCCGGCGGTGACGGGCCGTGCCGGTAAAGACTTGCCGTCGAAGGTGAGTGCCGTCGTGCGGCCTGTTAAGTAAGAGGTGGTCCACGTGGTGAACCAGACCGGTAAACCTAGCTTATGCAGCGTATAAATAAGCCACTTGTGGTCAACGTTATCAAAAGCGCCCCGAATATCTAGCTGGAGTAGGGATGCCGTTTGACGGCCTGCCCACACGTGCTTAACGGCATCGGTGAGGAGGCGGGCTGCCATCTCCGTAGAGCGGTGGCGCCTGTTGCCCATCTGCCCCTCCGGGAGTAGGTGGTTGTCTTCGGCGGTGTCGGCGAGCCTCCGGGCCACTATGGACTCGATGACTTTACCGACGGTGCCGAGGAGCGCGATAGGGCGCCAGCCTCTGGCCTCTTGTCTCTCTTGCGCTGTTTTGCCCGGTTTAGGTATGACAACCGTGCGTGACGTCTTGAAGTGTGTGGGCCAGTGGTTAAGCTGGAGGCTGGCAGTGGCTATATTGCTCAGCCACGGCGCCAGTGGGTCTCCGCACGCCCGGAGAAGTGCGTTTGTTATTTGATCGGGTCCGGGGGCCTTTCGTGGTGGTAACCGTGACACCGCTGCGGCCGCCTCCTCGGGGTTACCCTTTGGCTCATAAATATGCGATCTTGCGCCGGGGGCGGCCGGGGCGGCCTCGCGGCGTTGGGAGTCGGGAAGAAGCGGGACGAGAGTATATCTGCCTTTTCGTCTGTGTTTGTGGTGAGCGTGCCGTCCCGGCGCCGTAACGGAGGGAGTAGCGGAGGTGTATTGGGCGTGTGGCTGCGGGCGCGCGCCCACTTCTCGAGTCTCCACAAGTCTGAATCCTTGGCTGACGCCTCCGAGAGCACGCGGCGCCAGTGAGCCGTGCCCGCCCTCCGGAGGGCGCGGCGCTGGTCTCGTCGTGCCTCGCGCACGGCCTCGTGTGCCGGCTCGGTCCTATCGCCAGCCCGGACTCTCCGTTCAGCGTCGCGGAGGGCGGTGGTGGCGGAGGCTGTGGCTGCGTCCCAGCCTGGGAAGCGGCGGCCACCCGGGGGTAGCTTGCTGGGGGCTGAGTGATGCATGATACCCGTGAGCTTGTTAATTAATACGGTAGTCTGGCGCTCAAGCTCCATAACGGTGGTGGGCGGTGCGGGGGTGGGTAGAAGGACGGCGTGGGCGAGGGATGCCGCTTCTTCGTGGTTAAAGCGTGCCCAGCTAAAGCCGTCTGCTGGTGGCGGCGGCACTGTCCCTGGGACCGAGCAGCTCTGGGCAGTGTGGTCCGAGCCGGGCCAGTCTAGAGTGGCATGCGTGGCCTGGAGGCCGGTAGAGACCCACGTGTGGTCTATGGTTGAGGGTCGATGATGTGAGCGGTGGCCTTGGGGCACCCAGGTGGGTGTGCCAGGCGGAGTGAGTAGTGTTAAGTCCCACGTATCCGCTAGGTCCAGGAGAACGTCCACGTGGTGGGAGGTTCGGCCTGCGGAGTCCCATATCGGGTGGTGGAGGTTAACGTCTCCCATAAGGATGACGTCCGCGCCCGGGCCGGGGCCCGGTAGTGCGGTGAGGCGTGGTAATGGTGAGTCCCATGGCTTCCCGGACTCGCGTGGCTCGCTGTAAACGCCGAGCACGTGGAGGGGCCGTGAGCCTTGGGTGTCGAGAGTGATGTGTATGTGGTCTTTGAACGCAACGTACTGCCAGTGAGAGAGCGGAAGGCGTTTAGAGACGTACCCCGCGAGGCGGCCTTCTCCAGCCCATAGCTTATAGTATGCACCAGAGGCCGGCCCCGGGGCATCGCCGCTCCGTGTTTTGACGATCTCTTGAAGGAAGACGATGTCGGCTCCGAGTGCCTCTGCGTTGGCAAGCGCTGTGTTTGCATGATGGTTCGTTTTGTGTATGTTCCACGATATAACTACTACCATGACTGTATCGGTCTTTCGGCGTTGTCGTGGTCTCCGTTGTTGTTGTTGTTGTTGTTGTTGGTGTCTGTGCGGCGGCTAAACACGCAGGTGCGGGAGTAAGCCGGGTGACTTCCGGCGCAGTTCGGGCACCGCCTGTCGTCCGCTGGCTTCTCGCAGCCGGCGCTTGCGTGCGGACCTCCGCAGTGTGCGCACCGTAGTGGCTTTCGACATCCCTTGGCCTGGTGACCCCATACGTTGCAGCGGCTGCAGATTTGCTGGCGGTTATCGTGAATGTACGGGACTGGATAGTATAACTCGTGGCCGATAGTGATATAGCCGTTTAGTAGTAAGTTAGCGTCGTCTTGTGTGGCTACCGTGAGGCACACACTGGCCTCGGCTGGCGGTGTGTTACCCCGGCGGACCATCGGGCGGGCTGATAGGATCTGGCACGGCGCCGCGACTCGGTCGGTGAGATCTTCCGTAAATTCCCTTGAGGGACACGCCTAAGTACCACCTTCGGCCCCGTTACCGACACCTCGGCTCCTAAGGCCCTAGCCCAGGTTAGGTCCCTCATAAACCACCGGTCCGAGTCTTTCGGGAAGACCACGGCGGTGTCTCCGCTGCCTAGCCGTCGGGTCGCGATGGGCGCCTCCCGGCCTCCCGCAGCGGCGGTGGCGGCTTGAATTACGGCGTCGGTGGTGGGTGGGTTGCTCATGAGGCTGGTGCGGAGAACTACCTCGTCTTGTGGCTGACGCCTGGTCTTCTCGGTGCGGGTGGTTGCTGTGGTGTAGGTGGTTGCTGTGGTGCGTGTGGGGTGCGGGGCGTGCGTCCGTGTTTGTTGTGACAGGGGGTTAGTCTGTGAGGCTAGCCTCGCGGCGTAGGACGACGGGCTGGCCGGGGCTGGCGTTGTGGGCGGCGTCGTAGTCTCTCGGAGGGCTAGAGATAGTGAGGTGATTGTGTAGAAGAGCCGTTGGATGACCGCGTCTGCCATGGCGCCTTTAATAGGGTCCGCAGCCAGTCCGAGGGTCATAATATCTGCGAAGGCCGCGGTGTGGTCCTTCGGGAGCCCGCATATCTTTAACACGTCGGCCGGGATCTCCGCGGACAATATACTCGTGAGTGGAGTCTCGGTACCCGGCGGCGGCGCGTCAGAGGGCGGCGACTCAGGAGGGTCGGTGAGGGTGGACGAAGTACTCGTGGCGGCCTGCGAGGGCGGCCGCCCGGGGGGGAGTTGAGGCGGGCCGGCGGCGTGGTAGGCCGGGTGCGGCTGCGCTTGGTTGGTGACTGCGGCGGGGGAGTTCCCTGGCTGGCCCCGCGGATCGTGGGCGGCGAGCTTGACGGGAGCGCCCTCTTGTTGCCGGTGTTGGTGTTGGTGTAGGACCTGGTCCTGGGAGGTGAAGCGGTGGTCGCGTCGGTGCGGCGGTGGCCCGGTAAGGCCGCGCGGCGCGTTGCGCCGGCCGCGGAAGCGGTGGGCATAACGGCGGCGGTGTTACCGAGGGGATGCAGGGATTGTTTGTGAATTATGTGTTGATTTGGTCGAGTTTTTCGCAATTTTTAAGGGTTTTTTCCGATGACAAGCATATATCAAAGAACAAGAAAAGAAATGGCGATCAAATCAAGATGCTGGCAGAGGTTCCAAAGTAAACAAAGAAGGTCGCAATCAGCAGCGTCTATGGCGCTTGTTAACGAACGGGAGCGTGGGACTTGAGAAGCTCCGGTGCTGTGTCTAAGGCGAATACGCCGTGATGCGACTGAAAGAGGAGCGGTACATGGCACCGTTGAACGTGATTGCAGTGCGGCAAGCGGACGAGCTATGCACAGCAAGACGCTGTCAGAACGGACTTGTGATTTAGAGCAGGGAGAGGGTCAGGCAACGGCATAGAAAGTGACATTGAAAAGACGCCACACGTCTGGCGCTAAACCACAGGCCAGGAGCCAACCACGCTCGGGTTGTATGTACGTTTCTGCAAGCAAAACGAGCATGCCGTCGAATACAGGCCGTCGATCTGCGAGGTGCGTTGCTTTTCACATCTACATACTCGTGCTTGGACTCCGTACATACGAGCACTACCATTGCACATACCAAACAACGGGGAGCTACACCCTGTAGGATCAGCGCGTGGGTATCAAGGTAGGCAAAATGAGAAGCACAGTAAGCAGGATCGACGGAGGCTGTCTTCGACCCTATGACGCTCGCCTTGATAAGTTAATGGCAGCAACGATGTAGTCTATGCAGTACAAGTGTACAGGATTTCCCCTGTTCTTGGAAGAGCTCATATTCAAGAGTGGCCCCTTAGCAAAACTGCCCTTTTGACGGCGGTGGCGGTTATGGGAGTAGCTTATCTCAGGCACAAAGGTGACATGGACAGAGCGAATGCACCATTCAATGTGACGGTGCAGCCGGTGCAACATACTTTGTATGACTGGGGCAGGCGATGTGATGGGGAGAATGATGACAGCCGACCCCAGTACAAAGTAGTCATATCATAAGGAGTCCAAGGCTCAGCGTTGCAGGGAGCGCCACTACGTCACGTATCTATCAGACGCTCGATGCAAGTGCGGCACCGTGAATCTTGAGGAAATGCAACCTGGGGGCAGAAAAGCAAGCGGGCATGAGCTAGCCAGGGCGAAAGAGGCGCGTAACGGCGTGCGTCGTACCTTATTGGTGCTCACAATTTGCGTGCTTTCTGCAACGCAATATGGTGCTTCACCTGGGGGCGAAACGAAACTGACGCGGAAGAGGGGGTAGTGCCCAAATGGTGCCAGGTGGAGCAGATGCAGATGCAACAAGAAAGGCAAGACGGGGCAGATGGGCGATGGAGTGCACGGCGCAAGATGTACAAAGTAGCGAGATGCTCCTTTTTTCTTCTGCCTCCTGTTTGGTGCTCACACGTCGCGCTGGTGATGGTGCCCTGGGCGCTACCACTAGCGGCCGTTGAGGAATGGGCCGGAACTAGACCTGATGAGCGGAACACCCGTGCCTTTCCTTTTTGGTGTCAAATACAAAGCACAAAGGTAATGCGCGAAGGAGTGACAGCTCAGGTTGGACAGCCTTGCACCGCAGCGTTGCTCGGTCGCTCTAGCAAAGGCCTTTGACAATCGAGATTCTCAGCATCAGGAGATAACGGGGGGCATGGTTCGAGACGATCCGAAGGGGGGATAACAGTCAACATAGTCACTCAGGAATGTACATTGTGACAATCAGAGAGGAGCTCATAGATCTAGGAACTGGAGCCAACAGAGGCCAACGACAAGACGGCGTGTGATGGACGCCCGCCTCGACTTATCTCGGATCCGCTTCGCCCCAGCGGGCAATGAGACAGACGGATGACGAAGGCGGTCGTGATGGTAGATTCCCACACTACAAGACTGGCGAGAGACACGAAAGAAGCGAGAGAAGCGACGCAGCCGAGAGATGTGCAGTCGTGAAGCGCGCAGATGCAACGGCACGGGCTTTCTGCATATTGTGGTGTGGACAGAAAGCAGGCTCGGCGGCTAATCCCGGACATCTCGCCTTTGAGGAGAAACAATCCGCACTGAGTGGGCTTGAATTGATGGCGGTGACAGTGACGCAAATCCTTATGCGTGCGGCGTCGTTCGCCCCTGTTCTGTATGTCCCTGTTGTCCCCCAGGAGGTGCGTCTGTGTACCGCCATCATCGTCCTGAATATCATCTGTGCTTGTTGGCTCTCTCTCTGTCTTTGGTATCGTTATCACAGTTGCGTTGCACAGCCGCGCTTGTATGCAGGGCTGGCTCCGGGACGAGATAACAGGAGATGCATGTCGGATGCTGTAGTCTTGCACGACTGTATCTGAAAGATGGCAATCAATGTGACCTACAAGCGGTGGGGAACAGACAAGAAAAGACGAACCGTGAGCATCGGGCTGCATGGGGAGAGAACATGCGAAACGCGCAGGTGCTTTTGTTCTCGGCTCTCTTTTCTCTGATTTCTTCTGATTGTTGCCTGGCTTTTGTCGTATCCGGTTATTTAGAAGCCCGCCCGATCAATGGACATGCTTCATCTTCTCGAGGGTGGCCTGGTCAGTATGCTGGACAAAATACACAAGACTCTGGCCACGAACGCGAGTCGTCCGGCGTTTGCCCCATATCGCCTCTCTGCTGATTGATTACCGCCCAAACGGTCCTCAGCCACCATCTCGTCACATTACATGTCGAGCGTTTTTCCGTCTTGGCCCTGGATATGCAATACGGACTTGCCAACGGCAGCACCGAGCCAAACCTAGACCTGGCTGTCCTCGAATGTGTCGCTGCTCAGGGCTTGGCAGCCACTACTCTCATAGCAGCGGCTCTCGAGTCCGGGCCTGAGCATCTGAGCCATCTGGCACGCCCTCTGCTCGTATTGACCTGTGTTGTCTTGTTGGCTGTCTTGTGGCATTCTACTCAGTAGTGCTTCAACCTGCATGTGCTTGGCCGGAACCTGCATGTGCCATCCCATGCCGGGCGTCTATTTCCCCTTGTTTTGTGGACCGAACCATCCCGTGCGGCTGAAGAACACGGCGTGTTTTGACTCCGAGTGGCCTATTACGCAGTACAAGGTTATTGGCCTCGCGTACCCACTTTCGACCACTTACACCTGCACCAGGTCGATGGATGGAGAGATGGGACACGACGTACCGAGTACATGACCACACAGCCCAACACTGCAGGCCGCCTCTGTACCGACGACTGCCCATAACACACCTTGAGGCGGAGAGTACAAAGTACGGCATGCAGACAACGTCGGTGTATCTGACGATGTTTGCGGCTTGAACCACCCAGACCAGTTCACTACCCGTACTCGTCCTTTCCAGGTCGCCCTTTCGCTCCTTGCTCGACGTTTTCTCTTTCTCGTCAACGGCTCCTCGATGTCTGATCTCCCCGAGGTCTCTTAGCGGACTCGGCACTCGCACAGTCCTCCTGTCCTTGGCCCCCTACCAAGGCACACAGCTGGCCGGGATCACCTCCGTGCTTGGCCACAACCGCCAAACACACCAGACAGCCTTCGATTAGTGCAGAACGATGCACAGCTTCAAGGTACGGTCTTCCATACTGGGCCGTTGCAGCTGTGTCGTGGCACTCTGGCCCCGTATTGCCGTATGCTATGTGAACTGCTCGGATCCAGTCTAACCTGAAAAGATACAGAACCCGACCTGGCCCGTCGTAGCAACCAAGGCCACATAAGACCATCCCTGCCTGCATGCCAAGCGCGCCTTGACGAACACAGACAGCAAGTCACGGCCGAGCAGAGGCGGGCTGCATGTATTGCTCTGCTCTCCGTACGCTACTTTGTAGGTTGTGTCTACTCCACGGCCCCGAATTACCAGCGGCCAGACTCTTTGCGCGGTTGCCCCATTTCACGTTTTCCATCTCGTCACTCTGATGACCGTACACAGTACACACCCCTCCTCGGTCCACCTTCGGCACACCCTCCTGTCCACTTTACCTCGTTTGGGCATACGGTCTTTTGCCGACCGGCTTCTTCCCATCGTCAATCATGCTACGCTTGCGCACTGAGTCTGAGTCGTATCCTGTGGCCCTCACTTGAGGGGGCGGCTTTTATCCGCGCTTCTATGCACGATACCACCCGTCGCAAGGAGCAACATCTCTACGCGTGCTCTGAACTGCCATGTGCACTTGTTTGCGTCAAGGGTCGGTCTTTGCCCCCTCAACAAGAAGGCCTGCGCTGGCTGGAAGCCAGAAGAGAGCCAACGACAGATAGAGGCCTTACACTATAACCAAGAACGGCCGAATGTCCGCCCCATCACGGAAACACTGGCTCTGGCCTGTCCTCCGTGGGCTGCGTGGGTTGTATGGACTTGCAGACGTGCTAGTGCCTGGTATGCACCGCGTTGGACGTCGTAGGTGTGCCTGCAGGGATCAGGCTTGCAGCAGGCAGAATGTTCAACTCACGAAACGAGCTACTCAGTAGGCGCCTGTTTGTTCGTCTCTTGTTCCTGTCCCGTCCTCGTCGCTCTCGCCTCACTGATGGTGTCAGCGGCGGCTAACATGTCCTGATCTTGTCCTGCTCTCTCTCCTCACGTCGCAACGGACCTAGCCTTGCTCCGTCCAGGCGCGGCCCTGCGAGGCCTGGAGACGGCCCTCCCTGGCCCTCGTCGCCGACTGTTAGTGAGACCCCTGTCGTCTGTCTTTCTCAGGGTCCGCCTCGCTCCTGCCTCCGGATGCCCATAGACGCCATCGTGGCGCTTCTGCGTTCCCACGAGGTAGGAGCGATTTAGCGCCTTTTGCCGCTCGTGTCGTAGCCTGCCAGATGCGGCAACAGCGATGGGGCCGTGTCTCTGAACCGCTTCCTCGAGGTTCAGATACATAATAGCCGAATGCCTTCCTTCTCTACATTGGCACTTGCCTCAAGCTTGGTCGTTACGTCTTGAGCTGACCAGAGACAAATTGCTGTTTGGAGCCTCAAAAAGCCTCTCCTCTCCTCTCGATCGCGGCACCATTCCTTGACGCACCATCACCACCAGCGCCGCGGGCTACGGTTATTGCACCTGCACTCCATACATCCAGCCATGAGCTCCCAGGTTCACCTTCTCTGCTCTATGCCGTACAGAGAACTACTCCGCCCATCCCTCCTCTCTATGCCTCGTCTCTCCCCAGTGTGCCCTCCGCCTCCTTTCTGCTCCTCCACCACTGACTGTCCCTCGTCTTCCATGTGACCAGGATACCTATGACGGACTTGGCGTCGCCGGCTTCCAGCCTTGTTGCTGGAACTGTACTGAAAATGGACCACCCGAGAGCCGGTAAGCGACCCAGCACCGTCCCATCCGAACAAGGGCGCCCCTGGAACACACAAGCAAGTCAGCACGCCCCGGACGGCGGCGCCGGCTCTCCGCATCGAGACTTGTCCTCTCAGCCAACAGCGGAGCCGACCCCCAATCCCTATGACGGTATCGAGCTCACCCTGCAGCAGTGTCCTCTGCAAAACGAGCCATTGCCGCCGTGCAGCTGCACAGTCACCGGGTAGGGCCCCCAAGTCCGCAACCAATCAGCAAGATGACCGCCCCAACACCCTCCCCAGCAAAGGCAGGGCATTCCGCGACAGCAGCAGACAAGCACTCCACTGCCAAAGGCGTTCTACTCACGCAGGCACCAGAGACTTCGAGCACAAAATCCACAGCAAACCGTTCGGGTCCGACCTGGGGCAGGCTTCGGCAAGACGACAAGTTCCCGCCCCCAGTCCGCCCAGCGTCCATGTCCCCTCACCCTGACCATTCAATGTACCATCGTACAATTCATACAGCCCAATTTTGGAATTGTGCACGGCTACCAGCGCCCGCTACAAGCACCAGTCACAGCAGTAGCAAGATCGAGCTTCAGATCGCCACAGCCGCATGTTGGCTCCAGCTCTGAGCCTTAACCGCCGTCTCGCTAGCCTCTGGGCAGTCTGTGTTCTTTCAGGTCAAGAGTCCCATCGCTGCAGAGCCCGTCCGTGCAAAACACGGCCGCCCTGTATCTCAATCCCACGAGACCTACTCCGCCCGCTGCCGCTTCGTCAACAGATGGTCTCGAAGCGACAAAAGCGGACGCACTTGCATCGCGGTGGCCACGACAAACAGAGGCCCCTCGCCCACCTCGAATCCTATTCAGCTACGTCAGGACTTTCCTGTACCGCCGCCGCCGGCGCCACCACCTCAATCTCCTTTTGCTTTGGGATCCTATGAGCGTGATACGGTGCTAGATGTTCCTATGCCACCGCCACCACATCCGTCGGCCAACTTTTTCCCCTTCCTCGGGCCGGTACCAGCTTCACGGAGAAGAGGGGCCCAATGACAACAGTCAGGCCTCCGTGCCCTCTCCTCATCAACACAGTGAAAACAAAGGCCCAGACATCGCCATGGCCCCCCATCTCTAGCCACAGCCACACTCAATATGCAAGGAGGGAACTCGAGACGCGCAGGTAAGTACAGGCGATCATCTACTCCTTACAACCAAGAATAGCTGCCTAAGCAACGCCATGATCCTACAGTGTCGAAACACCACAGACAGCAATCCGGACCCCGCCCAATCTTCCTCTTATCAACTTGTCTCGAAGGCGTCCGCAAACAAGTGGAACCACCACACCCTGCATGACAACTCCAACAGCCTCTGCTTTTGCACCCGACGGTATCAGCTTCGACGGCCGTGAGAGCAACTATACACAACAAGGGCACATTCCCCGGAGAGACGGCCAACATGGGCACAATCGCTCCCAGGCGGATACCTCGGCACCGAACTCGGCTCCCTTGCCCTGCCGTACGGCGATGCAGCTCCAGTTGTTCAGCTCCTGAACCAGCCTCCCTTTGTTGAAATCATACGCAGCCTCGTGGCGGATGCCCGCACTGACCCGCCTCCTCAGAAAGTCGTCCAAGAAACAAGGCTACACGTACAAGCTGGCAGCTCTCAGCAGACTGTTGACCCGGCCATATCCATGTCAGAGTATACAGCGTCGCAGTCGCCTATGACCACCGATGGACGCAGACCACTGTTTCGTATACCACACACCGAGCCCCCAAGCCATCACATCTTATATCCTGTGTCGAAAAATACACCAGCCATATCCAGGCCCTGTATCACATCATGCCAACCCAACGCCTCGGCTGTCTTGTGGACGGGTTTCTGAATCGCTATGAGACTCCTGAGCAGCAGCAACAGAGCCTGGCCTCGAGCCATTACCCATTTCAGGCACAAGTAGAACTGGCTATCGAGTACCTTGTCTTTGCTCTGGGGGCCTTTGCTGGCCAAGTGGGACAATACAATGTTTGACTCCGGGCCCAAGTTTTCAGACCGGGCCACAAACATTCTCTATCATCTTTCCGGGCGACTTGCCTCTGAAAAAGCAAGTGGGCCTCGGATCCGGTTGTAGTCACCCCGGCCATCAAGCACCCGCTGCGGGACCGGCCATGAGCAGCGCATTCTCAACGCATTCTCAGGCCAACACAGGAGTTGGGCAAGCAAGACAAATGCTGCCGTATTCAACAGACGCGGCAAGCAGCGCTGCCTCGATGCCAGCTCCACACTTGACCTGGCACGCGCCTATCTTTTGGCTGCCTTGCTATGTGGACAGTTGGCGCGGTTTCAGTATGCAGCAGGCCATGTCCGAAACGCTGGTGATATCCTACACTTTCTCATTCATCGGTCTAGGAGTGAGGGGGGACACGGCGCCGTCCAGGGCCCTTACGGTCGGCCCCTCGTTGATTACAAAACCTCTCCACATGGACCTGCTGAAGACGAGCGGCAGCTAGTAGCCCTCTACTGGACTTGTGTCCAGCTGGAGTAGTGAGTACTTTTGTAGACTGACCTCTTGATAAGCTGGGGCAAGCGCAGCTAATATTGCCCATCACAGCGAGATCAGCGCAGAAACAGGACAAGCCCCATCTGCGCTTCTTCGATATCAAGCCATGGTCCCAGCACCAAGCTCCGACGACGAAGATGACGAGGATACTGCTATGACCGGCACGGAGCAGAGTATCGGCAGTGAGACTAGACATGGCAGAGAGCCATCGGTGGCTTCAAGATGCAAAGCAATCTTCGACGCCACCTTAACTGCATCTATGGCGAAGCGTATGGTCACCAAGATGCATCGGCTGAAGAACAAAAGCACAATATCAATCTTGCCGTCATCCGCCTCCGCCGAGAGTTCGATGCGGCTCTATCAGGCTGTGCAACTCTGCCCCACACAGAAAACAGCGTTCAGGCGGCTCGCGCGTGCTCGGCCTATTGGGAGGCCGGTCGTATGCTGTGCTACCCAGCCTGCTCAAGCCGCCGCGGCAGGTTGACATGGAAGAGATGGCCGAGGTCGTATGCAGTATGACAGAGACCGTCAAGGCATACCACGGCCTGGAGAGCGACCGCCTTATCCTTCCCAACGCACTCGGGACAGTCATGCAGTGAGTAGGCTATCCCTCATCGTTTCGTGACGTTCAGGGTACGGGCTGTCTTGTGCACGTTCAAGTCCCGGATGCTGACCTGCCTGCCACAGCCAATGCCGCTACTTGCTGCTCCTGTTTGCAGCCTCACGCGCCCTGCCGGCCTGGCCGTTTTTGTTGACGATGCATCCCTGGCCGAGCTCGTCGATCATACAGTACTATCGTTCCAGGAGCTCATGATGTTCCGGGACATTCTAGAAGCGGCTCGCCAAGTGTTGGGGACGATGCGAGCAAGGCTGCAGCCGCACACCGGCCGCGGCCCTATGCTGCAGGGCTCTGGCACCATGCCAGAGCTGTCGCTGTATGCCCACCCTTCACGACAGTGCCTGGATCGCCTCCAGCATTCCAACAGCCAGCACAATGGACTCGTTCATCTCGTTCCCGACCCCCGACTCGCCCACCTCTTCCCGCCCTCGACATTTACGTCTCCGCAGCATTCCCCAAGCATTTCGGCACGACGTCGTCCGTGTCCCCACGTTCGGCCACGTTTGTGCCCGGCAGCATGCCCGTCCGTGCTGAGATTATGGCCGTCTTCGCCCCGATGGCCGGTGCCGAGCAGATACCGCCGGGCCCCGTTTGTCCATCATTCAAGTCGGCACTGCCGCTCGGTACTTTTGCTGTCCAGGCGGAACGGGTATCAGATAACACGGCCGATTTTGATGGCTTTGCCTACCATCTGGGTCTGCCCAAACTCAAGGGATAAGGCTAAAGTGTTTGTTTAGACCCGTTTACCTGATACTCCCTATGGCTGGGCGTACACTTGTAATGCCCCTGATACCCATTCGCCTTCACTCACCTTTGTATTTTGCATCTATTTTAAACACATGTGTTACGCTTTTGACTCTGCTGTCCCCTCTTCTCACCCGCTGATCTTACATGGCAACACGTCACTACGATGCTTTGTCCTATTCTTCTCGTGTATATATTTACGATTTGATGTTTTCTGATGTGATTGTAAAGCGCAATTTTGGCTACTTTGTTAATGGACTGCGCCATACCAATGAACCTGACTCGCCTGAGCACACGCAATGATTTGGCGATGCGATCTTCAAAGCAGCCAAGCCAAGAACATCAACAACAACAATGAGAAACATCAGAAGCTGGAGCCGACAACCACGCAAGCCTCGGCACATCCGCTTCTTGGTCCCCGGGCCTTGGCTCCATCTTCCTAGCACATCTCGGACGGGGCCAAGATTGTTTTCGTCCACCTAAAAGGCCAGCAGAGGGACATTGGCCTGGACAGACTTGGCTGTGGTCGAGGGATGGCCCCTGGCGGCTCTCCATCCGGGCTAAAATTAGTCAATGGTCGCCTGCAGCCGCCCCTCTTTCCCCTGGCCCGTCGGGTTGACTGGGCCCTCGGCGGCGGCTCTAGCGCGACTTGTCCACGACGTTATTACAGAGTACGAAGTACTCGTACAGAGTACATCCAGGGCACATCGCTGCCACCTCGGGCCACCCTCGCCATGGATGTCGCGTCGTGACGCCTGCTTGTGAAAGTTGTCATGGCAACAGGCCCTCTTTGCTGAGGCGGGGCGGACATTGAGTCGGAACAGAGTGATGGGCCTTGCGCCAGAAAAAAAGAGGACCCAGGCCTGGAAATGAAGCACCATCGTGTCCCCGCTCATTTGCGGCGAACAGCCCCTGGGCGATTGCGGTGTACAAAGTACGAAATACATGTATGAGTATCTCACATGTCGAGTGCGATACGCATTCAGCACTGCGTACGGAGTACGACGTACAAAGTACATGTTCTGAGATCTCGTACTCTGTATCTTGCAGAGGAGATGGACAAGAGTGGACGCATTCAGACAGACAGGAGCCAGAGTCAATGGAGCCCAAGTTGGGACAGACGACAGATGGGCGTCCAGGCGATGGAATCGAGGGACGAGCAGAGCGCGGAAGTTCAACGGCCGGTGAGTGTGTCCACCGGGTGTCTTGCTGGCCCAATGGCAGAGCTCCACGATTGAAAGCAAGTGGCAAGGCGAAGGGGGCAGGGCCAGGGGGCTCCATCTGCAGCCAAGACTTGCTTTGCGAGACGATGCTGGAGTGGCACACCGCACTCCGTATTCGATATTCCTGATATTCCTGGTATTCCTGGTCTTTTTTGTCTTTGAGACTTTTTTGGGCTGCCAATCGCCATGGAAAGACCCGTACTCAGTACGAAATACTTATCAACAATTGACCTGTCAACAAAGGCGACGAGATACGAGGGCTGGGGAGACTGGGCCCAGGCCCGCTGCCACACCACCTCTGCTTCCTCTTCCTACGGAGGACTGGAGACGTGCGTTTTGCGAGTTTTGCAGATCCCGGCAGCTCTCTGTGCCAGGCAGACGACGGGTCTTTTCCGTAGCAACGACAAGGACCAGGCCGGTTGGTCACAGATGCAGTCTTCATGACTGCCGATGACATGAGATGCTGAGGCGTGTCGCAGCTCTCTTCCATCGGCCAGAGGCAAGAAAGAACAGCACAACGAGATGCAAAGCATGTACTCGTAAGATACGAGGTACTCTCGCAAAGCACGGGCAAGGCATCGGGCAAGCATCGCGTCGACGGCCGTTGCACGCAGTGAAGTGCTGGGCACCCACAGCTCATGCAGAGCTAAGAAGCAAGAAGCAAGAAGCTACAAAGTACTTTGTACAGCGTATTCCGTCGTACGTCGTACTCGTACAAAGTATTCGTATGCCCCAAAGCGCGTGGTCTTCGTGTTGCACTGTGCAAATACAGTGCACATACGGCTGCTGTAGCGTGCCGCGTCTCCATCCTAGCACGTTTCGTGTTTTTCAGCTGAGGTCGCGAGCCTTTCCAGGCAGACCAGCCCCATAAGCCATAACGTAGCCGGCAGGCCCGGGCTGTGCAATCACAACAAGGTGGCCGGTGTCCAATGTCTTGTCAAATCGTGATGATCGTGGCCAGTTGGGATTCACAGTGCGGCAGCTGGCCGAGCTTGCTTGTGTCCATCTTGCAGCCGCCTTTCCTGCCACCTGCAATTGCCCATTGCAGCCCAACCGGGCGGTGCGTCAGTGCAGGACATCGACACGACAGGAGAGCGAGAGTGCCGGAGAACGGCAGACGGCGGATCGTCAAAGGAGGCTGGTACCGCGCGCACATGTCGTTGGGCCAGGCCAAGACCAGAGCCAGCGTCAAGCGAGAAAAGAGAGAGGCGGAGGCGGAGGCGACGGCGCCAGACAGCTGAGAAAAGATACCTGCAGCACGAGCGGATCCACTAGCCGGTTTGGGCACCTTGTAAACAACAACAATGGCACGCTTTGCCCGACCTGCTCGATTGCTCGATTGCTGATTGCTGATTGCTCGATTGCTCGATTGCTCGATTGTTCGACTTGCTCGCCTCGCCAGGATGGTCCTCCACCGCAGGAGACAGGCTCCAGGAACGGTCACGAGTGGAGAGCACGGCCCACTCTACAAAGTATGTGCAAAGTACAAAGTACAAAGTAAACAAGCCGTTTCTGCTTCGGGACGCTTTTTTCGGGCAGTGTCGTCGCAGTCCGTGCTCTGTGTACAAAGTACCTCGTACTTACGTTTTGCGGCCTTCACAGTCCCAACTTCTGGGGTGCCCTGCGGCATCGCCCTGGTCCAGCCACTCGCCCAGCTGCCCCCTCCCTATCCTCAGACCAGGAGGGATCACCGCCTGATTCTGTGCACGGCTGCTCGTACTTTTGTCAATCTGAGCCGGTTGCCGTGCAGCAGCGCTTTGTTTGTTGTCAACTAGCTTTGTTTGGGGTCGGGGAAGACGCTGCGCGAATCCGTCTGGGAGCTTCCCGCCGTCTTTGCTGCTGTTGTGCTCTTGGCCCCAGCTGCGTCCTGCTGCCGACTTGCTTCTGCTTGACACTCGTCCCCCTCGTGCCCGCTGGCCGATTTTCCTATTTCTTGCCCGCCCGTCCCCATCTTTCGCCTGCCGTTTCCCTCTTCTTCTCTCCTTCTTCTTCCCTTTCCCTTTCCTTCTCTTCTTCTTCCTCCCCATATCCATCTCCAGCTTCACATTCCAGCCCAACCACATACCAAACCACCCAATTAGCCCCGGCTAATCACCCTCTTTCTCCCCTTCCTTTGAAGAAAGAGCGCCAGTAGGAAGAAAAAAGTCTCGCACTTTTTTTTTCCTTTCTTGTGCTCGCCGTCAAAGGTCGTCAACCTGGATTTTGAAGCCAGAGTTCCCGTGCCCTTTAGCATCTTCCGTCTTCCTACAAGGAGGACAACAAGCCCCCTGAGGTTACCACCACCCAGACCCACGAGGAGCTCAGTGTTCAGCTCCCCCAGCAGCACGAACGGCCCGGACGGGAAGGTCAATACTCTTCTTCTTACGTTGTCAACGAGACCAACAACAACAACTACCCTACCGGAAGAAGAGGTCCGCGTCTCTCGTGAAGAGGAACGTTACCGCCGTCCTGTGTCCGCCAAGAGTTCATCCGTGAAAACCGGTACGTTGAAATAGAGTCGGAATGTCGTTCCTCGGGCGAGACTAGCTTGCTACAACGTTCTGGGCCGTTGCCCGAGCATGCCAGCAACATGCGGGGCGTCCCGTCATGCCAGTCGTACGGCGTGGCCGCCCCGTGGTCCTGTTGCCTTGTCGTCGCCATGACAGCATTCCAGACACTCGACTAACCGCCGCATTCCAGTCCCCGCACGACCTTCTCAGAGACGTCTGTCGAGTTTGACTCTCGTCGCCCCAACTACGACACCGCCATTGACATTGCGGAGCGCGAGTACCGCACCCAAGCTACCAGCCCACGTACCACCGCGAGGAGGCCCGTGCTACTTTCTCCGACACCACGGTTGATTCCGGCCGCTTCCCCCAGCAGCAGCAGCAGTCTTTGTTCGTCGAGGACTCTACCACCGTCGACGCTCCGCTCGCTCGTCCTCCCAGGGCAGCTCTTTCTCGCGCAAGTCGACCAAGGTCGTTGAAGACATTGTTGAGCGCAGGTGATCCCCGCAAATCCAACAAGATGGGCTACTACGACGAAGAGGGTGAGTCGTTTTTATCCTGTCCCCGTCTGCATTTCATATCCTTTGCGTGTGCTTTTCCGCTGCGACGCGACCAGCTTCTTGCCGGTTCGCTCCTCCCATAGCGACTACGGTTACTAAGCATTGGCTCCCTTTTTCTTGTCTCTTGCCACCACCCACAGGCAACTACCACTCGTTCCGCCACGGCGTGCACAAGCTTGCTGACCGTCTGCTTCACCCTAAAGAACGCGATGTTGAGGTCTCGGAGTTCCGTGAGACGATCCGCACCAGCGGCGGTTCGTCCCGCGGCCGCCGCGGCGTCGATGAGGATGTGCCCCGCAACACGGTCTCTATCCCGTGCCACCACATCCGCATTGGCGACATTCTGATGCTGCAGGGCCGCCCCTGCCAGGTCATTCGCATCTCCACCTCTGCCGCCACCGGCCAGCACCGCTACCTGGGTGTCGACCTCTTCACCAAGAAGCTGCACGAGGAGTCGTCGTTTGTCTCGAACCCCTCGCCCAGCGTCGTCGTCCAGTCCATGCTGGGCCCGTCTTCAAGCAGTACCGCGTGCTCGACCTGCAGGAGGGCAACGTCGTCGCCATGACCGAGACGGGCGACGTCAAGCAGGGCCTGCCCGTCGTTGACCAGTCCAACCTCTGGTCCCGCCTTCTGCGCGCCTTTGAGTCTGGCCGTGGCTCCGTCCGCGTCCTGGTCGTCAACGACCACGGCCGCGAGCTGGCTGTCGACATGAAGGTCGTGCACGGCGCCAGCCTGTAGGTTGCCCATCATCCAAGAGATTATGCCTTTTGCATTGTCCTTTTTGGTTGTGAGCATCTACCTGTCTGGCCCAAGCCGGTTTCCTAGTGTCTTTTTAGAAAGCATTTTGTGTACGTGATGCGTGCGCGGTTGTCAAACCCGTCGTATTAGTTTTTAGGATGGACAATCTTTGGACATTTACGAGTCTGTTATCGGTCTTTATATAAGTTATGCCTAGTACATGCTCCTGGTTCGTTGTAGTCTTGTGAATTGGTCTTGTTTGCGCAGCTTGTCAGTGCCATTGTATCTTGCGTACTCGTAGCTGAGTGGAGTAAACTATCGCGAACTGATTTGTGATCGTCGGTGGGCTATGGTATCGGTGCTATTCTCTTTATATTCGTTTCGTTGCAGCTAGTCGACGTATTTAGCTATTCTTCTGGGTGTTGTAGTATTTTCCAAGCATTGGCTGTTTTTACGCTTTTTTTACAACCTTTTATACAACTTTATCAAGTTTGAGTCTTTATCTCTGAGTCTATCGAATATTTTCATCTTTACTCGTAAAGCTAGGTATTGTTGTCAAGCCATATCGAAAAACAATAGACTGAAATACACACGCAACACCTCATGGACGCGTCAAGACATTTTGATCTGCACAGTTACATCTACAGAATACGTCGGAGATCAGATGCCTCGGGCGATGGAAGAGGCATACCGGGTGGCAGGAGATGTGAATGGCTCTGCACAGCCCACGAACTTGCTACCTGGCTGAGCTGGCTTCTGTCGATTGTAGTGAAAATAGGGTCCTGCCCTGGTCACTGCCCATCGCCGTCGCTAGCAGACCGGCTGAGCTACGAGATCTCACCTGAAGAGAAGCTGATGTGCCAATGGGGCATAGCTCGCGTCGCGTGCCAAGCTGTGCAGAGCTCGACTCTTCCTCGAATGAGCTCGGCGTACCAAGCATACAGTGCGTCTGCAGAGATCGCTTGGGAGCTGGCCAACACACAGGTGCCAGACGAAAGAAGGTTGCAAAAGACCAGTTACCAGAGGCGGCCGAATCCCATGGCGTTGTCCTGAACGTGCATTCTTTAAGTAAAACAGTATACCGTACGAGTATATGTCCAGTACGACGTGCAATGCAATTACGACGTACGAATAGTACTGCCCGCAGTCGGTCCAGAGGACCGGAAATGACGCGCGCCACGCATCGCGACCCGCCTTTCGTTCCCTCTTCTGTGCCAGTCGTGTTCTGAAAAGGTCAGACGCGACCAGCTCGGCCGTTCCCTGGTACCGGGCACGGGTGAGAATTCGTCGCGAAATTTCAGTGACGGCACCGGGTTTTGGGCTTTCCTCCACCCGCTCACTTTTCACATTTTGTGCAAAGAACTGCCAGTCGACTATTGCCAATAAGCTCAGAGTATGGAGCAATACACTCGCCCTTCTCGAGATGCAAGGGAAGAAGTCGGTCTAGGGACTCTAGGTGGCGGGTGGATGCTATTTCACCACTGCAAATTTCCTGCAGTACCTCTTGCACAGGCGAGGAGCTTCTTCATCGTGTTTCATTGGAATGTAGAGATGACGGAGGTTGTCATCTAAAAGGGCGAAAGCACGTCGGTCGACAGTGTCGTTGTCGCATTGCAGACAGCGCTGGAGCAGGCAGATCTACTCGTACTCGTACTTTGTATCGCACTTTTCTCTTTCTGGGCTGCCGACCCACGTCGAACACGTCGGGGCTGATATTGAACTCCCTGGATCCTGGACAAAAGGTGCAAAACAGGGGAAAGGCACCGCAAACATGAGGGCATAGAACCCACAAAGGACGCCGGCGGCGGGAGCGCCATGGAGCAAGAGGCTGGGCCAAGTTGCGTGTTGTCCATTTGCCTTTGGCATCGATTGCATGGCCGGAAGCGAAAGAAGAGAAGAGAGAGAGAGAAAGAGAGAAGAGAGAAGAGAGAATAGAGAAAAGAGAGATGAGAAAAGAGAGATGAGGTGAGAAACGGAAAAGAGGAAAAAGAGGGACGAATGTCTCGTCTCTTGCTTTGTGCAATTTGGCATCTGTCTGCCCAAGACAATCCGTTGCAATACTCAGTAGAGCCCCTTGCACCTTCCGGCGCATCCCCTTGATGTCTCGCGCTCCTGCCTCCCGGGGCTGAATTGGCAATTAATATTGCATATGGAAAGTGCACACGGCACACGGCACACGAAGGAACAATGGCGCGAAACTGTCACGGTGCTCTTGCTGCACTTTCTGAATTGAGATGAAGGAACGACTTCCGTGCGTAGCTGCTTCCTTCTCTGCCCAACGCGTCCAACATCCGCACCTTCTCGAATGGGCCTCGTGTCTGCGCGTTTTCCTGTTTTGATCACCACCAAAACTTTCGGGTCGCTTCGTACAACCTTTTACAACCTTTTGCAACTTTTACAACTTTTGCAATTTGCAGCCTTTGCAACTTTTACAGCCTTTTGCAGCCTGCATCATTCCCTGCATCATCTCCTGCAGCTCAAAGTCTACAAGTACACGTACGAGTACGGCACGAAACGACCCCAGCTCTCGTGGTAAGGCGACCTTCCCCCGTACCTGGGCACGACGAACCGGCCTGACGTCGCGCATCCCAGCAGCAGTCTGGATAGCTCCGGACGAAACGCAGATCGCTGACCTGACCGCATTCCTGTGCAATCTCTTTGACTGGAAGGGCTAACGAGAGGCACAGGCGGCTGCCAGTTTCTCGGCGTCGACGCTTCCGCCTTGCCGGGTCCCTTTCTCGTCCGTGTTGAAACTATCACGCCAATTGCATTCCACAGCTTGCCCTTTCAGCCAAGTCACAAACACGTCGGTCGAAGCTCGTGGCGCTCGCCGTTGTCACTGGCGCGTTTTCAACAGATAGCTGCGAGCAGTCGATTTTTGTCGCGCAAGGTCGACGACAAAATACTCCACTTAGCCACTCGCGTCCGACAAAAGCATCCAACATCGAGCGCATTGGGATCCAAAGAGCCCAAAGGGCACATCGACGCCAACGGAGACCAAACAGACGGCACGTCCCCCCCTGACGGCCGTTGGCACCAACAAGACATGTTGGCACGGGTAGCAGCACACAATCACTGTCTACATCGCCCCCATCGGTCGACACCAGCCGACACCATTGCGCTCCCGTCGCGCGCGGGCCCAACTGGCGGAGGAGGAAGAGGAGGTGTCGACACGGCCGCGACGGAGTTGTTGGGCGCATTGGCGGTCTGTGACGAGCTCACGAGACGGACACTCCAACCCGTCACCGAACGAGAACCGGGAACGCAGGTCTGTGACCAAAGCACTCGCCATCGACAACTGCCCCCATCCTCTTACCAAGTAACCGACTTTCCCCCATTCCTCGATCTCGCAATCCAGACCGGCACTTTGCACCGACCACTCGCTTCTGAACACTGTCCCATTCTTACGCACTTGGCCGCCGTTTTTGCGGCCACGGGTCCACGTCGCTGTTACGCCGAGCCAGTTCCAGTTTCGACTCCAGTTGCGCGTTCCCGATTGCTGCCAGAGACTTGTGCTGCTGTTCAATTGGCCGCGTCCCATTGTCAACTTTGCGCTCTGTTGCTCTCGTTTGCACATTTGGCAGTTTGGCACCCCAAGAGTTTGGCACCCAAGCAGTTGCTGAAGCTTGTGGTGCGCAGCGAACAGCAAACGTCGCAAACCAGACCAGAAAGCCCTCAGCGGCATCAGCCTATTGTGAGCTTGCAAAACCCTCTTTTCCTCCCACCCACCTTGGCTCCGCGCCTGGCCGCTCCCCCCAATTGCCACAAATACCCTGTAACCTTTCCGTTCTGTGCCAGCACAGGCCTTCTTTTGGCGCGTTTCTCCCGCCACCTCTTCCCAGCCTCCCCAATTAAATTTGCTAATGACGCCAGTCTGCCATTATCTCAAGTCTCTCTGCGCGCTCTGCCAGTCGACGACAACCTCCGACCTAGGTCTTGCTTGCTTCAGGGCTTGCCTCCCTTCAACCCAAAGCTCAATTGACTGCCGACCTGCTCTCCCTTTTTTCTTGTTTACCGTCTTTGCCTCTTTGCAATCGTCACTTTGCAAACTCTCGGTTTCCTCTTGGGTTCAATACCCTGTTGAGCACACACGTCCGTCTTGAAGGAGTAAGTTCAGGCTTGACCGAACTCCTTCCTTGCATTTTCTGCCCACATATACCCTCTTCTTCTCTCAAGAATCCGTGCCTGTTGTGTACTGTTGTTGTCACTCGACGTCTTTGACAGCGTGCTTCCTCGTCACCGGTTCTCCCAAAATTAGCACATGGGCACAACAGGTCGACAGCGTCCTGCATGTGCGCAACACGTACGCTCTTGTTTTTCGTTCCGCACACGTTAACTGCAGTTTCTTCAGTCGTGCGGCTCCTTGTCTTTTGTCTCTCACCTTTCGCCTTTGTCTCCCGTCCGAGATTCTTGTCCGAGATTCTAACCTCTGGCAGCAAAAAACCTTCGCTTGTAATTTCGCAGTCGTTTTTTTTGACCCTTGCTTTTTGCCTATTCACTTCTCCGAGGAAAGCGCACTGTGCTGTTCAAGTTGCCGCAGCACTTACTGCGGTCTCTTGCCATCTTGCCCGCCCACGTACCGGACCCGTCTGGTGCTGGGCCGCGCGACTTGGGCACGTTGAGCGACTCCGCCCCGCTTCCTTTCACGACCGTTACGACCGCCACGAACACACGCCGACTCTCTCAAGGCAGCCAGCGTAGCAGACGCTCTTCTCTTCATCGGCCATATACGCTCAGGGCCACCACACCCGCACATCCCTCTCCGTACTCTCCGCACTCTCCGCACTCTCCGAACGCGACGCACATCCACGCCAAACTCTCAACGGTCTCTGCGCCACACTTCACGATTTGTCGCTAGCCCCCGGCCAGACGACGCCCGACCCCTGCCGTATCGTCTCCTGCTGATAGCCGGTCCCGGCCCCGGTCCCAGTTTCAGACAGAATTCACGCAGTCTCCCACGTCGAGTCCTCCGCGACGGGTGCATCTTGCGCGCCGTAGCGACCGGCATCAGTCCGCGCCTCGCCTTTGCAACTGCAAAGTCTGCTGGGCACCAAGGCCAGGCTCAAACCGCACGACGGCCATCCTCACAGGACCTGAGTGACGACCACGAAGAGGACGAGGACGAGGACGAAGACGAAGACGAGGACGACAAGAATCACGGCAGACACTCGTCAGTCGCAGGGCACTCTTCGAGACCCCCCTCGGTTGCTTTTGGGAGCAGGCCGACTTCTGACCGACCTCCCGGCCATACCCACCGGCTGTCCGCATCTCAAAGCGGACGCACAACGCCATCCTTTTTGCCATTGAAGGCCTCACCCACCCGTACAAGCTCTCGCCCGACTACGAGGAGGAGACTGCAGAAATGGCGATCTGCTCGTCGCGGGTGGTGGCTCAAACGGAAACGGAAACGGCAACGCTGGTTCCGACGTCGCGCCCACAGATGCCTGTTCCGCTGCCGACAAGTTCTCCACGAAGCAACATTCGTGGCCCGAGGATGATTATGCAGGAGCGCAAGAACGCGAGGCGCGGCGAGCCGAACGGGATCGGCATGGAGAGGGCGCAAGCAGAGCAGGACGCGCGCGTCGCGGCCGAACAAGGACGGCAAAGCAGCTGAACGCGAGCGCGCTGCTGCGGCCATCGCGGCGGCGGCGCGGCAGCGTCAGCCCCGCAGACCGCGCCACAGCAAGCCGATCCCACCACTCAGCGAAGACAACAGCGGGCCGAGCGCACAGCAGCGGCCACCTCTGGCCAGCTTGCGCCCCCCTACGATTCAACAGCAAGTGCCGCAACAGCCTCATATCTCGTCACAACAGCACCAGCAGCAGGGCCAACAAAGTACCCGTTCGTGTTCCACAGAGCACGCAGGTACCCCAGCAGCCGATTAGCCAACCCCAGATACCCGCAGCACTACCTTTGCCAGGAAGCGGAATTCCAGATGCCGCGCCTCGCCCATCGGGACAAGCGCAGTCACAGGCAGGGCCCGAGGGGGGTGATGCAGGACCGGCGGGGCTAGAGGCCAGCCGCGAAACTCGTTTCCCCACGCCTTCGAGCGGTGGGAGGCACTGTCTGCGCACTGGGAGGCTTGACGAGCTTCTGGATCCGCCAGCTGCAGGCAGCGCTCGGAAGAGATCAACCAAGATCCCTTGAATCGACAGCTTAGCGCGACAGGTCACGGATCTGTCAGCCGCTGGCGCCAACCTCTTCCACGCCGTGGGTAGAGCTCCAGCGGGCTGAGAGCGAGCTTCCGAGCGCAAGTTCCAGCGCTGGTTTTCGAGATGCGCGGTGACATGGAGCGCAACACTGAGGTTCAGGCGATGTTGGAGGCGGCCATCCAGGAGTCGTGCAGAGCCATCCGCGAAGGCCGTCGAGAACGAGCGATCCAACTCCAAGATTCAAAGCAGCTGGCGGAGATGCGCAAGGAGCTTGCCATCTCCAAGGACGGCAGGCGCGGCGAGCATGGGAGGAGCTTGGACGGCGCGAACAGGAAGAGCGCGACCGTGTGATTGCGCTGCAAGAGGGGCAGCCGACGATTGTGGCGGTGTTCAGGTCGTGCCCATGACGCAGGTCTTCCAATCCGCCAGCACACTAGCACGGCCACGGCCACGGCCACGGCCCACGAGCAACAGCAGCAGCAACCGCCACCCGCCACAGCCGCAGCCGCAGCAACCGCAACAACCGCAACAACCCCAGCAACCCAGCAGACCCCAGCAGCAGCAACACCAGCAGCAGTACCAGCAGCAGGCGCTAGCCCCCAACAGGCTCCTCACCAAGAGCAAAAACCACCGGCGTCGGCTCTCGAGCAGCTGCCATCGGCAGAGCATGCAGCAGCGCTTCCAGGCATCTCCCAGCAGCAGCCCGCGTATAGCCAGCCGCCCCCAACTAACTGCTGCAGGACCTGCCACTGCTGGCGGTGAATACTACCAGCAGCCGCAAGGCGCCTCAGACGGTGTTGCTCAAGGTACTGATTGAGACTATGAAGGTGAGTAAACTGGAATCTCCATGGTGCATCTCCTGTGCATTGAGAAAAGGAATTTGCTGACAGTCGTGTGTAGAGGAAAGAAACTGCAGTATGGAACGCCGTCCGTCGCTATCCGCTCCAGGATCCGCGTACCCGCCATCAGCCTCGCACCATTACTACACCACGCCCTCGCCCGCCGACTACTCTGGCCAGGGCTTTGCTGGACCTGGCTGGGAGACGATCCCCCGCCACCACCACCCGACACGGCTCCAGCGATGTGATTGAAGAAGACGACGAGCGCAGCCGCACGTCTGCCAGTCAAGTCAGCCGTGGCGACCGACCGCAACAATAGTGCTCTGAATCTGCACATCCGGCCTCGGGTTGTGTGACGTTGTCGAATCCTGTCTGATCATCGGTCGTCTCGTCTTATCGTGGCTTGACCGTAGCTTGTTTTCGGCGATTGTCAACATCGTCCATGCATTCTCTTCCTCTCCTACCTCCTCGCATATCTGCATGCATTTGGCGCTCCACAGGTCGGCCCTCTTGCAAAAATGGGGTGATTGTACTTGGCTTGAAAGAGTTCTCTAATACCGTCTTGTCTTATCGCATTCTCTTTCTCTTGCTATTTGAACTTTGGACTTTGAACTTTTGTTTCTCCATGTTTGGCTCGTCGTTTTTCCAGAGTTGGAGTTATACCCAGAACCTCGCCCCGGCCATCGCAGCAGGCCGCACAAAGGGCACCGATGTGTCGTCTCACTGTGCAGCTGTTGCTGCTGTAGTTTGCGCGCGCGGCTGAACCTGTTGTTGGAGGGGGAGGGAAAGGAAGGGGCATCAGCATGGTGATCAAAGGATGATGGCATATTTCCCAAGGACTTTCCGTTGGTTGTCTTGCGCCGCATACTGTTTTGGTTTTGGACCATGTTGTCTTGTCTTTTGTCCCGTCTTCTTTGTGTCGACGTTTCTTCATACTCGTGTATTATCATAATTTGTGCATTCTGCTTACCCTGACTCCGCTTCCTATCCACACCGCCATCGTTGCATTGTGGTGACGGAGGATCTAACCAACATGAAGCGCTGGCCAGTCATGCAGCTTTGCTATGTGGCTGTGCTGACGGGTTGGCGATACTCGAAAGCGTACTTTGTAAACAGTGTCACAGTGTCGTTGTCATAAGGGAGCTTCTGGCAGAAAAGATGTGCTATGGGGCGACGTCTGCTTTTATGTGTCAAGTCAGACACCAGACGAGTCATCTGCTTTGTTGTTGTTCCTGTGGCGAGGAATGTGCGACTGCATGGACCGGCAGCGTTCTGGCCATGATCTGCGGCTGGAATGCATGCCGCAGTGATGGTGAGAGTAAGACGGCGTCGCAGCTTGCAGTGGGCTTTCATTGAACGGCCTTGCTTTCATTGAACGGTGGCAGAGACGAGAAAAACGGTGATTATCTCGGAAAAGCAAAAACACCGGGCGACTGCCGTTCCTTCCACGATTGTTGTCGGGACCTTTGAATCCGTGTCGACCGTTCCTGCCTCACCTTGGAACTACCCCACACTGTGTCCCCAACTGTGCCGCCAAGCGCGACCTCACATGCCGGATTATGGAAGGCGCGGCTGGACGTGTTTTGGAGACAGCTGCCTGGTACAGCTTCCGCTCCTGCCTGCAAGGCCCGACAGTCTGGACAGAGCGAATGCGACGGTGCGGCACGGATAGGCTCGCACCGAGATATGGCGCTCGCACTGTCTTGTGCACTGTAAACACACGCGGCATTCTCCAGGAAGACTGGCGGAGTTCTGCCCTCGGCGGTTTCCTCGTTCCGTGATAGGCGGGGAGTGGCCCGTGTCCATCGGCCACGTCTGCACCACCCGATCGAGGAGCTCTGATAACGCCCAAGGACATCCTCGTCACACTCTACAAAGAACGAAGTAAGCTCATACTCATACAACCGCCCCAACAATCCGGAGCTTGCGCGAGCGAGTTGGAGTCAACACCAAAGGCTGCGAGACGAGCTACCCCTCCAGGCATTCCGGACAGTGTCGTCTGTCTCGTTCCGTGTCCCTCCTCATTCTCCTCGCCCACAGCCATGGCAGCCAGCAGGCGCTTCGTGGATCGGCTCCTGACAGCTGCACCGCGCGTGTCGCCGCGGCACCTTGTGACCGAGGAACGGCGGCGTGGCGTTGCCACCTGTGCGGGCAGCTGTGCGGCCCGTCGTGTTCGGACGCCGACAAGTCGACTGCCCTGTTCCGCGACGCGACCACAGCAGCGGGCCTTCCGCACGCCGGCAACCTCGCCGTCTTCGCCGTCTTCGCCGTCCTCGCCGTCCTCGCCGTCCTCGCCCGGCCGCATCCCGCCGTTTGCGTTTGCGTTTGACATTGACGGTGTTCTGCTGCACGTCAACGAGCCCATTTCGGGCGCAGCGGCCGCGCTTCGGTACCTGCACCAGCAAAACATTCCCTTTATCCTGCTGACCAACGGCGGCGGACGCTACGAGGCCGACCGCGTCGCGGATCTGCAGCGGCGACTGGGCTCGATTCCGACCCCGACTGCGGCGGCTCCTGCCCGTGCTGTCGCCGGCCAATTTCGTGCAGTCGCACACGCCCTTCCAGGAACTGCTGGACGATGCGGCCGGCCTCGATGCGCAGAGCACGCCGCACAGCGGCGGCGGCCTCCGTGACCAGACCATTCTGGTGACGGGCTCGGACGCCGCGCGCATCCGCACGATTGCGAGCAGTACGGCTTCCGCAGTGTGGTGACCCCAGCCGACATCCTGGCAGCGTATCCAGCCATCTACCCGTTTGAGCCGCTGCTCAAGTCGGTGTACGCCGAGACGGCGCGGCCGCTGCCGAAACCGCTGCTGCTCGAGGTGCAAGCTGGCGTCGCAGTCGCCGTCGACGCCCTTCTCGCCGCCGACCTCGACGACAGCAGGTTCCTGCGCATTGCCGCGCCTTTGTCTTCAACGACCCGCGCGACTGGGCCCTCGACATCCAGCTGCTGACAGATGTGCTGCAGGCGCGGCGCGGGTTCCTGGGCACGTTCGACCCGGCCAGCCTGTCGGCCGAGGGCATGGCCGCCGAGGCGCAGGGCACACGCCTCTTCTTCTCCAACTCGGACCTCTTGTGGGCCACCACGTACCACTGCCGCGCTTTGGCCAGGGCGCCTTTGCGGCAGCCGTCGCGGGCGTGTGGTCGCAGCTGGCCAGCCCCAAGCAGCCGCCGCTGCTGGCGCCCGGGGTGGGCGGGCAACGCTGCTGGGCAAGCCGAACGCGGCAACGTACCGGTATGCCGAGCGGACCCTGTTGCGGTACCGGGCATCGCTTCTGGAGGCACACGGTGGCCGCGCGAGCGCACAAGAAGACGAGACGCCTCTGAAGACGGTGTACATGGTGGGAGACAACCCGGAAAGCGACATTGCAGGCGCCAACCAGTTCTCGAGTGCGCACGGCACGGACTGGTGCTCCGTGCTGGTGGAGACGGGGTGTACGACCCGGCGCGTGCGGGGAGCAGCCCGGACTACCTGCGGCACCGCCCACGGGCCATCACTGGTGATGTTGGTGCGGCTGTACGCTGGGCCCTACAGAGAGAGGGGTGCCGGCAGACTTTTAGTGGTACGACGAGGCGGGCCTAAAGGGCGGTGACCATGGACTGTGTGTCGGTCCGTCTGGGCCATTAACTAGACTTGAACATGATGGATTGACGCCGGCTCGACTCAGTCGGCAGCCATATGCGATGTTGTATCCCAAGGATGAACTATGTACACAGCCCCGTCCTCCTGTATCCGTTTCACCTGTATTTCGTTACATGTCGTCCCTGTGCTGTGTCGATGGCCTCGGCTTGGTTCCGTTACGAGGAAATGAGCTAGCGCCGGCGCATGATGGCCAGACCCGACGCCGCTATAGGCCCAAAGAGGACCGCCTTGGCCTGAACGATGAGATTCTCGCCAAGCAATCGTACCTGGACTGTCCTGTTCTCCAATGGGCCATACTTGAAGTGCGGTAGTTGGCGAGGATGCCTTGGTAGAAGCGTCTTTGATCGCGGACGTGCATCTTTGCCATGCTGCTCAGCATCGCCTTGGGCATCATGGTGACTTGGTCGAACAGGCGAGGCGTGACGGTATATTCTGGCTGAGGGCTGGGGTCAACCCGGAAAGCCGGGCGTGGACCTCGTCCCAAAATGTCTTGAACGGGCCTCGCGTGGTAAAGGCACAGCGACTGGTGCAATTGCGATCGGCCATGGTGCTCGATGCAGTGCTGCATGTAGCTCTTGTCTGAGCTCTTCGATGGATTGTAGAGGTTCAGATGGTACGTGTACGAGCCGGTGCTCGCGACGACGCGGTACGCCGAAAGGTCTGGGCAATGAGGGAAGGTGTCTAGCACGCCACACTGACGACAAGCCGCGACCTCGCTGCTGGTTGGTAAACGGCACTGGGCACTCGTTAGGACGGCAATACAGATGGGAAATCAGACGACGAACAACGAGCAAGACAGACAGGAGATTGATCCGGAACGGGACGAAAACGGAGAGGAGAGGACGACGCAGGAGTACTTACTGCGACACAAATGCAGTCAAGATCTCTGCTATAATGATGTTGGCTCGGTGTCCAGAAGAACACGTCAATATAGGTAGCGAAGGGCCCCTGGCCGGCAGATTTATCAGAGTTACTGGCCGTGAAGGCTCTTCTGGCGGCATTCTGGACGATGCCGGGCTGACCCGGCTTCGGGGCAGGGCATCCATGGATGGCCAGACCCGACAATTCCCTGTACGCGTGGATGGCAATGGGTCTGTTGCGAAAGCCGACAAAGGCAACCTTTACGCTGTAGACCATGTCTGCAGGAGTCAGTACCGTAGGCTCCCAAAAGACAACGGAGGCACACGTTCAAGGCGCTGTTGCAAGGACTGCTGCTATACGCACCCGAGCCCTGTTCCGACCAGGGCCACGCGCTGGTGGATGCTGACAAACGTCTCCAGCATAGATGTGTGCGGCGCTTTATGATGGCATCGAGTGTCTGCAAGGAGGGTGAGAGGATAGCAAGGCGCTGTTAGAATCGTGCAGAAGCTTCTCATGTTTCGAGCAACTGTCGCAAGTGAGTACACACCAGACAACAGTCATAGCATGGGAATGTTTTGAATACAAGGGTTTTGCTGTTGGGGAAGATGGCCTTTATCGGCTCGCTGTTGCTGGAGCGTCCGCTTGTCCCACTGGAGCTGACTGGGACGAGGTGTGTGGAGTAGCACTGGTCCAGAGGCTGCGTCGGCTCTGGCGAGGTTGCCTGTGTGCGATGCTCGGCTTGCATCGTTCCGAGGACGCTCCGCGGGTCATCTTGTGTGTTGGACCTCACCTGTTAGTCCCGACGACGCTGAAGAGACACTATGAAATGCGAGTAGCTGTGGAGAATCCGTAACTCACGGGAAAGGTCGATTCGGGCCAGTGCAAAATGTATGATCCAAGTCCTCAACCAGGCCGTGTACCGTAGAATAACATATGGTAGGGAGACAGAGTGTAGTTGAGGTTTGGATGGGTCAAAGGCGAAGAGAGGAGAGAGAAGGATAAGTAATAAAGGAAAGAGGGAAAGGGTCGATGGTGGCACGACCAACAGGACGGACTTCAGGACAGGGCAGGCTGCGGAGAGGGCTTTGCGAATCGTGCGAGTGCTCTTACATCACACAGGCGCCAACATGATGCCTGGCGTCCGTAATGTGATGTTGGTCGTTGGAAGATATTAGGGTCTGGCGATGGATGTCGGATGTACAATGTACATCGATCGTGACGGCCTGTCGAAGCGCCTATGACGTGGTTGCTTATGTGTGCGTTGGGACCTGGGAGAAAGAACCACCCTCGCGCCCGAGCCGTGGTTGCCCATCTCGTCAGCTCGGCCCCTGAGCTACTTGGCGCTCCAGTTGAAGAGGGCAAGAGCAACGGCGTGGAAGGCGTCGCTGACACCGTTCCTTCCCATGTTGAACTTTGCAGCCAGCAAGCAGTCGGACTGTACTTTGTGAGCAGTACGACCAGACGGGTCTTTCGAAGCGACGGAGAGGTAAATGAATGCCCTTGGAGACACGGGAAACGATGGAGGGCGAGGAAACGACAAACAGGACTTTACTGGCGACCGCAACGAAGAATGAAGAACAAGACGAGAAAGGCTGTGTGGCTAACAATAAACTACCTAAAACGGACATGAGCCAGAAACGGCGACGGGAAGGAGCGTTGTGGCCATGGCCGCCAAACGGCGTTAGCGCCTGGAAGTGGGGCCACAAGTGGCCGACGGCAGGAGAGCTCAACGCCGAAAGGCACCTCTTCTCCCCTTGACCAAACCATCCAGAGGCTGCCAGTCGACTCACGATACTGCCGCCACCCAGGACCGTCCTCCCACTGACATCGCCGTGTATACGGCACCGTTGCTCATCATGGCACAAGAAGTCGAGGCCCAGGCCGTTTCTGCCGGTGCCGATGCGCTCACGGCCGACCATTGCTTCGTCGCCTTGACGGAAGCGCCGCTGGACGTGGACGCTGTCCTCAGGCGCGTCCGCAGCCCCAAAGCTGGTGCCAACGTCGTGTTTGCGGGTAACGCTCTCCCTCGACACGTTCTCCCTCCATCGTTCCGTTGCTGACCGCCCCCGTCAGGCTCCACCCGAGACAGCTTTGGCGACCGCGCGGTGGCAACGCTCCGTTACGCCGCGTACCGCCCACGGGCGCTGCGCACGATGCTGGCGATTGCGCGCGACGTGTGCACGACCCATGACCTGATTGGCATCGCAATCGTGCACCGTCTGGGTCCTGTGCCCATTGGCGAGGACAGCATCTTGATTGCGGTGTCGGCAGCGCACCGGCAAGCGGCGTGGAGGGCCGGCGAGGCGTGTCTGGAACAGGCCAAGGAGCGAGTGGAAGTGTGGAAGGAGGAGGTGTTTGTGGCAGAGCAGGGCGGCCGGCCGCCGGCCAGGGTTCTGCGCCTGTCGAGGGCGAGAGTGTCTGGCGGACGAACCGCGATCCGACAGCAGGAGCACCAGCCATCTCGAAAACGGCATCGCCATCGCCATCGCCATCGCCATTGCCAACGGCCAAGAATGACACCATTGCTGACAGCTGGCGGACGGCAATACGGACTGGGACGAAATTCATGCTGGCAGGGACCGGTGTGTTTACGAGACGATATAGACGGTACGGTGACAAGCAGTACACTGCGGATAATGAACATCCTGATGGATCGATTGGCACTGTACATACAGAATGCGTCACAAGAGGACCGAGGCTCGAGCCCTTTACATGGCCGTTTTGCAATGGGGTGCTTTCGAATCGGAGAAGCTGGCAGTGAGACCGTGGAACGGTGTACATTACAAGACCAAGAACAAAACACAACGCGGGGAAGCCAATGGCTTCGTCGCATCTGTACAATACACCACTTTTTTGTTTCCGCAAGCATCCAGCACATCCCCATCCACCTCTCCCATCCAGCTTCCTCCATCCGGCACCTCTGAACTGGTGGGCTGAGTGATGGTCTGACGGCTAGGCGCATGGGCGCGCACCTGATGCTGCCAGTAGATGGCCAGGCTACGGGTGCGGGTGCCCAGCCAGCCGGAACCGGCCTACAGTCGCTGTGGGAAGTGGTTCGGGAGTCCAAGCGTTGTCCGAAGGCAGTGCTGTAGCAGGGCGCTCACCCTGTTGCAGGTGGGAAAGAGAGGAAGGGAGAGGAGGCAGAAGCATGGACGGGACAAGATAGAGGGCGGGGTGGAAGAACAGACGACAGCGAGGGAAGACGAGTCGCGGAGGATGGGATGAGCGACGAGACGTTTAGCGTGGGAGCGAACGAAGGCGGGATCACGGATGCCGAGACGTTGATCGAGGGAACGATGGAAGGCGGGATGAAGGACGACGTGTTCCATGAGAAAGATGACGACAGCGACGGAACGGATGACGGGATGGACGAAAGCAACGACGACAAGAAGCCAGACGAAGGCACAAAGGGCGGAGTCGGCACCGGGAGGGACGACGGCACCGACAAGGAAGCCGACGGCGTGATGAAAGTGGAGTCGGGGGAGCCGTTGAAGGCGAGATCGAAGACGAGATCGAAGACGAGACAGACGGCGACAGCAATGGGCTGCTCCGTGTCGAGCTCGCCAATGAAAAGGCTGAGCTGTTGCCGCTTGAGATGGACGAAGACGACGAAGCAGAGGTAATGCTCGACGTCAAAGTGGCATCGGACAGGTTGACGGACGAGACGAGGCGGCGCTGCTGGTCGAGTTGGGCCAGCGAGGAGCCGACGACGAGAATAAAACGCCGACGGCGAGCCGCTGGGCGAGGAGTACGTCGGCGACCAGGGGCTGGGAGATGGCGTAGACGACGGCGTCGGCCCTCGTGGCACGTGTCCCGTGGCGTGCTGGAGATTGTGCTAGTGAGCGTGCCCGAGAGAGCCAGTGCTGTCGACGTGGACGTGGACGTGGACATGGACGTGGACGAGGAAAAGGACGGCAAGACGGTCGAGTTGGCCGGCCTAGAGAGGGAGAGCGTCATGAATGTGGACGGCCGAGACGACCAGGACACGTGCAGTGACAATGACGCAGACGACGACAGGCTGCTCGACGACGAGGCTGCCGATGAGGCCAAAGAACTCGCCGTCGTCAGAGTCGTCAGAGTCGACACAGTCGTGAGAATAGTGACCGTCGTAATGGTCGTAAACTCGGTCACAGTCGTCTCACGGGCAGACGACGCAGACGAGGGCGAGGCGGACGAAGACGATGCAACCGACGGCCGGTCCAGAGTGGCCGTATGGGCCACAATCACGGTGGTGTTGAGTGTGACGCCTGGCTGGTAGGACCAGATGACAGGCCTTGTCGAGGTCGACGGCGGGGCGGCCTCGGAGGTGTAGCCAAAGATGTCAGGAGTAGCTGCCACAGTCGGTGTTGGTGAGGACGTCACAAAGGGCACAAAAAGAACAGGCTGGCAAAAGAGAACAGTGCGACTCACAGCTGGAACTCGTTCCGCCGAGTGCATCGGCAGAGCTCGTGCTGAAGCTGGCGCTGGAGCTCGACGGCGCACTACTCGGGCTTGAGAAGCTCGAGCTGGGGAGGCTCGTGATGGTCGTTGTCGTCGTCACCGTCACCACCTCGGTTCTATCCCCCGTATGGGTGTCGGCAGGGGGGACGGACAGGCGGTAGTCACGCATGACGTCTTTGTGTTGGTCATGGGCTCCATTGCTCTTCCGAAGCTTGGTGTCGTGGTCGACATTGCCGTGGTCGACATCGCCGTGGTCGTCGTTGCTGAACAGCAAAGGTGCACGACGGCGGGCGAGGCGGCGGCAGGCAGGGCAGCAAGGGCCACGGCGGCACCAGTGGCTAGCCACTCAAGCTTCATGGCTGTCGTGGAAAACGAAGAGTGGTGGCGTGCTTGCGAGATGAGTAGCTGGCGATCAAGAGACGGGAAGAGGGCAAGAAGGCTGTCTTGGACCGGCTTGCATGATGAGCAGCCAAGAAGGAGAAGCCGGAGCATCATATATAGACGGTGGGCAGATGGAGGCGTTTCTTTGCTCTCTCCTTTTTAATTTGCCTTTCTATATCTCATTCTATCAAACTGGTGTACTTCCGGGGGCACAATATGTCCCGTACACGGAGACACAGCAGCACAGCGGCACAACGGCACAGTGATTGCCGTCTCTCTGTCTGGAAAGCTGTCCGTTGGCAAACGAAAGAAATGACACCCATCAAACAAGGAGGGATGGTGAGGCACGGGCAAGAAAGGAGGCAAGAAAGCAGAGGCGATATCGATGGGCCACAGTCGCATAGAGTGACACAAAGATGGGTCGAGATGGTGCGATCGTCTTGTCCGTGATGGCCATCCAAGCAAAACTCTTCGATGCCGAGACAGGCTGTCAATTTGTCCTCTTCTTCTGTGCCTTGCGCTGAATCCCAGTCTGTTTCGGCCTTGACAAGCCCCCCTTCTGCCATGTCTCTCCCTCTTGTTCCTCAACTTGTTTCTCCTATGTGGTCCTGGTCCGACACGCAAACGGACAGAGGCAAAAGTAGGTCGTCAACAACTAAAATGAGTCGTCGTAGGCAGGTCCCCGTGCATCCAATCTTGTCCCATCTGCCGGCTAACGTCTACCGTCTGCCGTCTACCGCCTGCCGCCTGCCGCCTGCCGCCTGCCGTAGGGTTATTTTATGTTTTCCGAGACTCTCATCCGGTGTCTCACTCTGACTCGACTCTAGGCATTGTACTCCGTGACGTCTCGCATCCGACGTCGGCAGCCGTGCTCCCAGTCCCCGTGCTACCGAATTGGACTACTCGCTTCAGCCAAACCGTCTATTGCAGCAAACGGAGAAATTGGGCTGGTGGTACCGAGTATGACGGGGATGCCGATGACAGGACCCAGTCTGGTGTACGACACAAGATGGAAGATTGCCCGTTGGTCCTCTCCTGCTCCGTGCTCCGTGATACTCTCTTTTCTGGTCGTAGCTCAACTCGGCTCGTCTGGTGCGCCTGATGTGACTTCACGACAGGCCGCTTGCATTGCCCGGTACAGCTACGGAGCACAGTCACAAAACCACAGTCGGGTCACCGGCCCGCGAAAGCACACAACGAGCACTTTGTTTGGCAGATACGATTGAATGGGGAAAAACGTTCAACTATTCTGATTCTTCGTTTGCACTCAATCTCTCAAGAGCGGCCCCTTTCTCAGAACTCGTCAGTGTTGTCTCGTCCCCTTTTTTCGCTGCATCCCTGGATCCTATCCCAGTCAAATCAAATCAAGACTGTGCCCGAACCGCGAACTCCGAACCCTTCTCCTCCCAATGCCTCGACATTCCTTTTTCTGGTAGACTTTCTCAGTGGCGAAAACGGTGTGCAATAAAAGAGGGCAGACCCTGGCAACAGGTCAGAAGACTACCCCGAGGGGAGAGAAAAAAGAGAAGCGAAACGTAAGACAGGAAGGGACAAGAGAGAAGAAAACTGGGCACACAATCATCGGTGGTAAGAAAGGTAAAAAGGGTGAACATGACATAGCACAAAGGGAGATACTCGTAGATACAGAAAGGAAACAGTCGTCATGGTGGTACTAGTACACTCGTGCAAGGCTGTTCACCCGCGCACACACACAACTCTGACGTCAATATCACTATCAAACGTCACCAGTCACCGTCGGGTCCTTTACTGCGCGTTGCACGTTTCCTCCTGGGTGTTGCAGTCACCGACAGTGAAGCCCGAGACCTTGCCCGAGTTGACGGCGTTGGCGCACAGATTGTTCTGGATAGAGCACGCGCGCTGGATAGCGGCCGACTTGTTGACAAAGGTGTTGCCGTTGACCGAGAAGGGCCTGTCCGCGTTACCCGAGTCAGTGACAGCGGGAGCAGCAATGCCACCGATGGCGCCCGATGATGATGCGGCGTTGTTGTTTGCTACGGCAGAAACTATATTAGCACAAAGGTCTAGCTCGACTTGAAGGAGCAGGACGGCTTCCTCCTGCAGGGCGTCGTCTTCTTCGTACCTGGTGTGGAAGTGGCAGCAGCCTTGGCAGCAGTGGTCGCGCTGCTTGCGTTGCTTGCGTTGCCACCGCGGTTACCACCACGGCCACCTTTGCCCTTGCCCGTGCTGCCAGCAGCGGCGGCGCTGGTGGTGGCGCTGCCCGTGTCGTCGGCGGTGCTGGTACCGGCGTTGTTGGTCGCGCCGCCGCTGGCAGCGTTGTTGTTGCTGTTGCCGCTGCCACTGACAGTAAAGTAGCGGCAGTCATCCTGGGCACCACGTTGAGCGACGGGCATCAGCACGGGCTGGTGGTTGGCCGACGAGGACATGGTGCAGACACGGTAGTTGCCGGCCGGCAGGCCGCCAGTCACGGCCGTGGTGACGGTGCCCTGGCCGTTGCCAGCATCGTTGATGCCCTTGAAGAAGACGAACTGGCTGGCATCGAGGGGCTGGGTGAACTGGAACGAGCTGCCGACGTCCTGGATGGTCACGTGGGTGTGGCCGATGATGTTGCCGTTGTTTTCCAGGTCCTGGGGCGCCGAGTAGTAGGTGCTGGTGGCGTTGGTGAACGTGCCCAGGTTGAGGTTAGACACGGTCAGGGTGACGTTGAAGTCCGTCAGCGCATCGAGGTTGTCGTTGAGCTTGGGGTTGAGAATAACCGTGGACACCATGTTGGTTGACGCGGGGATCTTGCCCATGACTGAGCTGTTAGTGGATGTCGGAGAAGAGAGAAAGACGACCCGACATGAGGTTGAAAAGAGAGATAAAGAGATACCACTTACCAATACCGTTGCAAGAGCCCGACTTGATCTGCAGACCGTTGGTCAGGGTCTGGCCAGAACAGAAGTTGATAAAGTTGGAAGTATCACTGATATGTTAGACCAAGTGGGAGGTGAGGACAATCGATCTAGCAGGCCACTCACGTCTGGGAGTTGCTCTGGCCATCGGCCGGGACATCATTGTTCTGGCCGGTGACGAAACTGCCAGTCTGGACGGCGTTGCTGTCCAGACAGGTGTTCTCGGCACGCTTCAGTGTCTTGGAACCGGCGTTGTTGCCTCTGGCGGGCTCACGCTTGATGGCCGAGGCCTCGGTGAGGGCAGCGATGCTGCCGAGGGCGACGAGGGCGGACTTGAACATCATCTTGGCGGTGAAGAGTGTGTACAAGGGAGAGACCGAAGCTTTTCCTGGCTGGTGTGTCTATGTTGGATGGCGATGCGGTTGGTAATCGACGGATCGGACGACTGAAGATCAGGAAGTGGATGAAATGTCAAAAAGAGAGGAAGATGACGAGAAAAACGAGAAAAAAGGTGGTACCGGACGAAGAAATTGAAGAATGAATAGAGGGAAAAGGTGAAGAAATGAATGTCGGATGACTGCTTGACTAGCAAGTGAAGAAGAAACTGGGCGGAAAGTGAGCACGAGAGAGGATGCAAAGAGCAGACCTGACTCTGAGTTCAACGTTGGTAAAGGAGCGGTAGAATGGAACACAGTCCAGCAGTTCAGATCAAACAAGAAGCGAAAGAAATTCGGAAGAAATGAAAGACGGAGCGAACAAAAAAGAGTGAATAAGACCGATGCAAGTTGTTTTCTCGAATGAGAAGAAAAGGGGAGGGTAGAAGTCAAATCAGGAGAGCCAAGCCTTTCTCTTTATATCCCAGGAACGACGACGAGACGAGACCAGGTGCAACAAGGTTTGACAAGCATGTCGAGGGGGAAGGGGGCTTGGCTGTGCGTGGGCCGAAGCTTGGCGCCAAAGCAGAGCCTTTGCAAGTGCTGCCAGGTGCAGCCGTCGGGGCCAGGGTGCGGGATGAGGATGCCGCGAATGCGGATTGGTGATGGTCGTGTAAGTGGGCGAGCCAGGGGGTTGTGGACTATGGGTTGTGGAAGAAGTGGACGACAGGGGTCGACTGGGTCGACTGGGTCCGCATAGGCTCCAACTGTAGAGTCTGGCTGTACAGTGCATCATCTGAAGGCTGTCTCTAAACCGCCATTCCACAAGAGACACGACGGAGACAAGGAGAGACGGCGAGAGATACAGTGCTGGCCTGCCATCAGGACTGAGCAGGGGCGTCCCCGAGAACGGCCAAACAGGCCCTCAAATCACACTAGTCGAGGAAGATACAGGAGGCTGTCCGGAGCAGGGCGAGTTTTGTGTGTGAGGAGGCCAGGCCAGGGGCAGGAGGCTCACTCGCCGGCTAGGACGGCAAGGTGAGGTGGAGGACTGTGGCAGGACCTTGCAGGCGACGGCATTCATCATGCCAGTGCGTAAGTCGGAGTGTGCGACGTATGGAAGTGCTGAGCGTTCCTGTGGGAGTTTGGCAGGTCCTAGGCGTGTCAATGATGATGCATGCATGGGATGGTGGAAGCAGATGGACAAGAGACGGACAGAGGCAAGACGAAAAGCAGCAGATACCAGAGACGGAACGAGGAGGCCGTGCATCGCCGACAGCAAACAGGAGCTACACGGGGGCCACAATGTCGACAGGTCTGCTGCATCGATCTTGGGACGACATCCGGCGCAACACTTCAGTGAGCACAGATGTGGGCGACGAACAACCGACAGACCACAAGGATTCACCTACGAGTACTCTGGTGATCGCAAGGCGCAGAGGACGAAGGCAAAGGCGTCGCAGGGCTGCAAGCACCAGCTGGTTCTTCATTCTTGACCTGGTTAGCATACTTTGTATTCGTTGCTGTGTACATTGCGTGTGCATCGCCTGAAAAGCCCTGTCCATCAGGCGAGGGTCGCTTGTGCTGGAGCACCGTGTTCCGGGGTGGTGTTGACGGAGAAGAGATGCGATGGAGCAAAGAAGGGGCCTGTTGGACGCCATGTTTTCGCTTGATGTCGATGCGGCTCGAACTGTTAGAGGTTGACAGGGAACGTGCAGGAGGCTGCCGGGCACTAGACGGATGCGAGACGGTGCTGGGCCTGCCCCACTAGCTTAAACTGTTGGTGTGTGCGATTGGCTAGGGATGTGGTTCTGGCGTAGCCAGGGGAAAGGAGCCTTTAGGTGCACCAGTGCTCTATCAGGACTCTCTACAGCGGGCTTACAGCGGGCTTAGGTGCTGGAGAGATGAATTTGGCGACCGCGTAGGGGCTTAGGGCTCCATAAGGCGCTCATTACGCATGTAGGGGCATGTTGTCACAGAAGTGGGTTGGGTCGCACAGTGACACGACCAGGGGCCTGGCCCAGGCGCGAGCAGTTTCGCACCCTGAACGTCGATGAGACGTGTTCGACCAGAGTTTGTGGACAGTAGTACGAAGTAAGCGCCCAGAAGTGTGCGAGAAAGAGAGACGCTTTGCAACATGGGCGTGGGACCGTGGAGGCAGACCGCACACCAACATCAGAGAAGGGCGAGAAGGGATCTCGCGACAGCATCGTAAGCCGGTGCCCGCCCAGCGTCTATCGTAGCCCGAAGCAAACACGACGCTCGCTGCGATCGGCTGGCTGTGTCATTGCCGATGCCCTCTCTGACTGGTGATGCCTTTGATCTGTCCAATCGGCCGGCGGTCCTCCTTTCAGTCCGGCAATATTTGGTCACTGTATCGCTGGTGCTGGGTCGCCGGTATTTACCACGCATCTTGGTTTTCGTGCCCTGGAATCTCGGGAAATAGGGGAAATAACGAGAGGGTGACGGCCCCAAACACCATGCGTTGCTGTCTCAACCTTGGCTGTTGACCTGCACGACACAAGTAGATGGGCTACCAGACAATGCTGGATATCCTGTGAGATTCTGCGTCTGTGTGGTGACCCTTGTGCTCGCGTGCGCGGCGTTTATGCGGTGAGCCGAAGATCTAGTCGCTGGTTAGCTTGTCAGTTTTGCTGCGTACCTCTGTCGTTGTCTGTTCTTGTCTGTTCTTTTCTTTTTTCCTCCCCCTCTCTCTTGCTCAGTACATGTACAAACTACTCAGTAACTCTGTGCCTTCACCTTGCTTCGTTCTTCGTACAATATATGGCTGTCGTCCATCACGGTCAATCCTGGGATTGACTCGGGCAGCTCAAACAGAGTACACGACATGAAACGCTATGCTTTCTCTCTTCACAATCTCGAATTAAAATTTCCTGCCTCCATTCTTTTCATCTCTTCGGCCGCCTCACGCACACAAAAACGTTGGCATAAAACGTCATTATCCTGGCCCCTGGCCCGTACCCTGAAACAGTGCTTCCAGTCTGCCTGTCAATATAACTTCTCTTTGTCTGATGTTGTCCGTCTCGTTTTGTCTTCTTCTGGTTTCTTCATGTGTCTGGTGCTTCCCTCTTCTGTGCAGCTAACGCTGTTTTTTCTTCTTTTCTCCCCTGTCGCCGTCTGGTCATTCAAACTCCCTGCTTCAAGTTTCCTGGTTATTTTACTTTTAAATTATCGGCTGCCTTGCTTCCCTGTTCCCACCTTTTCTCTCTCAATACTCCTACCCTGTGGTGATTTCCCTTGGCGAGATGTCTCCCCACCACCGAATCGACCTCAACCCACTTCTCGACGTTTGCTATTGTCAACATCCGATATATCTCCCCCTACAGTCTCCTCTCTCAGTCTTTTCTTTTACGGATCTTGACACTCACGTCCACTTTTTCAGTCAACATTCCTATCGTCTCCTCTCTCCTTCCTTTGGCGTTTTCTCAACGTTTCGGTGTTTCCAGTGTTTCCATTGTTTCCGCCTGATGCGCCATCGTATTTAATAGTGTACGAAGTACTCCTCTCGTGATGCAACTAGTTCAAAGCCACTCATTCGGGTCGGTGCCGGCTTAGCCGTGAGGCTTGCTCAACATGAATCAATTCATCGTATTCATCCGCGGCAGCCTGTCTCATACACAAACGTGGATGCAATCGATGCAAAGGTTGTCAAATTCTGCAACAACTCACCGTGCCGAGTTCCGAAAGGAAGTTTGAAGTCGGTATGAGGCAGCGTAGAACCAGTTAGGGGATACATCGCCGTCCTCCTGTGGACATGTAGAGAACCAAGAAAAACTCACGCCGTAGAACTCATCATTGCAAACAAAGCATTCTCGGTGCAAAGGTGTGCCGACGACATCATTGCCTCCCACTTTTATCCGACCCGAGTGGCCCCAGCTCCCAATGCCCCCAAAATCCGTTTGTCGGTCGGTCATGATGGTGACCCACACATGCTGTGAACAGCATCAACACACCAATCGGGTTGCATTCGATAGTTATTCAGTGGTCAACATTTAAAAAAAGAACTACGTCGAGTCCACGTCTAGCTGCTGTCTCTTGAGAGATCTTGAGAGAGAAACTAAAGATACAACAAACAGCAGAGGTACAGTCATTGACCCACAAGCACACACACGCACATCACCAACCACCCAGAAAGCACTCCGTTTAATATACACCAGCTCACAAATGCAACCCGTTAGCCACTCCAGTGGCGACAAGAGACAGGATTGTGTCCTTGATCACAACTCGCCAACTGTGTTCGAAGCAATCTTGGCAGCCAGCAGGTCTAGCCAAGCCGCAAGTCGGTAGCCGGCCCGTGCCACCTGAATCTCGACGACCGGTGCCGCGTCGTCAAAGTAGCTGGATCCGAGTTCCTGGCCCACAATAGCCTTGGGACCTTGGGGGAGGACTGCAGGATGAGAGGGCGGTTAGCCAACAATTACCAGCTCGAGCAATACCATGTACGCTTTCTCCATCATCCTATACGTACCGTGTGTGCAGACGTATGCGTTGCTCTCGCGTGCCCAGGTGAGTGCCGTGCCCTCCACGTCGCCGAGGCTGACACCGTCCAGCCAGGTCTTGCTTTCTGCCGCAAACTTGCCCCCGCGGATGTCTGCTACCAGCTGGTCCGCCAGCTGCCGCGCCGCGCCGTAAGGCGAGCCCGCACGCCGCCCACCAGCTTCTCGAGAATGCTCGTGTCCCACACGTGGTGGAGATTCAGAAATCTGTTGTCAAACTTGACGTGGATGCCGTTGCCGCCCTTTGCCACGTCCTCCGTGTGCAACGGCTGATGCATGTCACTAACAAAATGGATGACAAACTTGGCCGCCTGCTCGTGCTCCCAGGGCGGCAGCTTGCCGTCCGCGTCAATCAAGCGCGATGTGTAGTTCTGCAGCGCAGAGATCACGCAGCCCTCGCTCTTGCAGTCGCGCTCCATAATCACATCGCAGCTGGACGGCGGGTCGTCCTTGGCGTCGATGAAGTGGAACGGCCCCGTGAAGTGGCCCCATTTGGTGTATCGGATGTTGTCGGCCCACGTTGCCACGTTGGCCAAGTAGTCCGACGACTCGTTGCGCAGCAGCGTCTGGAAGTGCGTTGCCGTCTGGTCTTTGACGAAGCTGCTGGCCACGTAGGCAATTGTGATGTGCCCGAAGCCTGGACAGAATGGTTAATCGTTGGAAGAGCCTATGGGTCTGTGCTGCGTGCCTATGCATGTATACAAGAGAGGGTGGAGGAAAGGGGTTCCCAGCAATCAACGCTGTGTCACGGCAAATGCCACCAAATGCAACCACCATCCAGCAATTATCTTACCTCCCCAAGCAGCTACGCTGGGCAGCACGCGGCGCCGGCCAGCAGAGGCACAGAGAGCTTCATGGCGTGATAGGGGACAATGTGTGTCGGTTGAGTGCGTAGGTTCGGTGTTGTCTGATCTTCTGTAGGTAGCTTGGTGGCGGATGGTCGGTTTCTTTATCTTCAGGTTGACAGTGGGATGAAAGAGGAGAGCAGCCAGGCAGACAGTGAGCCTGCAAGACGATCTGGAAACGGCAAAGGCTGGCCTTTTCTGCGCAAGACGGTGGGCGCTTTTGTGTCGTTTCTAAGAAGCTTGTGCTTGTTAGTATGTGTTCTTGTGTCGTCGGTTTCTCTTGAAGCTCCATCCACCGCAGACCCAAAGTACCCTTACAATGCCGAGCCGCTGGTTAAACGTCAGAAGCGCCCGAAAAGTAAGGCTGAAAGCTTTCGTTCAGAAGCTATCATCCGCTGTTGTATGACTGGCTGCTGATAGCTCTTTGTCCGAGAGTTGCTGGAGGAACAACGCCTTGTGCCTTGCAGCCAATGTGCTTCCAAGCTACACCGAGCGGATGAAAGCTGGCGCTAAGAAGTGTGCGGAACGTTACCTGCACTGTGCCTTTGCCTGCCAACCGCTTTGTGCTTGAGTGTACCCGTGATGTCCAGCTTAGCCGCTGCTTTGCAGATAGGCTGCTTTACTCGTACACAGCTTGTGGCTGGCTTAGTCTGCACACATGAACAGATCTCGTGTCAAGCCATAAGTATTGTGAAAATATGATCTCTGCTCGATGACACCGGAAAGCCGTTGTCAGATGGTGTTATCAGAAGCCGTCCTGCTCGTGACGTCGTATAGTGCACAGACTGAGACAACACTGTGCTGTGGACTCCTCCGAGTACATACTCGAGCTTCGTAGGGCCGCTAGTCCTGATTAGGCAACTTGAGGCTGCTGAGGGGAAGCCGTCTTAGCGGTCATACGGCGTAGCTTATCTCTTATCTACGTCACATGCCTTGCCCTCTGCTTTTAGGCGCAAGATAAGCCTGGCATCGAAACAAGCCTTTTTCTCCTCTCCACCCTGACTCAAAAGCGTCAAGTAATACTCCTCTCAACTTCATTGCAAAATCCTTGGTCAAATCGACAGCTTCTACAACGCCCTCAGTATTGCCAAAAGCTTCGTACAGATTCCGCATACATACTTTTTTGTGCCAGGCTTCTGTCTTTTCGCCCAAGAGCAAGCGCGGCTGGCTTGCGACTGAGCTCCTGGCAACTGGCCTTATCTTCGACGTCGCGTGCAGCCTCCATTTCCCTCCTTTCCTCCTTGTCGCAATACAGTTCGACACCAGAATATCACTTTACGTTCGCTCACAGCCGCCGCAATGGTGGTATTTCACGTATCAGCAGCTGCGACACTTGCTGCTCGGTCGGCCGCAGTCGCTGCGACAGCCCTCCAGTCAAGGAGCAGCCATCCCGAGCCGACAATCCAGGATGCACTCTCTGGAATCTTTGGCAGCGTCAGCTTGACAGCATGGATCTGCTTATTGGTAGGTGCTTTGGTGTTGCCGAGGTTTATTGCATTGCGTCGACTAACATTTTGGACTGCAGCTGCCCCAGCTGATCCAGAACTACAAGAGCCAGAGCGCGGACGGCCTGTCGATGGCCTTCCTCTTCGTCTGGCTGCTGGGCGACGTCACCAACTTGTTAGGCGCTCTCTGGACCGGCCTTGCACCAACGGCCGTGGCCCTCGCTTGCTACTTCTGCTTTGCCGACGCTGTCCTGATCAGCCAGTGCCTCTACTACAACGCCAAGACTGCCCGCCGGGACCGTCTCCTACGCCAGGGCCACACGCGGCGGCGGAGCTCATCCACGGCCGTGGCCGGCCACAACGGCGACGATGTGAGCGAGGAGGTGTTCCCCGAGGAGGGCGACGAAGACGAGGACGATAGCCCACTTCTGGCCCGCCGCCGAAGCTCCAGCATTGGCCTCCCTGGCTCCCACCGACGCCATTCGGCCCGCCGCTCCGAGTCCAACCTGGACCCCTGCGCCGCATCATTACCGGTGAAGACGAGACGCCCGACAGCAACCCGTGGCTGCATAACACATTGAGCCTGATGGCTGTATGGACCGTGGCGCTCTAGGCTACTTTGCGTCGTATCGCATGGGTGCGTGGAGGGGACGGACCCCGTTGGCGGCGATGTTGCCAACCAGCCACCGCCCAAGGAAGACGACTTGCTCGCCAAGATCGGCCTGGCTCTCGGCTACGTCAGCGCGGTGTTCTATCTGTGCGCTCGCATCCCGCAGATCCTGAAAAACTATCGAGAGAAGTCGTGCGACGGTATGTTGCAGCGCCGCTTGTGCTGTTTGCCCTGACGGATTACGTACAGTGACTAACGTAACATGTGTAGGCCTCGCATTGCTTTTCTTCCTGCTGTCGCTGACAGGCAACTTCACCTACGGCGCCAGCTTGGTGGCCTACTCCCAGGACAGCAAGTACCTCCTAAACGCGCTGCCCTGGCTTCTGGGCTCGCTCGGCACCATTGCCGAGGACCTCATAATCTTCTTCCAGTTCAGCCTTTATGCGCCGAAGCGCAACACGACCAAGCCTGCTGCTGGCTCATCCAACATCCCTGCGACGTCCTACGGCACAGTTTAATCGAGGCCGGCACGACACATGGGACTATCTTGGCCTCCTCGCACCCACCTATTTTTGGGGTTTTCCTTTTTCTGGCCCGTTGCTAGGCCTTACCATTGCTGCCAACAGTCTCCAACTGAGACCAGTGTTCAGCACCGCATATGATAATGTTGTACATTGTCGAGCTGGCGTTTTTGTTTGGTTTGATTGCCTCCTTTAGGGCCGTGGATACAGTTACAGTTTTGGTATAGTCTTTTTGGCACATTCATGGCATGTGGTATAATATGGCTTTCTTCTGCAATTGCATAGTTTTTGGTATTTTTATTGTTCTGTTCAGACGGCCAGTGCGGCAGACCACTTACGAATCTACGGTTTCTACTTGAAAATTCTCGCAACCAGCAGTCTGCCATCATCGGATCCGACGAAACGTGCCCCAAATCGATGGTTGCATTAGGGTACTTGATATTACACTAAAAATGCGCGTGCTGTCATGTACCACACCATTTTGAAAGGCTAACACCTAGACAACCAATCAGGTCATGCCGACAGATCTTGGTCAGCCGAAAATCCCATCCATCAAATGCGATTGTCAGCATCAAGTAATAGCTGCCGCAGCTCCTTCGGCCACTCTGAGGCTTAGCCAAGGCACGCTTCTGGGAGGATCTACGAAGTACAGCCCACTGACAGCGAAATGGCTCGTACCTACTCGTACTCGTACGTCGTACGTACTAGAAGGTGGTCCCCGAATTGTCAGACTCGACAAATGGGACAGTCAAGGTGCTTCGGTGAGTTGAAGCTTAGTCTTGGTGGACTGCAGCCCATTCCAGCCACTCGCCTCTTGGTTATTCGTCAACTCGGTGCAGCGCCCAGCGTCGTATTATTCCGTGTCATGCTGACAGAGACTTACAGAAGCCCAATTGGGCAGCCCGGACTGATTGGTGGCGATTGGCACTAAAACGCACCAGCTGTAGCCTCGTAGACAGAGCGAATGCCGAGCAACTTCTCGACAAGTCTCGGTTTGGCGGACAGATCTATAAAAGGACGGTTTGCCCCCCAAGTTGTTGAGCTTTGCTATTTCTCAATCTCCTCAATCAGCTTCGCATTTGGAAGAAAGATCTCTACAAACAACAGCAACCGCCGGCGACTCACAAGCATCTTCAACTCGCATCACCAACACAAATCAGCCTCTCTGAAACAAGCGCAAACATCCCGAAACCGCCCCCGCTCCCTCCTCCTCTTCTCTTCCTTTCCTCTCTACAATGACAGACATGTCTGCCAAGGCTGCTTCCTCCACCGCCGCCAAGGCAGCGGCCGCTGCCCACCGCCTGCCCAAGGCCACCATCAAGCCGCATCGGTCGTCTACGCGCGGCCACTCCAACCACGGCTGGCTGAACACATACCACTCCTTTTCCTTTGCCGACTGGTACAACCCAAGTACAACGGCTTCGGATCTTTGCGCGTGCTGAACGAGGACCGCGTCCAGCCGGAGTCGGCTTTCCTACACACCCGCACCGCGACTTTGAGATTTTCAGCTATGGCATCTCCGGCGAGCTGACCCACCGCGACTCCATGGTGCGCAAGGGCCAGGAGGCCGGCGTCAATGCCGACCAGTTCTACCGCGTGAAGCGCGGTGACGTGCAGTTCACAACGGGCGGCACGGGCATCGCACACAGCGAGTTCAACGAGCACAAGACGGACCCGTGCACTTTTTGCAGATCTGGGCCGTCCCATGGAAGCGCGGCCTGCCGCCCACCTACCACACCGCCAACTTCAACGACGATTCCAAGCGCGCTGCCGCCGAGAAGGGCGAGTTTGTTCCCATCCTGAGCCCGCTGGCGGCTGGCCCTGACGCTACTGCTGCCGAAGAAGCTGCGGCCGTGCCCAAGATTCCCGGCACCATTCCCATTCACGCCGATTTCGGCATGGGTGCGACCGTTCTGGCCCCCAGAAGATGGCCTCCTGGACCGTCGGCCTGGGCCAGCCCGGTGTCGTGACGCAGGCCAACAAGCGCAAGGTCTTTGTGCACCTGCCATGACGAACAAGCACAAGAAGAACGGCGGCCCCGGTGCACGCATTCGCCTGGACGGCCGTGAAGACGCCATCTTGGACGAGGGCGACGGTGCCTTTGTCGAGCTTGTCAATGCCGGCGACAAGCTGACGGTGGAGAGCATTGGCGCAGCCGACGCCGAGGTGGTTGTCCTGGATACGGCATGAAGGCTGGGAGGCCAGATTCAAAGAAAAATCAATAAATTAAGAGCATTGTTTCATGTATAAACCATCTATAGCCTACGATATCTTTGCATATATTTACGTTTTAAAAAGCAGGTACAGTTTAGCTTTTTGCCAACATTGCATTCATACTGTTGTCCATTACTAGTCCACATGTGAATGAAATTCAAGCAAGCTTGCCAAAACAACTGTACTCACAAAACACACCAAGAAAAGCAAAAACATACAAAGAAAAATGTACCAGTTTACGTGCTTACTGCCTGCAGAAAACGCATCGTGTACTGGAAAGCCACCGCCTCACATGAACGCTGTTGCGTCATAGAAGTGGTCCCCAGCCGTGTAGAACTGCGACATGAGGAAAGCGTCAAATGGCAGGGCCACTGGGCCTGAGGGCGTCTGTGACGTGTCGTTGTGGAGGATTGGGGCGGGTGCGTAGTGCTGAGAGTCCGGCTCCCGTGGCGACGATGCGGGCAACACCGACACCGCTGCCAATACTGACGGCCCATTGCAGCACGACCTACCACACTCGACCAAAGGAAACACGAGCACGGGATCAGGTAGCATCGTGCCGGACTGGAAAGAGATGCGCGGGTCGGCTTGAACGCCAAGATGCGGTGCTGGCAAGCAGGTGGCCCTGGCGTAGTCACCAACGCCGCCATCGTGGAGAATCTCGCGCGCCAGGTCAGGAGGATGACGTTCGCCGGCAGAGGCTGGGTGGGAGGACGGGGAGGAGGGAGAAGAAGAAAGGAGTGGCTCAACGGAGGATGAGCTGGGGAGCGGGGAAGGCGAGAGAGGCTGCCAGAGAAGAGCCCCGCCGCCACGGACGAGACGGGCAACATGGTCAAAGAAACGAGAGACAGGCCGCCGGAAGCGGCCCATGTTCTCACGGAATGGTGGGAAAGAGTGCAGCTGGTTGGGGGAAGAGGGTCGGAGGTAGACGAGGACGTGGCCTGCGAAGAGCTGAACCCAGTGGAAGAGGCATGACGCCGGTGCCGGCGCCGGCGCCGGGAACGGACGTTGGGGAATGTGCCCTTGGAAACGCTTTCGAGAGAAGGAGGCTGCTTTGGCCCACGGGACGACGACAGAGAGTTGTGGCAGTTCGACAAGAATGGAGTATGAGAGGTGGGATTTGAGTGAGCCATGATAGGCATCTGAAGAGGTGGTGAGTTGGGGATTTAGGAGAGCTCAAAGCAAGCCGCCCAACGACACGCTGAGAAATTGAAACAAAGTGCGTAAGAAAAGAAGGACAAAAACGAAAAAGAAAGTAAAACGTTAGTAAACAACGAGACGAAAAGTGCTGGGCCAGTTCCTGGACTGCCCGATGGCAGCGCTTGTTTTCTGGATGGCCGACCGACAATGCTGTCGGTGAGATCCAAAGGAGACAGAATGCAAAATGCTGGACTGGGGAGCTGGACACTTGTATATCCAAAGAGAACTGCCTCTGTTGTTCTCGTGGGCATTGTTCACAAAAAAGGGTAGAATTATTGCTTGTTCATTGTGTTGACTCCTTTGTAGCTGAACAAAAGTGCTGGCAGTACGAGCCTACGACTTGAGTTTCTTGAACAAAGCTGGACAAGCTCTAGACAGGGGTCAGCTGCAGGAGAAACAAAGGCCATCCGTTGTATTGCTGTATTGCTGTATTGCTGTATTGCTGCATTGATTTCTCGTTGCTCTCAAAGTCACCTGTATCTGCCAGTTCACGATGTTGTTGAGGCTCGCCGCTGGTGGGGCAATTCGCCTGCATAGCTCGCAGCTACACACCCCTTTGTTGCAGAACTCGACACGGCATTCGGATGTAAGGTTGAAGAAGGATGAGGCCTGCTGAAAGGCCAGATCAGAGTCGGGAGAACGTCATTGCTTTGGCTGCTTCGTCGTAGAGTCTCTGCCAGCTTTCGGTACGGTTATTGGGCCAAAGTCTGGCGTGACGGGCTACTTTGTAAGTGCAAGCCGGACCAGTACCATGCCCCCTTCCTCCTAGTCACATTTGCTCTGGCAAACCGCTTTTGCCGCAGGGTCGGGCTGGCAGAGACACACTTGGCAGCTTTTGCGGTGCAGGTGGTTTTGACACCGTTCTCCTGGCATAAAGGTGCTTCTGTCCGTTGGCGGCGCCTGGGCAGCGAACTCAGCTACCGATTACGGTGTCACAACCTCGGCGAATGGAGCCTACTTTGCCGACTTCCTCTGGAATGCCTTTGGGCCCCCGACAAGGCTTGGAAAGTGCCGCGTCCTTTTGACCTGAACAATGGCGATATGCCCGTAGTGCTGGACGGCTTTAATTTTGACATCGAGGTCCAGTTCACTCATACAGGGCGCTACGCAACTCTGGGAGCTGGTTGTGGGCAACAGCACGAGCAAAGACGCCAAGCTGTATGTCGGCCTTTCGCCCGTAGACGGCGTCCAGGGCTACATGAATGGCGAGCAAGCATCGCCCTGGCCGATAGGCTCAGGGTTCGCTCGAGCTTCGACGGCATGATGGTGCACGGCGTTGAGCTCGCCAGGTCGAATCCTCCCAAAGAAGGCAAGCCCCTGTACCAAGCCATCCACGATCAACTCCAGAAGGTCAACATCACAGGCCTGACCACCAAGGCGCCCAGTGCCCCTGCGGACGTAGTGACCAAGACGGAGAGCGTCACGGTGGTGTTCACCAAGACTGCCATTGCCACTGAACTGTCTTTGCTCCCGCCCTTTGCGGCGAGTTCGAGCAGCGTGCTTGGTATAGGAGCTGCGGGGACGATCTTTGTGACGGCACCCTGCTCGCCGTCGGGTACGGTGCCGGGCACAGGTCTCAGCAACAGCCTACCCAGTGGCACACGGACGGCATCCACACATGCCTACTCGTACTCTGTGATGAGCGCTGGCGCGTCAATGCACAAGACTCGGCCAGCAATGGCTGTTGTGCTTTCCAGCATAGTCTCGGCGCTCGTGCCGTGCCTCATCTAGATTGAGCTCGTCCGGCGGTGCTTTCAAAACGAGCCTGACTAGGAAGAGAACGAGCTGGATGGAAGTGATATAGTTGCCATGATGGGAGAAGGTATCTGATGAAACTTGAAGGGCTTCTTGATGAGCGACTTGACAGGCGTGGAAGTGGACACATCCGCCATTGTGAACTCCATCCTCGCGAAATCAGCATGGTCGAGACAGATATACGTTGGCCCACCTTCACAAGGAGGTCTCGAACAAGTAAATAGCTGAAATACGATCATGATCTGAACAGCATAGATCAAGGAGCAGTTGGTGACGCAATTGTAGTACTTTGGAGAGGTGCTTTCATGAGAGCATCACTTGGAGCTTCGTGTGGATGTGTGGCCGCGTAAATTCATGTTTCAGGTCCGATCTCAAGAAGCGGCTGCCGTGATTGTTTTGTCAATTTCGTCGAACAGCCAAGGGCTCGAGATGACCAGGGGAGAGCGATGGTTGAAGAGCAGAGCCTTCTGGGTGGGCAGTCTTCCAACACGGTGTATCAGTACGGGCCAATTTTCCTTTGCTGCCGATTTATTGTTGTTGTGCGGGCCTCGTTCAAAGTGCAACCCAAAAGAATGGCTGTCATGAAGTGTTCCACGGACGGTAAAGGAGTGGGATACACCAAAGCCCTGGACATTTGTAACTTGTTTCGGCGGCCGAGGGGAAGAGATCATGCGGCGTTGATCATACTTTGTAGGGAATGGAGCAGAGCTCAAACATTACTCGTGGCACGCCCCTAACATCTGGTGTTATCGAAAGCCTTTATCAGAAAGCTTGAGCCGTCTTTAGCGCGTGAGGAGCGACTCGAAATGTTTATTGAAATATGATAGAGAACAATGAAGCTTAATCATCGTATTGTAGAGAATTATGTACGAAGTGGCTTTGTTTCATAGTTGTGCAACTCTATTCGAAAAGTACAGAGGCTTACGTATGTCAACAATCTCGTAACGCGAGATAGGACGGTGGTGGCACCTAGTTTAGTAGAACGCGTTGAGTCTGTGACTCGAAGGAGGTTGGCCGGAGCAAACGAGAGAGAAAAGAAAGACGGGAACGTACTCGTACTGAGTGTGTGGAGTGGCCTTGACACAAACCGGGAAACATTGGTAAGCGAGAAAAGACGACGAGTTCGTCTACGTCGTACATGTACATGCATTAGAACATGTCGCGCGTCAAGAGTCTTTGGCTCGCATTTTCGTCTCCAATCTGGACTCGACCGGGGTGGACAGGGCGACACGATGCCCTGGTCCCTGTCGCTGTACATGTATGCTCCGTGACGTTGGCCAACCAGCACGAAAAAGAGATGAAAAAGGAGGGCAAAGCGGGACAGGTCAATGGGCCGTCAATGGCTCCCAGTATTAGCAGTAGCAGTAGCAGTACCGGGCAGGGCCTCATAGGGCACAAGGCCGATGCAGGGCGCTGTGCAGTACGACGTGGTAAGACGAGATACGATGACAGGCTCTCATCCCTGGGACACGTCGGTTTCGTGATAGTCCTCAGCAATGCGGTATTGGCGGACGGTGATTGGCGAGTACTTTGTTGGAGAAGTCGCGATAAATTCGAAGTACGGACAGAGGACAGAGGACAGAGGGAAGAATACAAGCCTCATCTTGTTTGCTCTCGCCCTTGCGACAACGTGGTGGCCTGTTGTCAGGTACTGTACGAAGTCTTTACTCCGTAGTCGGACGCGTGTCGGCCTCTTCCTACGATATCGTGCGTGTTGAGCAGCCCCTTGATGCTCAGACTCTCGTGTGTTCCCCTCTTGCAGCGACAGGCGATCGACTCGTCAGCCTCTGCAGGCTGCGTCGTTGCGCTTGTTTGTGCTTCTCTGCACAGAAACTGGGTTGTTGGCAAGTCGGAAGTTGGTAAGTCGGGAGAGCAACGGCCGGTCAATCTACTTTGGGACAAGGCCGTGAAGCAGTGTGCTGTCGCAATTTCACCGAATTCAGAGTGCGACGGCCAAGGGCCATCTCAGCCGCTCATTTGGTGGATTTAGTGGGTAGACGGCCATATCGGCATTGCAGCGAGCTGACTAGGGCACCAAGATGATGTCTTCAAAAGACGCGATGGCAGCCAACTATCACCCTGCATACATGTCTCGTGTTTGCGCCCTTCCTGGTTTTTGCTTATTTAGCCTTTGTGGCTTCGTCATGGCCGAGTCGTGGCGTCGTACGGTAGAATTGCTGGCCTATTGTTGGAAGCCAATCCTGCGATGGCACCTCTTCTGCATCGAGGAAAAGCTTTGTGTCTTCAATCAAGGCACGGTCGCTTTCAACCAAAAGCCAGCATTACGACGCCGGCACATTGACTTTGCATGCACCGCTCGTCGCCGAGCCAGACCATCCATTCCGCAAGGCCTTTCGATACCAGGTAATCTCTTTGCTTTTTCTTGATCAAGCCTCTGCATCTTACTCTCGCAGCAAGCTATCGCCAGCCTCACTAGCTATTCTGAGCCAATTCCCGCCCTGTGTCTCTCCTTATTCATGACGACGTACTTAGCGATTCGCGAGACCTGCAAAGCTCCCGCCCTGTACGAGTATTCATTACATGTAGCGTACGAGTATGTACTGAGTCAAAGGCTCCACCATCTCTCCCATCGGCATGGTGCACCGCAGCGCCGGCTGGCCAGAGTAGAAAAACCGAGCAATGTAGCCTTTGATGCAATGCAGGCTTGCGTGTACCCGGTGCGACGTAAATACGCAGTAGCACATTGCATTCTTGTCCCCGTCCATCATTCCGTGCCATCGTAGGCCGAACAACGTGAAGCCTTGGGTGCAACAAAGCCCGTCATAGTCTGGCCGTCCGATTCGTTAGCAGTACATGTACAAAGTACACGTACTGGCATTCAGGGAGCGTCGCCATGGCCAGGCTGCCCCGGAAGGCGAGGATTCGGCATGGGCGTTGAAGCGGCTTCGATGACAAGCGACCAACCACGCAGTATTCGCACGGCACAAACCATGAAAGGGGCGTGATCCAAGCATGCGACAGAGTGTGGGTTGGAAAGCAGATCTTCTGTAGAATACGCATCGTGTGTCTTGGTTGTGGTCGCTGTCAAAGTGCTTGAGGCTGAGCCTCGCCCGTTCCCTGTCAGCGGCCGCTACCAACACATGGCCTGCAGCTGGTTGCGTCAGAGGTTGTTGCAGCAACTTGCAGGGCTGTGTTGCAGCTGCACACCAGCCAGTGAGCGCGCTGACGCATGTGGATCCCACTATTCTCGACACAGTCTCCAGTATCTTATCACACATGTTGGAGGATTTACAGCGGTCACTAGCCAGGCACAGCCTTCTGGTCGCCTGTTTGGGCCACTTTTTGGGCCTCTTTATGGGCCTCTTTTGGGATGGCCTGAGAAGCGCTTGGGCAGACACCTGTAAAAAGTCCCTTATGCACTAAGAAATGCCACCAACCAGTGAACACGACCGCCAGCGCTATATTTATCGCCTCTATTTGCCACTAGAGCTGGACCAAAGGCCACTATGGTGTCAAAGGTAGTGCGCTAAAGCACTTGCACTATTGATTACGACGTATTTCATGTATCTTACACTGCACCGCCTATCGTAGGGGAATTTCGCAGACGAGAGATACTAAATGGGCGTAGACAGTACTTTGCAGAGCACACCGGCTCTCATATACGCAATGTACTCCTAGGTACATCTGCGCTCCACCTTCAAGCCATCGTACCCTTAATTACTCCGTACATACGAGTACGTCGTATCTTGCGTCGTACACCTTCCCCATTCCACTCCCGCGCGGCCTTCCCCCTTTTCTGCTGTGTACTTTGTAGGCACGAGGCTTCTCGTCCAGCCCGTCTCTCCTTCCGTCTTTGTGTCGGTGGTTTCCAGACTCTTGCCCTCCTTTGTGGTCTTGTGGTCTCGTGTTTCCCACTTCTCGTAACTATTTCCTCGTATCCTATCTCCTTTCCTATCACCATCATTCGGGTTCCTCTCTCTTCCTCATTGCGCACCGACCACGGCCGCACGCCAATCCTACTTTCGAACGCCCAGCTGCCTCACCTGTGGCGTCGCATGAGCGACCGCTGCTGAACGAAACTCAGCATCAAAGTAACGAGTATCAGCACTGCCGACCCGGCCCATAAACTATCATTCGGGCCCCCCCAAAAAGAGAAAGTGGAAAAATCTAGGCGAAAACGACTGGGCTCGACGCTTCGAGCCTCCTTTGGTCTTCTTCCTACGGAGCACTCTTTCTTCGCCAGACCGTGCCTGTCCCCCCACAAAGCGGCCCACCTTGCTGTCTTCAACCGCCAGTGTCGCAATATCGCGTCCCTGGTCTGTCTGGTCAAATCTCCCGCCCGCCCTCTCTATCTCGCCGTGTTTCCTGATCTCGCCCACTCTATCTCTTCGTCCTCTCGTCTCTGTATCGGACCGGATCTCTTGCCTATCTCTTCGTCCCTTCACCGCGCCCGTCTTCCTGCCGCCTCTCTCGTCCTTCGACTGACACCACCCGTCTTTCCTTCGGTCTCTCTTCTATTCGTCCTTTCACGTTCCGCCGCTTTGCTTTCCTTGATCCGTTTCGCGCCTGGTTGCTGCCCCCGACTACTCAATCGACTCTCTCGCATTGGACTACGACGACCTTTTCTTTTCGGCACCCTTGCCCTCTTGTTTTCTTTCTTGTGCCCTTTCACCCTTTTCGGCCCATTTCGACGATATCTTCTCTCCGACATCTTCTCTCCGACAGCCTCGCAGCACGCGCGTTGCCCCATCTCGTGCGAACTTGTCCTGCCGTGCATGTGCATCTCGGCCGTGGACACGAACCGGAAACCGTACAAGCCTCAGGCCTCGCCGAAAACTGTCTGATCTATCGACCTGCAGGACCGACGACTGCGCTCTCCGTCTCTCTTATCTGCTCGACGCCACACGTTGAAACGATCGCCTCCTGCGTCGATGCGCTCGCCATTGTTGACGCAATCTCCGAACGATCATCTCCAGTGTCAGAGACGACAGAGATAACCTGTCTGCCTTTCTTCAGATCTTCAAATCGACCAATTCGATAAAAAAAAAGACCGGCGGCAGTGTTGCCCCAAGCGCTTTGCGCATGCCCTTATAGGGCCCCTCCTGTGCTCTCTTACTCCCCCGGCTTCCTCTCGCAAACCGCCAACATGATCCGCCCCGCGACACCGTTGACGGTGATGCTCTTTGCCGCCTTCGTGCTCCTCCTCCTTTCCGTTCTCTCTACGCCATTGATCAAGGGCATCCCGCTTGGATCCTTTGAGGGCTACAACTTTGGTGTCTTTGGTTACTGCCGTCCCGATGGCTCCTGCACCGGCTTCGAGCTGGGCTACGATACTGTGAGTTGACCTTTTGACACCATGTGCTTGTGCTTATTCGTCTTCCATTTCCCCCGACTCCGGGCCGTTTTTGTTAACGTATCGCAGCGTCCCTCTTCAGCTCAACGGAAACGGCCACATTCGACTTGCCTGTCTCGACGCGCACGACCCTTTCAACCATCCTCGTGCTCCACCCCGTGGCCGCTTTCCTGACCTTGGTCATGCTGATCATGGCCATCGCCTCTCACTTCCACTCCGCTTCGCACTCTGTTCGCTACCTCTTGTTTGTCTTCATCGTCAGCATCTTTACCTTCCTGGCCGCCCTTCTGGCTTTCCTCATCGATATTTTGCTGTTTGTCCCCCACATGGCCTGGGGAACGTTTATCGTCCTGGCCGCCGTCGTCCTCATCGGCCTCAGCAGCATCGTCGCCTGTGCCATGCGCCGCACCCTCGTGGGCCGCAAGTCGCGCCAGCGTCGCATCGCGGCTAATGCCGAGATGAGCGGAGAGAACTTTTACAACCGCCAGGCCCAGACCGTTTCCGCCGACGCCATCAATGCCAGCAGCGTCATGGCCGACTCGCAGGCCTTGATGCCCCGCCAGCCTGCTCTGCCCCACCTTGGCGGGCCTGGCAGCAACGGCGATTCCTTCGAGAAGAAGGATGCGGCCAGCAGCGACGAACAGATCCCTCTTACTTCCCAACCCTCCCAGCTGTCCAGCCGCTATTCACAGCAGCGCAACCAGTACGGCGGCGGCAGCCCCGAGGCCATGATGATGTCGGGTGCCGCTGGTGCTGCTGCTGGCGCCGTCGCCGGCCAGCATCGGCCGATTCAGCGTGATGCTTACGGCAATCCCCTGCCATACGACAGTAACTCGGTCAGCCGCCGCCCAGGAGTACGGTGCTCGCCGTGGTCCATCCGTGGAGCGGATGGCCAACATGCCCCCGGGCAGAGAGGTCGTGGTGGTGGACTGGCCCTGGCTACCGTGGTGGCCGTGGTGGTGGTCCAGGCTATGGCCCGTACGGCCCCGGTCCCGGTGGCCGCGGAGGCTACGGTGGCCCCCCACCTAGTGGCAGAGGTGGATATGCCGGCCCGCCTCCAAATGGAAGAGGCAGAGGTGGCTATGCTAGTCGTGGTGGCTACCCAGGACCCGGTCGCGGCCGAACGCCACCACCAGGCTACCGGTATGACCAAGCCAGTCCTTATGGCGGTGGCATGCGAGGCTCCCCGGCCCAACGGCTACTACGGCAACCCGTCTGGCCCAGTCTGAATGACGGCGGCATGGGCGCCGGCAATGGCTACGACGCCTACCGCAACGAAATTCCCGGTTCCATGTCTGGTGACCTGCCACGTGCTGAGTCCCCGCCGCCGCTGCCCGACAACGTTGGTGTCGCAGCTGTCAGTGCCAGCCCTCGCGGCCAGGCCATCGAGATGGACGCGACTGTACCGCAGCCGCAATACCAGAAGGGGAGTCGCTTCGTTGAGGCCGACGACGACATTGCAGGCATGGTTAGCCTGCAGCAGGGACGGACGTCTCGCGTCGGCGACGCTGAGAGCAGTCCGTATGTGCCCCTCGCTCTGGCTGGAACGCACAGAACGGCGGTGCCTCCAACTCGCCCGTCCGTGGCGCTGTAGAGCTCGCCGAGCACCGTCCTGCCACCTCGGAAGCCTACATTGAGGACGTTGACCCACGGTTTGCTGAGCCGCAGACCGGCGTCACCACCCAGCCTCGCCGGAACCTTCCGCTGCTGGCCCTGAACCCAACAACACGCCATTTGAAGACATGCCACATGGCTCACGGAGCCCGGCTGAGTCTGAGCGGTCGACGTTCACATCCATCTCTCAGCGCGGCATCAACCCGCGCTGGAACCCGCCACCATCAAACCTGATGCCTGGCTACAGCGGCGGCCAGGGTGGCGGCATGGGCGGCATTGCTCCGCGCCGGCCAGTGCGCGACACAACGAGACCTTGCTGAACAGCAACCCAGACTTTTCACTACCCATGGGAGGCCGACGGCCACCGGGCGGGCCCCAAGGGCCCAGTATGGGCGCACCCGGCGGCGCCAGTAGCATGATCCCTGGCAGTGCATACCCTGCGCTGTAGTAAAGCAAAGCCGTCTCTGCCAAATCTCGAGCCAACTTAATACCTTTTTTGCCCTCACATTCCTTGCACGTTCCCTTTTTAACCCTTTTTCCCTTGGTTGTACGCCACGTCTTGTCTGCAGCCTTGAGCCAGACCAGGCACTGTTTATCCCTTTTCTCCTTGCACCATCCCTTCTTTGAGTCTCTTGCATTTTTCTTTTGTTTTTTTGTCATTGGAGGTGGGACCTGGGCTTTCAGGCTTTCAGGCTTTCAGGCATTTTGATTCCGCCAAGAACAAAACTCACTTTGCTGCATCTTTGGTCTTTTTTGTCTTTTTGTCTTTTTGTCTTTTGTCTCTTTATTGATTGGGGTATATTCTTCATATCCATCTTTTTGCGGCTTTTACTTTTCGCGTTCTTTTTACCGGGATGGGCCTGCATATATCGTGTGCCCATCTATACGTTTCGCTTGATGGTGGTTTGCCCTTTTTGGTTTACTGTGGAAACTTCAGTGCTTCTTTTCGGGGAAAATGCCAATGGTCATGGGGCAGAAAACACGACCAGATCAACTGGCTGTGAAGAAAAGAGATGGCGAAATGTTACAGGTGGACATGCAGAGGGTGGTAGCTGTCTATATATAGGACGAAGCAGAAGCTTTACATAGTATAAATCAGCTGCATGAAATGATATACTCTTTTCTATTACATACAAGATGGTTGCCAGGTCACAATATCGGGTCGCAATCGGAGGACATTGTCTTTCGCATTGCACTTCCTCGTACATGGTCATAACCACGAACTGGATTGAAGTGAGCTAAACAGACGAAACCTTTGCAAACTCATAGAGCTAAGTGGTGATGCTGACGCGATGTTGAATGCATCCTGTGGTCGGCTCTCAAAGATAGAGAAGAATATGAAAATGTTCATGTTAAAGATGAACGACTAAAAATGCAGCAAAGGGTTGCAAGGGCTCTCGACGCTAGGCCTGCTAGTAGTTCGAGTTGCCTGGAGAGCTTCTTGCTGATTTGGCCTTTGTCGGAACTGAGGCGTTGAATATGGTGCCTGGTCAGACACTACTCGTATCTCTACCCATTCTGCACATCCCATGTTACTCAACACCAGCCCAGTGTTCTCCTGCTCTCCAGACGTTCTCAGGCCCCAGTGGCGCTGTATGTAAAAATGAAAAGAGTGCGCAAGATCTGGGGAAGAAAGCAGGACAAGCTCAAAGAAAGCAGATGAATCACAGAGAAGGAAAGTCACCACAAGCGTCATAAAGTGTCAGAAAACGCCAAAGATGTCAGAAATACCAGACGGGCTGGATAGGAAATCGGCAACGAGAACCGAGTTTGTTGTTGCCACGAATGACACGCCAAGCTGTTGGAGTAGACCGTAAGGGCAAAAGGAGTTGAAAAGGTCAAACCGTGAGATCATGAAAGAAGACCAAGGGGAGAACAAACAACCAAAAAGCGAGCTCTATGTCCATAGGACGACCAGCTTTGGGAAAGAAATGTCGCTAAAAGAGGAATGTCAATACATGTTTGCCCTCCGACTTCCTCGCTAGAGAAAGCGTGGCGAGTGGCTCGACATGATTGGCCCAGTCGACCTTTCAGCATTGTTAGTAAATACTGTGTCCCTTGTGGAAACGACAACTTGGGATTGAGCACATGTCAAGTGGTCTCACAAGCTGTCAGAAAGCACTCCTAGCTAGCAGCTCGTGCATGTGGGATCAGTGCAGCACAAAGGTCGCTGATTGTTGGTGCGGGCCTCGGCCGGGCGTGAAGGGACGAGTCTGAGTGACTTGAAGAGACCGAAAGGTCGACAGACGAGAGTCATCGTAGAACTCGTCATGTTCCCAAGGCTCCTGTGCTGCCACGCGTGGTGATGCGTCCTGCAAGCGACCGGTGGTAGTATAGTTAATCGGCGAACAGGGGTGTGATGGCTCAGCATCGACTGCTGGTTGTATTTGGTGGCTGCCGAGACCATCACCTGAGCTTGCTTTCCTGCGGCACTAAAGCTGTATGCCTCTAATGGTTGTTCCGCGGAGACTTGCTGCACTTGGCGGAGGTGGTTCTCATGCGCCCGTTCAAGCGCCCGTTGACGCTCCTCTGACTGTGCGAGCTGCTGTTGAAGGGAAGCCACCTCTGCCTGGGCCTGTTCAAGCTGCCGGACCGGAACCATAGCTTGGGCTGCCCGATAGGCCTTTCTCTGCTCTTCAGCCAACTGCCGGGCCTGCTGATCCAGCCGGGCCCCTGGGCCTGCCGGGCTTTGTGGGATTTCTGGGCTCTCTGGGCCTTCTGGACCTCTTGCTCTGCCTGTTCCGTATCTGGGCCCGTTTCTTTGCTAGGTTTTGCACACCTGGCTCTTCCGGCTCCTCATGTCCAAAGTCGCCGGGCTCGTATGTGATGCGGGGACTTGCAGCCAGTGTGCCCATTGCTGAGAGGTCTGAGGCTCTCTTGGGTTCTGCCAGTCGATTGGTGCAGGTTCGTATTGCTGGATCTCAAAGAGGGTCGCCCTGGCTGCGACCCGTGGAGGAGGTAGAGGAGCATCACCGCTCTCAAACGCCGCCTGGCATTCTTCAAATCTCTTCGCCAAGTGTGCCACTTCTTCAGTGGTGAAACCTTCCTCGCTGTATCGGCGATTTACGTGGTAGTTTACTATGTCTCTGTAGCCACTGTCGAGGCGGAAGCTCTCGATGCGGTCGTCGCGGTACTTGTAGTTAGCAAGAGCCCAGCGGACTGAAACTCTATACATGGCTTACAGTTGAGCTGGTCGTGGGGAGCGTCCAGCTGGCTCTCAGAACTTCGTTCGGAACGATGCTCGCTGAAGTGACCGCTTCGTAGCAATGACTTTCCTTACCAAGGGCGGCGCATTGATCACCGTTGATGCCTGCATCTGCATCCCAAGCGGTCAGCTCTGAGTCTGGAGACGGGGCATTCCAGCGCTGCCGTGGAGCACGGAGAGCGTGTCTGGGCAACCGATTGCCATTAATGTCAAAAAGCTGCTGGGACAAACCAGTACCGCGCTCCGATTTGGCCTTTTTTAACGGCCTGAAAGGGAAATAACGTGAAGACTTCCGCTCTGAAGTGCTGCTCCCGGTCATGTCAAGAATGCGAGATTCGGGAAGAGCAACACTGGAGTATACAAAGCAGATGTCATTAGGTAGGGAGAATGGGTAGTGGCTGGATGTGTCGCACTGTCGTCAGAAGTGTAGGCACGGCCAGGGACATCTGGCAGGTAGCGCTCCATGAACATGCCGTCCATGTCATCGCCGACAAGCTCGTGACCGCCGCCAGTCTGCAGCGCAAGGGCTCTGACTCCAGTGTCGGTCGTAATTTGCATGTGTCGAGTGTCAGTAGGATGGACGTTCTCGAGCTGCAGGAGCTGCGGGTCAATAACATCGTTGCCGGATAGCTTGGCACTTTCAACCGCAAGAGATACCGAGCCAGCCTGCTCATAGCGCCAAGAACACATTTCCGAAGCTTCCTTGGCCGCAGCAACCATGGCCCGACTGCGCAATGACGGGGCATGGTGAACCGGTCGTCTTAACAGGACATTTCTGTTCAATGTGGCAGTTTGGGACGGATCGAGGGGCCGTACAGGGCTTGCCCACTGCCTAGTTTACCGCCAATTGGACCAGACCGGCTCATGCTTGCAGTGGTCTCAAATGCGTCTGTTCCGAACATTCCAGACGCATTGTAGCAAACATATCCTGCCCAGGAGCTCCCGAGGCCGCCGAGCTCACATGGAAATGCACTCTGGAGGAAGGTGGTATGGGGAAGCTATCCTCTGCTGGAAGCCGGTCCCAGATGTGATTTCTATCATTTTTGGTAGGAGTCCTCTGTTGATCGAAGACAACATTCGCCCTATCTCGTAGGATCTTCTGGGCCCCGGCGAGGCTGCACTGCGGCACGTTGTCGACCTGGGACGATAACAGGGAGGATGGGACTAAATAAAAGTAGAAGAATATATTAGAGATTGACGGTTTTTGTGAGTAATGTCATCTGAAAGCGGACTGAGGTAACAAAGTCGGGCAATGATAGAGTGGAAAGATAGGACGCAAGGCGGTTGGAGAGTAATATGAGCAAGACAAATAACAGCACATGGGAAATGTGTGTTGACTTCGATGCTGGGTCAAGGAGGCAGCTGTGCACGTCTAGAAAAGGCGGTGCACGATACAGTCATAAGAACATTGCAGAGGTCATTCTGAGTCGACTTTGATAGAGGTACTCAAGCTATCGTCTCTGGCCTCTAAAGCATCTTCACAGGTGTCCTTGGAAGAGGTATAACAAGTGTCTGTTGAAATAGGGGCAAGTGCTGGGACAGTTTCGAAGACAAGAGTCATGTCGGGAGACTTGAGAGTGCATTAAGTCGACAAGTCCAATAGACATGGAAGGTTTATGTGAATGACCGCACACAGCCATGGAGGAGAACAAAGTAGCTGCTGTGAAGCAAAAAGCAGATACGGAAACGCAAGAGTGTTATGTGCAATACTTACATGACTGGAATCTGAGGTGGCCAACCGGCACAGTGAGTGCAAATCGCGCGTCGATACGTCACACGCTTTGGTGGCTCGTGTAAGGTCTCAAATGAAGTCCGAGTATCGTCAGTGCTCATATCAAGAGCAGCTTGGCGTCTAGTGCTGTGCAACAGGCGAGGTATATTCTTTGTTCGTGATACGAAGTGTGGTGCAAAGAACGGCTAAAAAACAACGAGGCCACAACAAGGAAGGCGCTGTCAGATGCCAGCGACTGACGTCCGGCGGGTACAAAGCCAAGGCAGAAGAGATGGACAAAGATGAGGATAAAGGATAAAGTGCTAGTGATACCAGAAAGATGTCGTCGTTGACGAGAAAGCTCCAAGGTGAACAGGGGAGAGCTTGGGACAATTGAGAGCGAAGAAGCGGCAGACAATGGTGAAGAAAAGTCCTCGACCATGTGGAAGTCTGTCGATGTGGCCAACAATGGAAAGAGCGGCAGTGACTGTGAGGCCTTTTTTCTATCGGGTTGGGCAACTGCGTTACATGGTGTCAACACTCAAAAGGGCAGCCGCCGTGTCTCAAGATAGTACAAGAAAAAGGAGCGAGCCGAGCTTTGAGTAATCGGCCCCGTCTTCCTCGGGTCGACGATACATGAACAATGTGCTCGCTGCGGGATTCATCTCGGCCAGAAGAGGCAGACGGCACCATTTACGATAGCTACAAGAGTCATCGGTGTGCGGTGGCCATCGACCGAGTATTAGCATGTCAGTCTTGCTAGTCCGCCATCTATGAACCGTGAATGTCGACAATGTGACAATGGACTCCCACCAGCAGATGCGCACTCGTTTACGAGCGCAAGCAGGCCCGTTCTCCCATAAGCGTGTGTTAGTCCACCGTTCTAGAGATTGCCGAGTCCTGGCCTTAAAGCCAGCAGCCTGACAGAACGTTGTAGTCACAGGCACACAATCGATTCTCGTCTGCTGCAAGCCCAATCTAGAGTCGACGCGAGTAGTGCAATGAAGGTGGCTTCAAGCAGTAGAGTAGATTATCGTACGCAAGACGGTGGCATCTAGAGCTTCTAGCTAAGCCAGGGAGGCAATAGAGATACGTGTAGCGGCGAGCAAACGCCGGCATCGTCAAACGAGCTGGTAGGAAATACCAAAGAACGACGAGCATGTGAACTGGGTTCGACGGCCACTACGCAGAGAGAAGCAATCTCTTCCATTCATATGCCCTCATACTGGCTCACTCCCTGAAATGTTTTCTACGAAGTAGATAGTCCTAGCTCGGTGGACGTGAGAGCTATTCGTGGCGTCACAACACACTAGCATCAACCCGGAAGCCGACTCACGACCATTTGACTCGATTTTGTTTCTGTCATTTTCTTTCCAGTTACGGGCACATTTCCAAAAGTAAAATAATTCCCTTCTATCGTCTTCATTCGCCTTTGATGTTCAATTCGATGGCCGTTGGACGTTGCATTCGCAGCTAAACACGCTCAGCAGAAGAGGTACCTAGGTACTTGTTCGGCGATTGTGGCTAGAGATGTGTGGCGCCAAAGAGATGGTCACCTGTTTTCTAAGGCCCTAATTTTGAGCTTCCACTTAGTCACCCGTATTTGTCCACACGTGACTCTTATACCGGTGTGCAGCTCCCCCAATACGTGGGCGAGTGGGGCAGGGGGGAATTTGGCATACGTCGCGATATCCCTATTCAGCTTGCAAAAGTGTCCCCTCGCATCCTCCCACCGACTTATCACCACCACCACCCCATCCTGTCCATATATTGCCGCATCTCTCCGCCCACGATGAACTACGGCAAGAGGGACGAGGATGCCGACGGCAGCCTCGTGCGGGTTGACCGCACGCAGGTCTTCCAAGAAGGTCAGTCGAGTCGTCCGCCGCCCAATCCGGAATAGCTTCATGCTTCCAAGGGGGAAAGCCATCGGGGCACCCCGTGTCTTCTGCCGCCAGACCTTGCTAACCCATGCTTGCCGCCACTCTTCAGCACGCCTTTTCAACCGCTCCCCCATCCAACCGCGCCAATGCCGCATCCTGCTCACCAAGATCGTCCTGCTGCTCTACACGGGCGAGCGATTCCCGACCACCGAGCGACCGAGCTCTTCTTTGGCATCTCGAAGCTGTTCCAGAACAAGGATGCCAGCCTCCGCCAGATGGTCCACCTCGTCATCAAGGAGCTCGCCCACTCGGCCGAGGACATCATCATGGTCACTAGCACGATCATGAAGGACACCGGCGGCAGCGGCGACTTCATCTACCGGCCCAACGCCATCCGCGCCCTGTGCCGCATCATCGACGCCACCACCGTCCAGTCCATAGAGCGTGTCATCAAGACCGCCATTGTCGACCGCACCCCCTCCGTGTCGTCAGCCGCCCTGATCTCGTCCTACCACCTGCTGCCATCGCCCGCGATGTGGTGCGCGCTGGCAGAGCGAGACCCAGGAGGCCGCAGCCAACACCAAGAGCTCCGGCGGCTTCTCGCTCGGCTTCTCGTCGTCCAACGCCGCCCCCGTCAACAGCTCGTCCATGACCCAGTACCACGCTATTGGCCTGCTGTACCAGATGCGCATGCACGACAAGATGGCCCTGGTCAAGATGGTGAAGCAGTTTGGTGCTGCTGGTGCCGTCAAGAGCCCTACGGCCGTCGTGCTGCTTGTGCGCCTGGCTGCCCAGCTCGCCGAGGAGGACCCCTCGCTGCGCCCGTCCATGGTGCAGCTGCTCGACGGCTGGCTGCGCCACAAGAGCGAGATGGTCAACTTTGAGGCCGCCAAGGCCATCTGCGACCTGCGCGACGTCACGGACGCCGAGGTCTCGCAGGCCGTGCATGTGCTGCAGCTGTTCCTGACGTCGCCGCGCGCCGTCACCAAGTTTGCCGCCCTGCGCATCTTGCACAACTTTGCATCCTTCAAGCCCCAGGCCGTGCATGTGTGCAACCCAGATATCGAGCTGCTCATCTCCAACAGCAACCGCTCCATTGCCACCTTTGCCATCACCACGCTGCTCAAGACCGGCAACGAGGCTAGTGTCGACCGCCTGATGAAGCAGATTAGTGGATTCATGTCCGAGATTACCGACGAGTTCAAAATCACCATTGTCGAGGCCATCCGCACGCTGTGCCTCAAGTTCCCCAGCAAGCAGGCCGGCATGCTCACCTTCCTCAGCGGCATCTTGCGTGACGAGGGCGGCTACGAATTCAAGCGCGCCGTGGTCGAGAGCATGTTTGATCTGATCAAGTTTGTGCCCGACTCCAAGGAGGACGCCCTTGCCCATCTCTGCGAGTTTATCGAGGATTGCGAGTTTACCAAGCTGGCTGTCCGCATCCTTCACCTGCTCGGTATCGAGGGCCCCAAGACGTCGCAGCCGACCAAGTACATCCGCTACATCTACAACCGAGTCGTGCTGGAGAACGCCATCGTGCGGGCTGCGGCTGTGACAGCTCTGGCCAAGTTCGGTGTCGCCCAGAAGGATCCGAGGTCAAGAAGAGTGTGCAGGTGCTGCTCTCGCGCTGCCTGGACGATGTCGACGACGAGGTCCGCGACCGTGCCACTCTGAGCCTTCGGTTGATGGAGGAACCGGATGAGCTGTCTACGCGTTTTGTCAAGAATGGTGAGTCCATACTGTGGGTGTGGGAGGGGAGGAGAGAAGAAGAAGAAAAAAAGACGAGCACGTCACTAACACATCCAGAAAACATGTACTCCCTGTCCTACTTCGAGCACCAGCTCATCACATATGTCACGGCCGACGACAAGGCGACGTTTTCCGCGCCGTTTGACATCTCCACGATCCCGGTTGTTACGCGCGAGCAGGCCGATGCCGAGGACCGGACAAAGAAGCTTACGGCTACTGCCCCGACGCTCAAGGCCCCAAGCTCGGCCCGACCAAGACGCCCGCTACTGGCGCCGAGGCTGCCGCCAGCGCGTCGGCACAGGCCCAGAAGTACGCGCAGGAGCTGCTCCAGATTCCCGAGATGAGGGAGTTTGGCGCCGTGCTCAAGTCGTCGCCGGTCGTCGAGCTGACCGAGGCGGAGACGGAGTACGTTGTCAGCGTCGTCAAGCACATCTTCAAGGAGCACATTGTGCTGCAGTACGAGGTCAAGAACACACTGCCCGAGACCGTCCTGGAGAACGTGTCCGTGGTGGCCACGCCGTCCGACGACGAGGAGGTTGAGGAGGTGTTCATCCTGCAGGCCGAGCGCCTGGCCACGGACGAGCCGGGCAAGGTGTACGTGGCGCTGCGCAAGCTGGGCGGTGCGGATGCGCTGCCGACGAGCAACTTCTCCAACGTGCTCAAGTTCACTAGCAAGGAAATTGACCCGACGACGGGCGAGCCCGAGGACACTGGCTACGACGACGAGTACGAGGTGTCTGAGTTTGAGCTGGCCGGCAGCGACTATGTCATTCCGACATTCGCCAGCAATTTTGCCCACCTGTGGGAGCAGATTGGCGCGTCGGGCGAAGAGTCTGAGGAGACGTTGCAGCTCAGCGGCGTGAAGAGCATTGTTGGTACGTTGCACTCTATTCAGATCTTTCCTCCCTTTTTTATCTTGACTGTCTCCCTCCAACCCTTGCTAACCACCCCCCGCCCACAGATGCAACAGAGCAGCTTGCCAAGACCTTGTCGCTGCAGCCGCTCGAGGGCACCGACATCCCATGAGCCAGACCACACACACGCTCAAGTTGCTGGGCAAGACGGTCAACGGCGGTCGCGTTGTCGCCAACGTCCGCATGGCCTTCTCCTCCAAGTCGGGCGTGACCACCAAGGTGACGGTCCGCAGCGAGGAGGAGGGTGTGTCGGCTCTTATTGTCGCCGCCCTCGGTTAATGTCAAGTCCGAGTCGAGCGCGTGACAGCAGGCCGGTGCCCTTTCTGTGCCGTGTTTTTAGAGAGATGCTTTCGGGCCAGCGTTTTCTTTTCGAGGTTCTCATTGTTTATTGTTCCGTTGTAGGTAGAAGAGACTGCCGTCTGATTATGCCTTTTTGGTCTTGTTCCATGCCCAAGGGTTTTGCCAGTCACAAGCACCGCCGGGTGGCATAAAAAAGAGTTGGCTGTCTTTGATCTATATTGTTATTTTTCAACACTCATGTATGGCATGCATGGTTTTGCGTCTGTGATGTGATTTTGTGTCTCTCAATGTCTCGATATCCAACACAGCCATGTCTTGTGTCTGATTGATAGGAGTCCTCCTTCACCCATTCTAGTTTCACTCACTCACCGCCTTAACGTCATTCGCCTCCACCACTACCTCTTCCGCCTCCGCCCTTGCCGCCCTTGCCTCCTCCGGCGCCGCTCTTCCCGGCACCCTTGCCTTTGCCGCCTCTACCTGCGCCGCCCTTGCCGCCTCCGCCGCCGCCGCCGCCGCCACTGCCGCCAAAGCCGCCGCCCTGCATCAGGGTCAGCTTGCCTACAGGAACGCTGTTGGACGCTTCCTCCATCTTGATGCCGAGATTAGCTCGATCTCGCGCGGCCAAATGCGCTCCGGGTCCCGGCTCTCCCCGTCAACAATGTTGGCGTTGGTCTTGCCAGCCTCGCCCGCGCGCCGCCACCGTTCCAGCACATCCCGCATGGCGCGGCCTTTTTTTGTCGGGCCTGGCTGCAGCTTGACCTTGTACTTGAGCTTGGACAGGCCATCCAGGGCCCGCAGACGGGAACCACTTCGAGAATCTCGTCACCCGGCGCAGGACGTGCGACAAGAGAGTTGAGCAGGTCCAGGTTGCCAGCATCGTCGGCGTCATCTCCTTCGCCAACGGCGCCGCCGCTGCCATCATCGCCGCCGGCTTCCAGCTTCGCCTGCCGTGCTGCTTCGTAGTCACGCATTTTCTGCATCTGCTTTTCCTTTTGAAGCGGCGGCGTTCTTCGTAGGCCGCAATCTCGGCTTCGCGCTGGGCCTTGGCACGTAGCTTGGCCTCTTGCTTCTCACGGCCCGCGGCAATGCCGTTGAGCCTCTCGGCGCGGGCGCGGTCCTCGTCGTCCTGGTCTTTGTATTTCGCCAGCTTCTTGGCCTTGCCCTTCTGGCCGCGCCTGGAGCTGCCGCCGGAGCTCGTGTTGACACTTGAGCCGCGGGATGGCGTCGGTGAGCTGGCACGGAGGTGCGACCTTGCCTTTCCTAGCCATCCTGCAGCCGGGGCAACTGACTCGGGCTCATTCTCTGAAGCCTCTGTCTCTTCAGCTTCCTGTTCTTGCTCGACTTTGCCATCCGCATCTTTGGTGTCCTCCACATCGACGTTTGCTGGTACTGTAGGCTCGAGTGCAGGTTCTTCCTCTGCCTGTTCAGCTGACTCGTCTGCTTCCTCCCCCTCGGGCTGCTCCTCGAAAGTAGCGCCGGCCGCTATAGCCCCCCCTTCCTCCTCCCCCTCCTCCTCTTCCTCTCCCTCTTCGTCTTCGTCTTCGTCATCTTCGGCCGGCCGGCTTTCGTCCAAGCTGGCCTGAAGGGGCAGCACCTGGTGCTTGCCGTGGTTCACCCGGCTAGCATCGCTAATCTTAAAGTACAGGCCAAATCCGAGGACACGCTGAGGCGGTGGCATGTGGTTCTTCTCGCCACGGACATCAAAAGAGCCTGGCGGAAGGATGTCGCCATTCGCAGTAGACTTGAACACCTGGTTCGCGTGGACCCAGTACGCGCCCATGCCGGCCTTGGTGTCCCAGGCTTCGGAGGCACACACGGCCAGAGTACCGGCCTTGTGCCAGCGTCGCCGGTGGGATGGGCGCATCGACGTCCGTATCCGGGCGGTTCTTGATGATGATCATGCCTGGCGAGCCCTTGAGATCGGCATGAACATAGATGTCGCCCGACGGAAGTGCTGACGGTACAGCATCTCGCATTGCTGCGACTCGCGGGCGGCGAGGATCAGGTGGCCGTCGGACGAGACGAACCACAGGAACTTTTCAAACCAGAGCTGCCGGCGGATGAGCTGGGGCGCTGGCTTGCCCGTCTTCTGGACACGCTTCAGCTCCTCGGCGACCTTTTTCTCGGCATTGCGCAGCGCCATCGAGGTGACCTCCTTGGTCTTCTGCTCCTTGACGGCCGCCACACGCTTCTGGTCGTAGTACTCGCGGGCGTTGCTCCACGCCGACAACGCCAGCTTGACATCGACATCAATCATCTTGCGGCCTTCTTCTCCGCCCTGGTCTTCGTCGCCACCCTGCTCCTGCTCGTAGGCGCCGTCTTCGTACCCTTCCTCCCAGCCCTCTTCGGGTTCTTCGTCCAGACAGAGAGTAATGGTACCGTCTGCCAGCTTCATCGGAAGCTTGATCAGAGCGGCGACTGGGTTGCTGCTCGCGCTGTTCTCAATCATGACTTCAAGGTCGCCCCAGTCCATGCCCAGCTGCAGCTGTTCGTTGACGGCATCAATGGCCAGCTGCACCCAATCCTGATTGGCCTGGATAGCGGCGGCTTTCCGGGCGTTGAGCTGCTGTGTCTCCTGCAGCGACTCGATGCGCTGTGCCTGGTCACGCTTGGTGGCCTCGAGCTTTTGGAGGCGGCCGATTCTTGCTGATGGACCTGGCGGTCGGCCTTGAGGCCTTGCAGGTGCGAATAGAACTCGTCGGCCGCCTGGTTGAACGTGTCAAAGGCCAGGACCACGTATCTCGGATCTATCTCGAACTGGCGTGGGCTGAAGGGTGGAAGTCGACATAGTCCAGGTCGGATCGCCGAGAGGCTGCTGTGGTGTTGCTACGACTCGCTGGTTCCGACACCGCTGCATCGGCTTGTGCTTCGCCCTCCTTTGCATCTTCTTCAGGCACCTCCTTTTTCGTCGCAATGATGTAGCCACGGCAGTTTGCGCCAGCCTCGGTCAAGCCCTTTGTCTCGGCGCGCACGTCCTGCAGCACGTTCAGCAGCGCTTGAAGGCGTGCCTCATCGGCAAGGATATCCTCTGGCTGGGCGGCAGTCGTCGCGTCGAAGCTGGACAGCAGCAGGTTGTGGTCAATCAGCACCTGGGAAAGGTCGGTGAAAGACAGGGCCAAAATGCGGCTCAGGCCCTTTGTCTTCTTCTTCTTCTTGGGCGGCGGGCAGCTGCCTCGCCCTCGGCGGACGCCGCTTTCGGTGCATCGGCAGCCACCGCTTTCTGAAGAACCGCACGCAGCCGGTCCAGGGTCAGTTCTGGGGCCTCTGAGACATTCTTCCGGGCGCCAATTGCGTACGGGCTGCCGACGCTGAGCGTTACATCGAGGCTGGCGCTGCGGAAGGCGGCCACGGTGCGCTGCAGCGCCAGTACTTTCGAGTTGGCGTCCGTCAGCACGACGTTACCAGCGGAGAAAAACTCGAGGTAGAGGCGCAGCTGGCCATCGTTGAAGCTCAGCTCAATGATGCGGTCCGTGCCGACCTGGGCAACCCCGCAACAAGGCGGCCGTTCAAGAACGTGCGCAGACGGCTGACAAACGCCGAGGGCGCACTAGCAGCGCCACCGCCGCTGCCCGTCGCCGAAGCATTGGCCGACGCGCGTGCATCGTAGGCTGTCAGATGGCAGCGAAAACCGGAGTCGACGACAAGCTGGTGCTTGTCCTGATTGCGGGAGAAGCGCAGGAGGATGGTGCGTGAGCTTGAGGAGGAGCCGGGGATGCTGCAGATGGCGGGACAAGGTCGTAGATGTTGGACACCCGGGTGCCGGTGAGGGCCTGGTTGAGCTCGTGGCTTATTGCCTAGAGGGAGGGCGGGGTGGTTAGCCGTGATCAGGTGCATGGTGCCGTGCGGGCAATCTGCTCGTTTGCTCGACAAGTCGACATACCCGGACATCGAGAGAGGAGAATCGCTGCTTCATGGCGGGTGCATGTCAGAGATAGAGCTTTGGTGTAGTTGTCAATGACGAAGTCGCAAAAACAGCCAAGGGGGGGGGGGCACGTTGACAGCTCAAATACTGCAGCTGTGATCGGGCCTAGTGACTGCCGCTTTAGACCTTCAGAATGACCCAGAATGACTGTCCGGCGAGGGCGGCAGCGGGGCCGAAATTACGTCAGCGAGCTTGACGGCTGCGACTAACACAGCCCCAAGAGGTAATAAAGTACTGTCAAGCGAGACACGAATCGAGGCCGTGGCAACAAAGACGAGTCTACTCCGTCTTATCGACGTGCTGGAGACGTAGAAGATTCAAAGTGAGGAACAAGGTGATCTGGGTCCGACTCCAAAGAAGCAAAAAGAAAAATCCATTTGGAAAAAGGCAAAATCCAAGCGGCACAGGCGTATACATCAAGGGCAAATATCTTACGACGTAGGCAATCCCCCATGTCCTCAATATCCTGAATATCCGGGGGTGCACCCCTGAACGTAAACACGTCCGACTCTTATCAAAAACAAAACCAAAGCGGAGTCTCTCAACGAACAATAAACAATAAAAAGCACATGACGCAAGCCAGAAGAGCACCCAAAGAACGTCCACAAACTATCAACAGATACATCGCACAAGTCGATCGCACAGATTGAGTGCATCAACCTCTAGGCATGCAATGCCGTCGAGCTGTGACTGTCAACAGATCTGCCTACCGATCTCAGGTCTGGCTGAGCTGGCGCAGGTCAATCTCGCGCTCGCACGACAGCCACTTCTTCTTGCCCACGCGCATCTCGTAGTGCGGCGCAATGTCGCCAACGTCGTGCATGGACGCCTGGATGCCGTTGCATGTCTTGCTGCGGTACGTGTCCACTAAAAAGGTCAGTATCGTGTCATCTGCCGCCATCTGCCCATCGCCCACAAAGCACAGGGTCCAAGCCCGTCGGGACTATACGTACAAGCCTTTGTAAGAAGATGCGGCGCCCTGCAAACGCCCGACTCTGCAGCCACGCCATGCGACAGCCCAGGTCGTTGAGCCGCACCTGCTTGCGCCGCAACACCTTGCGCATCCGCGGCACCGCCACCTCCGTCTCGACGCCGTCGCCCGCCGGCACGGCAACCATCGTCGTGGTGCCATCTAGGCTGTCTCCACCGCCCGACATGGCCAGGCGCTGGCGGCGGTGGTGACGGCGTCTGTGGCCGACCCCAGCGTCGCTACCGGCCTCCACCTCGTCGCCACCATCGTCCTCCCTATCCAGCTTCAGGTCCGCCACGTCATCCACGTCGTTGAGGAAAAAGCGGCGGCCTGTCGGACTTGGCGGCGGGCTCTCCATCTCGCGCGGGAAGAAGGAGCCGGGGCAAACTGAATTCGAGCGACGAAACGAGTCGGGGATCTCGCTCGTGTCAACCATGTTCAGCGTCACGCGAACGCGGAGGCGCGAGCCGCGGTCTTCGACCAGCACAAATTTGCGCTTCTTCGCCTCGGGAACGTCGGGGAACAGACCGTCCGGCTGCGGCACGACTTTCTTGGTGCTTGCACCGCCGCCCGCGCTACCAGCGCTGTGTGCAATCGCCACGGAGGACGACATGGGCGGCAGAGGCGTACCGCCGGCATAGCCTCCGTAGGGCTATCGAAAACATGAGCCGGGCGGGCGTCTTGAGCATCGAGGCCAGGCGCCACGGCGGCACCAGCGGCCGGTGCCTGGTATTGATGGTGTTGGCCCTCGTCAGCATACGAGTCTTCGCTCTCGTCTGTGGTCGACACGGTCAGCTTGGTGGCCATGATGGCCAGGGCCATGGCAAACAAAAAAGACAACACAACATAGGATAGGCCGGCGAGATAGAAGGCGGATCGACGACACGATGGAAGAGGTTGTTGTAAGAGGGGGTCAAGACCGGACAGTGCCAACGACTATATCAACACCCCGTAGGTCCCTTGACGGTGAGGGCGGCATAAGATGAGACAGCAGCGAGCATCGACAGGTCGAATATCGAAAAGGGAGAACCCAGGCAAACAAGCATGAGCAGGGGGGCGGGAGTGAGCGGGGAGGCCACGACGACTAGGCAAGGACTGGACAAGGAGACCGACATGGTGGGTATAATGCAACAGCAAATACAAGGGGGTGGAGGGGGCAAAGTGAACACTGGCCCCGAGGGCAAGGATAAGCTCAGTGAGTTACCAAAACAAGGGGGTGGAGGGTAAGGGAGGCCGGGGCAAACATGGACGTGATAGGGGCAAGACACGACCATGTATCTTGTAAAACGGCTCGTTTTCCAATAGAAATCCGTCTGTATAAAAAAGGGGGGTCCTCATGGCATGTCGAATCCCGTCTCCGCCACGCGGCGCGACGAGAATGGACCGAGTTGGCCACATCCATACCAGAACTCTCTGCTTTTAGTGTCTTCGCGGCTGTTTTGTCTCGTGTACACTTGCGTCTTTGGCCATTGGCCTAATTCTTTTTCTTTTCTCTCGTCTGGCGCGGCTACATCGCACGAGCGTGGACCGGCCTCGTCTACCGCACGAGAGGAAAGGATGGGGGAAAAAACAAGCAGGCGGATCAAAGCAAACAGGCGGGAGAAATACTGTAAACAAGAAAAGCAGACCAATGGCGTCACTGCCTTTTCGGCTGCGTCTCGCGCTTTATACACCACCTGGCTCCCGGTTTCACCGTTTCACCAGTCCTCCTTTCTCCTTGGCCATCGCCACATCCCGCAAGGTCCACGGCCACGGACTCTTTCGCAAAACCGGCCCATCAAGCCGAAAGATGGCTGAAAGAGACAACTCGGCAGGCATGTTGAGAACAGACAGGACAGCAGCGACTGAACAAAAAGGGACAGCGGGATAGAATGAACACACGGTAAGCCAACAGCCAAGTAGCATTGCGGCCCAGCAAGGCATATGAGAATTGGGAGTAGTGTACAGAATCCTGTTTTGTTGTACGTCGGCTCTGTCGCCTGAGCAACTTTTATAGGGGATGAGTCGAGCGCCTATGAAGAGTATATATCAAAACAGACCAGAAAAAAGGGAACAAAGAGCAACGAGATATCAAGGAATCTCAACAGCCGGACCAAGGAGAGTAAAGGAACAAAAAACACGAGAGACATCTCTGAGAAACCAGCACCAGACGAACCAAGACTTGGCGGTCGAAACCTTTGCCAGAGTGTGAAGAGAACCAGATAGGAAATAGGAAATAGGGAATAGGAAATAGGAGATAGGAAATAGGAAATTCGATTATGTAGTAGGGAAAAGAAAACAGGAAAGGGTAGAAGAGAGGCGCAAGAAGTAAAGAACGAAGAAGAAATGGCAAAAAAGGCACACAGAGAAAGGAGTATATGAAAAGCAATCTTTGAGAAAAAAAGGTATCAAAAACGTCGTGCCAGATTCGGTCATAACGGGAAATGTGCAAAGGCAGAAAGAAAATAGATAAACTGAACGAGAACCCAGTCTCTATCAGACATCTAGATCTGATGGAACATACCGGCTTCGTCTTCTCCAGCGTGGGTCGTGTCGGCATGGTGACCAAGCTGCTGAGGCATACCGTGTAGGGACTTGGCCATCGGAGCGCCGACGTGGGGGAGCGCAGCAAGGCCGCCCATATGAGCAGGGGACGGCTGGCCAACGCCAGTCATGCTGCCGCGCGAGGCAGCGTTCTTGCGTGAGCCCGTTTTCGCCATGCGGCGGACACGGCGACTCCGCAGGCGCGGGTCCTGGTTGCTGTTGCGCCAGCTGTCCACTGCCCGCTGGATGAGGCCACGCTTGCCACGCAACGGCGGGTTGAGCTGGGCGAGAGACCACCCAACGGTGTTGCACTCGCTCTCGTACTGCAGGCGGTTGCCCCGGTACTGTTCGCGGGGGCAGCAAGCACGAGGGTACACACAGTTTTCCTGCTTGAACTCGGGGACAAGTCGTCGGTCGAGACTGACTCAACGTCGCAGCGGATCGTGTACTCCATCTTAACGCGGTCCCGGAGTACTCAAAGGCAATCCATTGAACACCGTTCTGGTCCTGGCGCACCACCAGCGGCGTCCGTAGCAGGAATGGGGCCAGGAGCCGCGTTCGGGTTCACTGCAGACTGGCCAGCACTGCCAGCTGGGCCGGAAGGAAGCGGACTCGTGCCGTTCGGCTGGGGCGTGTGTGCGGCGTGTTGTTGAGGGTGTTGGGCGGTCTGCTGAGGGTGTTGAGGGTGTTGTGGGTGCGGCGCATGTTGCGGGTGCTGTGGGTGCTGGGGGTGCTGAACATGCGAGTGTTGCGGTTGCGAGTGCAGACTCTGTGTTTGGTGCGCCTGATGCGCCTGGTGCGCCTGATGTGCCTGAAGGCTCTGGGCATGCATGTTCTGTGCCTGCATATTTTGGGCCTGGACTTGGCCCATGGAGAGTGGCGATGGTGCATTTGGGGGACCAGTTTGGCGCGAAAGCTGGGGAGTGAGGCTCTGGACTTCCATCTTCGTGTGCCGCGGGCTACCTGCCAATGCCGACGGGCTGTGCTGGCTCGGGTGCTGGGCCATCTGGTGCGGCACGGGGGATGGTGCGCCGTGAGACATCATCATACCAGGTTGAGAGCTCATGGACTGGTGCGGTGCTTGTGTGTGCTGGCCATAGGGAGAAGGGCGGCCTGTTGCATGGGCTGGTACTGCTGGTGCTGTCCGTAGTACATCTGCTGCTGGTGAAGTGGCGGCGGCTGGCCGTACAGACTCCGCTGCTGATCATGGGCGCTCGTTGAAGCCACGGAGGCAGGCGAGTTTGATTGCGGCGTGTGGTAAGACATGGGCGGATATTGAGGTCTGGACATTGTTGCGGTCATCATCTCTGTTTGCGGCAGTCCGACGGTCAGTTGCAATGTTCTCAAAGCTGTTTGGAGCCGACTCCTTGTAGAACAGAATGCATATTACCTGCAGAGGTATACCCGCTGTTCGCAGCGGGGGCGTTGTATGGGCTGGATTGGTAGCTGTAGATGTCTTGCGTGTGATGGCCACTGGTGTGCTGCGGCTGCTCGGTGGTGATAGACAGGATAGTGAGCAGGTTGCTGAGGCTGTGATGTTGGGGCCTGAGCCTGTTGATGAACTGTGCTAGATGGGCGAGGCTGTTGTTGTGAATGAGGTGCCTGGCCTTGTTGGTGGTGGTTGTTGTGCCTGGTTTTGGTGCTGCATGGGCCCGGTCAGTAACGTTCGTCCTGCGGAACGTGGTTTATATGTGTACCAGGCACGAGGAGGCAAATGCAATAGAGTTTTGTTGCAGGAAAAAGAAGAAGGGGAAGGGGGCGGCAGGCAGGTGCTTGGTTTAATGATCTCTCGACACAACGTTGATGAGGCAGGGGGTGAAAGCTAGTGTTTGGGGGAAATGGAAGGGTAACGGGACGTGAAGAGAGAAACACCAGTGCCAGGCCTGCCGTGAGTCTTATCCGCCATGATAAGAGACGGCCCAAAAAAACCAGGGGCGGCCGATGATCTGCGGTTGAGGCGACAGACATCACCACATCAACTCATTCAGAACCAGGGCCTGCTGGACCTAGCAGTATGCTTGCTGTGGGTGGCCCCTTGTCTGGTTTCCACTAAGAGCCAAGCGCAGGAACGTCTGTGCCGGAAAGTATTATTGCACCAGACGAGTGCAGGGTTGTAGTCTTACTATGTTGCAGGGGCAGGAGGCACGCTTCACGATGTCTCGATCTCCACCAACATGTTGTGCAGCTCACTGAGCAAGCACAGATTGTTTGTGAGAAGCCCAGAAAGCGGGTGCAGGTTCGGGTTGCTAAGGTGGGCAGACAAGATGGGCAGGAGGCAGGCAAAGGCGCCAGGGTCAAAATCGAGCCAGGGCCGGTCACTGAAATGGCTGCATGCGCAAGGCGGGAGTTGGCGAGCAGCCGGCAGATAGGGCAGGCAGTTGCTGGGATGATGTGGATGGGAGGCGCACGAGACGAGGAATACGTACAGATTAATCCAGTGAGAAAGAAACGAGTGTGAAGAGATGCGACGGTGCAAGGTTGGTGTTGAGATAGAGAGCGTGAAGAAGAGCTTGGTGTTGAGGATGAAGACAAGGAAGTGCTGTATTAACGACATAAACAGAGCGGGGGGGTAGATGAAGAGAGGACGCCCAGGTTCTTATGTAGGCAAGGGCAAAATGGCGAAATAAACTAAAGCAAATGAGAATAGGAGAGGATACGGACGGATCTGTGTCGCAAGGCCGCTTTGAGCTTTTTCCCTCGGTTTGGGGATTTTTTAGTGTTTGCCTTGCAGCTTCAGCTTCCCCTTTCCCTAGTTGAGGTGAATGAGCTGTTGAAGCGCGGAGGAAAAGCGGGCTTGCAAACAGCACTCCATCCCCAGTAAACGGAAACCCATAAGTTTGGGGGAGCATAACATCGATGAGATGAGCCAGGGCAAAGGTATGAAGTGGGCGAATGAAGGGCACCGGAGGGATCAGGATCAAGGATGCTAATCTCAAGGACAAAACAGCCTGGGACAACCCTGGTGGAATAGGGGGTGTGAAGAAAGAAGAAAGGAAAGGGGCAGGCTCTTGGGGTAACGTAACGGGAGAGTCGAGCATGGCCAATGGGCAACGTCTGTTGCAGAACCCACTCGATTCGGCGACTGCCCAATGGAGAGCCACAAGCCGGGACAGGGGCCGGGGACGCAAGCCGGAACTCGGGTGCCTCGCTGGTGGTTGTTAGACCCCCTTGTCCCCCCTCTAAGCCCAAACTCGACAAGGGCGGTGTGTGTAAGAGACGATCCTTGTCGTTCTTGTCCAAAGGGCCAAGACTCACAGCACCAGCCATAGCACGCGCCACACGAAAGCGGTGCATAGCCAGTATGATGTGCTGCCACCGAGGAGTAGGAGCGCACTTGTCGAGAAAAACCAGGCAGGAAAAGAAGTTTGGCATTGGCTGCTGCCATCATCTCTGAGACGCGATGCAACCTCGAGAGACACTGGCGCTGGGAGGATTGCTTGTCCACCATCCGTTTCCGCCCCCAAATGGAGAAACGCTCGACAGCGTTGCGACGTGAAATCGAGATTGTCGGGAAGGCGACAACAAAGACCCAATGGCATCTGTTTTGTGGGCTCCCTTTTTCAACCAGCCGTTTCCACGCCGGGGCCTTTTGCTTGCCTCAAGAACGTGAACAGCTAACCGAGATCCTTTCACCTACCAATGAGCAGTCAAAAGTAGCCCGTCGGCCGCCGGTCGACGCCAAAATGCCACTAACACCCGTTGTACAACCGCCTAGCGGAAGTACCCCGTGGCTTTCCAGGACAAGAACAAAAGAATGGAAAAGGAACCCAATTCTAAACATGGAGAGAGGGAAAAAACAGGGCCAGGGCAGCATCCAAGGCCCGCGCGGCGCTAGACCTGCCTTGGGCTGGAAGCGTCGTGTGGGACGGGCGCCCTAGTGCTTTAGTGAAACAGAACAACCCTGCCATTCCCACCGTCTTTTCTCACAGACGCAGCCGTCGCCCGGTGCGTCTTGCGGTGGTCCTCAAGAGGCACCACGCCAGCGGAGTGCATCCGCTCTTTCTGGAAAGAAAACTTGATTCCACGAGTGTTGGGGAGGGGGGCGCGGAATGCACCTGGGTTGCGCTGAGCCAGCAGCAGTTGACAGGGAAGGTGTGGCAGTGTGAAGAAAGGCAATGGTCTGTCAGACTCATGACAGGCCTGGTAACAGGTTGAAGAAAAAGAAAAGAAATGGATCCGCCAGCCAAAGACCCGACTGCCTTGCATGGAGGAAAAAATGACAAGTCGGCGGCCATCTTCATAAGCGGGAAAAAGGCCATGTGCCGGACATGGCGACCATGTAACTGCCAAATCTGCAACTAGCTGACTGACAAGAACAAGAAGAATGCAACCATGGTAGGTGCGGGAACGAGAAGCGGTGACGGGAGAGAGAGGCGGCAGTGGGAAACGTCAGGGTGGGGTTGAGAGGGAGGCCAGGAGGAAAGAGGCAATGTTAATGCAGTGATGTATCCCAACGACGAGGACAAATGGAAAATGTGGACAAAAGTGAATGCGGTCAAGCAACATGCAGGAGAAAACAACTCACATCATAAGGCTCTTCTTTGGCCTGAACTGACTGGCGGTGTTGTTGTGCCATTGTCAATCTCGTCGATACGACTCCGAGGGGGTATATGCTGTGCGAGTATCTTTGTCAGTTGAGTCTGCTCTGTGAAAGTGGGATGGGAAACTGGTATCAAAGCGTGTTCATTGACTGAATGTGAATGTGAAAAAGAAAACATGGCAAGATGGGATGGCGAATGGCAAGTAGCGTGGGTCGTGGACTCAGTCCCAGAGCGGGCGCTTGTTGCCGCGCCCATCAGACCCGGGCAGGGAGGCTCGGGTGGCGCGACGCTGCCCGGTAGACACTGCGCTCAAGGGTGTGTCTGGGCACAGTGAGGACGGCAAGCCAGACGAGGGCATGTAAAGGAAAGAATGGAGGAGCATGAACACAGGGCATGGAGCTGCAGGAACAAAGGCAACAGGTGGGCAAAATGGGGAGAACAGACAGTCCGGAGATCACACGAGCGGAAATGCGCGTGCTTTCAAGCTGTGGTCGTCCTGCGGGAGACCTATGGCAGATGCAACTCCAGAGTTTGCTGACTTGGGCGATTGATGAGGTTTCTGAAAAGTATCTCCAGTACTAGGAATTGCTGCCTGTGTAAGTCGTGAGAAGCGGATCTTGCGCGCAGAAGATATTCGCGGGTACAGCGTATAAACGATCGTGAATTTGACAGGAAAGGGTATGCTGGTGAAGATTTTGTCGAGGCCTGGATGCGAGTAGGGAGAAAGCATGCAAGTTCGTGTCGATGTCAACCCGGGTTTCAAGGGTGGCCGTGCACGCAAACGGACCGGGGAGTCTGGGACAATTGTAGGAGGTGCAAGGAAAGGCAGAGGTAAAAAGGGAGGTAGGGAAGAAACAAGATATAAGATAGAGAAAGGAGAAACGGCAAGAGACAGAAAAAAATAAGGACAGGGTCAAAACATACGGGCGACGCAGCGGTGCAGAATGATTAAAGCTCGAATAAAGCATTTTCAAAACAGCAGGGGGCGGAAAGGAGGAAGATAAAAGGGACCAGGGGGGCACGGAAGACAGGGAAGATGAGGAGACATCGGTGCAGGGAGACGACCCGGCCCTTCGTTTCTACCATCTGCAAGACCCTCTTAGTTTGCACTCTTATTTCAAAAGACTCACCCCAGACGGCAGCTATCTGCAGCGGTATCGTGTTGAAGATACATACGCAGCAACACGTCGAGCTTTGTTGATAAAGTCCGCCGATGAATCTGACTCCGTGCTCAAAATGGGGAGCGACGACCCGTCGGGTCTTGAAGTGGACGAGCTAGGGGAAGATGGAGCTGGAGATGGGAGTGCGTCGCAAGACGAGGACAAGCCGGGCAAAGCTGTCTGTCGGAAACAGCCTCGAGTGTCGAGTGCATTGCTGTGGGTTGGGGGTGTGGTGTAGGAGGGTGCCGCGATCACCAAGCCGAGGGTGTCTGGCTCTGTAAATCTGAAACGGCGTGGAGCTGTTCAAAAAGCGCAAATGTCAGCCACGCCAAAAGCCGTTTGATTTATGATTGAGGGTAGGCGTGCTGTGTTCTCTGTGCTGTCTCCTTTCCTTTTTCTACCTCTGTCCTGCCATGCTTGCTTTTTCATTTTCAGCGCCATTGTTGTGGCGCCCAATGTACGAGTGACCAAGGAGTCCACAGTGTCCACTGGGTCACCGAGCCGGTTGGGTGCCAACTGTCTCCAGCTATCGCAAATAGCATTGGATAAAAATAGAAAACACACTGCAAGCGCGCGGAGTACTTGTACTCCGTGACGTGAAGAGCCGGATCGCCTGTGGCGAAGACAAAAGCTGAGCATGCTCGGGGCTCAGCCAGAGGCAGCAGTGCGTGTTTCCAGTTATCTTCCGTGAAAGTGTTCACTGGCTGCCTGCGCCTTGCCGTTGCAACGGTGCCTCCCTTTGCTCGTGGAAGTGTGTGTACTTCGTACGGAGTACGGAGCACATGAACGGAGTAGTTGTCCAAGCTCCAGCCTATCGATTGGTCTTTGTTGCTCCCCGTGGGCTCTTTGCGCTTATCTTCGTCTTTCGTTTGTCTCTTTTCATTCTCTGTGCGAAGAGTGTGCTGACGTTTCATGACAGGCTGCTTTTGCCCGAGTCTTCTCTGGTGGCCGTCCCTGTCCCAATAACAGCCTTTCATGCGATTTCCCAAGGGGAGCTAGGGTGGAACGCTGCCGAAATTGAGACAGGACTACCTCTGCCAGAAGCCGCCCCACGCCGATAGAATAGTGGGAATAAGGCGGGTGCTCGAGAAGGAAGATACAGGCTAATGGTCATTATCCTACCAACAGGCACAGCGAATGGCGACCAGTTGGCCGACACGGCTGTAAAGCGACACTCATGAGTAGAAAGGGCCGTCGACGCACGGAGAGCGCCGGGGCTACTCAGTACTTTGTAGAGGTTGATGCTGAGCCAGAGTTCCGGATTGTGATGATGTGAACAAACGACACGATCAGACAGCAAATAAAGGCAAAAAAGAACACTGACGAACCTCGCGAAATACAGAGGAAGGGAAGAAAGAAGACCACATCTAGCCATGGAACGCTTTTCAGGGAATCAGGGGCTCGATATCTGTACATGTGTGTACATGCCGTGCTTGGGGACATTCGTGCAAGCGACGACGCAATGTGATACATACAAAGTTATGTGCAGAGCTGGACCTGCTGTAAGACAAGCCGGGTGTCGCTTTGCCCTGCGAGCAACCTTGTCTTTGTCGGTATCCTTCTGGTTCCGCCACTGTTGAAGAGAACCGTGCTGGTGGAATGCTCGCGTGCGAGCCACTCAAGTCCTCTGATCCACACGATGCCCGTAGCGCGTCAGACGAGTGGCCGCGAGTAGGTCGTATCACGCTGAAAGTGGCCAAGTCAACAGGGCTGCCAAGCACGATCCGTTTGTACTCCGTACAAGGTGCCCTCAGATTGCCGGGGGGCCAAGATGCGAGACGGGTGTGCGAGTTGGCTCGGGAAGAGTCCAGCTTGTAGGGCCGTTCGACGTTACGAATACTCGTACATGTACTTGTTAGCCAGGCCAAGGTAGGTTTGTTTCTGGTGTCGCGTCGTCGCAACCCGGTTTTTGCGTTCGCGTCTGGTGTCCGTGGTCCTCTTTTGGCAGCATGATCCGCACCCGCATGTTGAAGGCAAAGATGGCAAAAGGCGAGAAGCGTTACGATAGTAGAGGGCATATCGTAGTCGGATGGGGGGGGATGCGGTCGACTCTACTGAGCAGAGTCTGAACAAAACAATGACCACCCATGATCAAGTGGTAGCAAGTGCTCTCTCGTACCCCATATGGGGGCTCCAGCGGATGAAGCAGGAGCGGATCTGAAGACGGGAGCTCTCCTGCTGCTTTTGGAGCGAACGGTCAAGGGAGGGAAAGGGCAACCGACAGCAAGCGCTGTGAAATCACGAATATGGACGTCGTGATTACGAGTATCTTGTACAAAAGAGGAAATAACGGACAGACGGACCACCGAATCTCAACGGGGCAGCTAGTGGCCTGTATGAAGTAGACAGGAAAAAGGGGAAGGTGCGCTTGGGCGGTGTGGGAAGCCGGTGCGGGCTGGCAAATACTTGCAGTACTGCCTGCCCAAAACGTCGTATGGAGGAAGGAAATTAGCGGTGGCCCGGATGCAGGGCGCATACTTGTAGTGCTGCCCGCCACGAGATGCCAATATACTCGTAGCGCCCCAATGTGTACTTCGTATGTACATGGACTGTAGTGTGCAAATGTAAATCTTAGTTGAATCTTACGAGTACATCCGCCAACCGCCTACTAATTTGCGCCACCATGCCTCCATAGGTTAATACTCGTAATACGCATACGGGGTACGGAAGACTACTTCGTATTTTGTGATGAGTAAAAAAACATAAGCAGACTTTATCGCCTTTTGAATATAAAAAGTGATGATTCGCGAAGAGAGACAAGAATGGCTTACATGTTTGCGCCTCTGTACGTTGTACGTGGTCCAAGGACCTTACGAAGATCGGCCAGGCTAATGGTCTGGCAGTTAGCCAGTGCACAACCAGCCAATGTTGTGTGCCTATCTGATGGCCGGCAGTGAGATACGACGTACGTAAGACAACCCCTACAGTACAATTGGGCTCTCCCAATATAAGAACCAGAATGTATCACCATCGTAGACACATTGTAGACATCACGTAGCGTATTGGTTGCCTGTCACGTTTTTGCCTCCTCAGGATGAAGGGAAACACAGTCGGTCGTCCTATCGGGTCGCGCCTTCCATTCAGAAAAGGGGCAAATGTCAAAGACAAGCCAATCACAGCAAACTTGGCCGGTGTTGGTGGGTGGCAGATGGGAAAGAGGCCGGCTCGCAGGTTTGGAAGCACGTCATTGATACATTGGAAGAGAGAGTTCGTGGTGGCAGCTTCCCATCATGGACACTTGCTCAAAGGAGCAGCGACTTTCAGCGCAACTAATAATGCGACGGGGAGGTGCAAACGACCCTCACGCATGGGCCTATCACAGGCACTGGAGAGCAGATGATAGGCCGGAAAATACTCCGGTCATGCGAGCTAAAAACTGAAATAGCCGTGTGTGGGGGGGGAAAGGCCTTCTTTACAAAGTAAAACATGGGAGACAAAAAGCCTACTGCATCACCCAGGAACAGCGTGAAAGAGAGAAAAAATAACCGACAAAAAGCACACGCGCCGGCTGGTTCTGGAGGCAAAGCTACGGCGCAACTGCAACTGCAAAAGGGACGGCTAGGGCTACTCGCCGGAGGCAAGCCATGGTCGCCAAAAAAATCGGATCGGCGGAATGTCGAGACAGCCATCACCAGCACAGCCAGTATCGCAGATGAGTAGCTATCTATCTTACGCCCTACAGTGGTTACCGTTCCGGCAACAACCTACCAACAAGCCGAAGTCATGGGCCACACATGCCGGCCGCACAAAAAGAATCAAGAGGCGGCGGCCTTGATGGTAACTCGAAACAGTCCGAACCGACCATGGCAGCGCAACTGGTTGACTGGCACAGGGCCTGTGGCTCTTTGATGTCGTCTGCATGTCTCGCAAGACCCTCCCGAGGCGAGAAGCCATCCTTCAGTTGCCGATCTGCTAGGCTGGCTCGGCTTGAGGTGCAAAGTCTGTGGCATACACGCGCCCTGCACAAACCCGAACGGGGGCTACTTTGAGTACTTGGTGGCGTTAGGAGGGTCTGTCCCCCCACGTCGAGCCTGCATACTTCATACACTTTGGCGGCCAGGCGTTGCATTAGCCACGAAAGACCGAGAATGCGATTTGCGTTGCAGGGACGACGATCCAGTCAGCAGAAATGAAAGAGCGGGCCAAACAACCCTCTGGGAGATGTCGACCGCCACTAAGCCACTGACGAAACAAAAACTGCTCCATCTGCTCCATGCTAGCCTTTCTACGAAGTACAGAGCTCGTAGTGTGTCGACGACGTCTGGGATACAGAGACGGAGCCTTGCGTACGGAGCATTTTACATACCACACAATTCCACCAAAGACGGGACCAGCTCATGCCAGCGACGTACGGCATACATGTACGGCGTAAATCTTGGGGGTACGAGATATCTCCAGCATTGCAGTCGGCTGCGCTTAAACCTGCAACTGTTCTCACTGAACTGCAGCCAACCAAAGCGAGACAGTGCGGATCGCAGTGGGCCTGGCAGAGGACGGCTGGGGTGCAGCCCAACTCCACCGGCCTCGGACAGCCCAGGTACTGAGTACGTATCGATGGAGATTGCACAGTGATATACATGCACATGGATATGTACAGATACATTCTCATGTGGTCTGCCACTGCTACGGCTGAAACGCCTCGAATACTTTTTCTACCCAGATTGACGCCCGACGGTTCAACCTTTGATAAAGTCAAGTATTGCCGGACCGACACCCGTCAACGGTCAGACTGAAGGGGGCAAAATGGTACTTGTCCACGGCTCGACGACTTACTTCGTACCTCCGCTATCATGTCAGGCTGGCAGGATACGACAAGGAAGGAATATGCGACAGGCCACGAAAACCACATGGCGAGCCCGGCCGATGATCGTTGCCATACCAGCTTGCTCCTCGCCGAGCTACCTTGTACATGTACCCTTGTACCAGTTGAGCAGCAAAGCGCGGTTGGCGCTGATCGGAGGCCTACGATACGAGTCACCTCGGAGCATTGTCCGCCGCGTGATTTTTTCGCTGCAAATCTGCCAAAAAAAGTTGCCCTGGGGCGCATGCATATGCAACTGTCCACGTGCGTCAGTATCAACATATCGCTCTACGTTGTTCGCCATGTACGAAGTAAACGATCAGCGCACCTCCAAGAGCCCATCTTGGGGGCACTTTCACTTCGACGACAAGAGCCAGAATCAAAGGAAAGACTGGCCAGCACCACTTGGCTTCTTCCTACGGCCGACGGACTACTCGTACAGACACTCAGTTCAAAGCTTGCATGTGTACAAAGTACATGGACGAGTACCTCTCGTCATTTATGGCCTAGCACCAGAGTCCAACGACACTAACGCGATGATCGGTGCGTATGCATGCCGCAACACAGCATGTGAAAGAGTGCAAATGGGCCGCGTATCATACAACGGAGTCGTTCCCAAGCGCGCCTATGTTGTCTACTGCATGTTGGCATGTTCACCAAGATGGGCGATAGTACTCACCCCTTCTCGTACGGCTGAACGGGTGACGACGGCCCCCGAAATGATCGTGGAACTTTTCCCTACGAGCAGTCCAGAGTCATATGGCTTCGTCAAATCATGTATTTTACTCTGTACTTTTATTATGGAGCATCCCAAAGTCGTGCAGAGAAGACGACAAACGGGGTACGGAGGAAATGAATCGACCATCTCGCAAGTGCGGTCCTTATTTTCGCCCGCCATCCCCCTTTTCTAAACACTTCAGACCGGGACCCTGGTCTGGCTATTGCCCACGACGTACAAAGGTACTCCGTATCGGAGCCCGGACTTGCCCCCTCCCTTGCTTTCTGCACTTTGCTGCTTCCTTTGTATTCTCGAAGGCGTTCCCGAGGCGGTGGTTCCCGCTGCTGGCTTGGCAATGGTGCAGCTCTATCCAGGGGTGGCCACAGGGATATCCCAGGGGTGTCGCGTTTTCGGTAGGGATGGGGCCAAAGGGAGAGGATGTGCGTAGGTGGACGGCGAAACTGGTGCTTTTTGGACGACGGGGCCTGCGTCGTGCGAAGAACGAAGTACTTCGTACATACTTCATACCTACATACGATGCATACATACGATGCATACATACGATGCTAGCATAACCGACAGGCGGAGACACAACCCGCTGCGCTACTAGAGCTGGGCATGAAGCAGCCCTCTCTTTCTCCAGACAGACAGACAGGGTAGGCGGGTAGCCGTTGAAGGAGATACGGAGTAGTGCCCAGCAGGAAGTTAAATGAGCAGGGGGCACATTAGTTCGAGGTCGCTCAATGGAGAATGCGAGAGGGGTGATTAATGACTCCGTACGAGTACATCTTCTCACGAATAGAGTTATCATCACTGAGCCATTCCCGTTCTTCGAGCTAATCATCACCGTGTACTCGTACGTCGCACATGTACTGTACGTTTTCCTGTTTCGAGCTTACTCCTCAATCTCTTTTTCACTCTCCCGCTCACTTTCCCATCCTTTTCTCTCCTGTCAGAGATTAGAGGAGCCCGAGTGGAGAGAAAACAGGAGATGGGGAAACGAGATGGTGTGTGGTCTTGAGGATGGAGGGTGGGTACTGGAGGTATTAGGTGCCGCACATTGCCTAGGCCCAGCGTGCTCAGTCGTGGGCTACAAAGTCCGAGGGTGGGGACGCTTGCTTTCCGCCTCGTTTCCCTTGTTTTCTCGTTTACTCGGAATTTCCCCTTTGCTTGATCCTTTCGCTTTACCCAACTTCAAACTTGACTGGGGTTGGGAGATGTGGGGAAAGACCTTGCGCTCTTTTCATGTCCATCCCCTGCAACACGCGAGCATGCAAGGCAGAATGCAAGGCTCTTACGAAGTACGTCGTACCTCACTCCCCATAAGAGACGTCTGATGACTACTCGTACTTTGTATTCATCGATACTGCGCTTGACATACAGTCCACCATCACCCGCTCACCCGTCAGTTTGAAGAATGAAAATGCCAAAAGGAAGGCGAGGCTGGCGGAAGGCAAGCAAGGCAGGACACGGGACAAAGTACGACGTGATTGATTTTTTACGGAGAATTCAGGCCACGTAATCACGGAATGTTCCGACTTTGTAGAGGGCCTTTTGCAAAGAAAATGCTTCACGACGTACGAGTAGTAGGTATTTCGTATCCGCAGTCTTCTAATGGCCTTGGTCGACGATGTGGGCCGCTAAATGAGAAGGCAAACATGGATACGTACGCGTACGTCGTATCAAAGTCTAAACGGTCGAGAAACGGGGCAGGGCCCTCCTGGAAACCGGCTAATCCTGATGATGCCATTGTTCTCGTACTTCGTACGGCCGTCTGGTAAAATCTCGGGTTTTTCTTTCCAGACAGACCACAGGTGTTACTTCGTACCGTGCACGAGAAAATGCTGTGGAAAAGACGTGTTTCGTAAGAGGCTGGTTCGCACCATGAGCACAAGTATAGGGATCTATGGCGCCTTACAAATGACTCAACTTCCTCTCCGCGTATTATCGAGGCCGTTACGTTCTCGAATTCTTGTCGCACTGGCTATGAAAACCATCCGGCTCGTCGCGTTTTCCTTCCCACAAGTCAGTATCACTGAGAAGACGGAGTAATTACGTCGAAAGTGTCCTACTCCGTACGACGTATCTTGCAGGCAGGCCCAACCCCGTACTCGGCCGGGCTTGCTGTTCGGCCCCTCCAAGCTGCAGGTGACAAGCGTCACTGCAGCGGCGCTACCGGTCGCCTTCGTCAGGCTGGCCAGGCCCTGTCCAGTCCACAGCAGATGGTGGTCGAGGGCCCGAAACTGTGGGGAAACCCTGTCGTGGTTGTTCCTGTCTGTGCAGCGTGTGTGGGCAGGGGAAGGACCTCCAGGGATAGCAGACGCGACGTGCTCCGTCCGGGTCAGATGCTTGCTCGTACTCTGGATGCTCCTCCAAACAGGACGCCCAGCACCAGGCCTCACCGACAACCCGTCAACACAAAGGCTAGGACGCAAGGGGTGACTTACATCGAGTAGCAGACAAGACAACTGAGATTGTGGGCTGGTCTGACGGCGTGGCAGGGCCAGCGGCCAGTCGCATCAGAAATTGGGCCAAAGACTCGTCTATCTCGCCTTCAGAGAAGACGTGCCGGTCGTTGCAAGCTGAATTGTCTGGATTGTGCATGTTGATCGACATGTTGCATTGCACAAGCGCTGAAACACAGCGCTTTGGGCTGTCCTTGAGCACAAAAACCAGCACTGGTGTTCCTCGGGGAGCCTTTTCTAGCATAACATGCCGCTGATCGTGTCTCTCCCTCTTTCCCTGTAGACGGCCACGAAAGCCCTCGGTGGGCTTTGATTAGAGAAGAAAGAAGACGGACAGAGACATGATAGGCAGTAGAGCCAGGTGCAGGTACCGTGGCGCTGCAAGCAGAGGCATACAGTGACACTCTCTGTCTGCCATAGTACAGGTCTGCAGGTCTTTTCCTCTCATAGAAACACTAGAATGAATGGAAGAACACGAAACAGTGCTTGGCTGCCAATCCGGAGGGCAGAAGGCAGCCATAGACACTGAATCTGCATCAATCTCCGTGCTGGGCCCCCATGCGCCGTTCCCATCTTCTTGGGCCTCCTCGGCCTTTTTCTTTGTTCTTCTCGTCTGTTGGTTGTGGGTTTCCATTCCTTGCCTCGCCCCCCTTCTTCGACCTCAGCTTTGATGGCCGTTGCGAGCTGCCTAGCGTGGCCTGGCGGCCGTGGTGCAGGACGCCGGCGTCGTTGTCATTTGTTAGTACCGTTGAGTACCATTCTCTTGCTTTTCGGCTGTCTGCTTTCTTGATGCTTTCTTGATGTTTTGATGTTTCGTGATGCCGGTTCTCGGAATGAGAGATACGCAGTCCTCATTGATCCTTCCGTCGGTTGCTCTTTCCCTGCCGCATAAGCTCCTTCCTCCCTCTGTCGCATTTTTCGCCGCCGGTCGCGCTTTCCTCGGCTCGTGTCTCGCAGCCTTTGCCAGTCTGTGTCGTCCCGAAACGGAATAGCGGATTGTCCCACATCCTATCTTTAAAGTGGGCCCTCGTTAATCGTACTGCAGAATGAGACGCAGCCACGGACCGAACGAGCCATAGTAAGTCAGGGCAAGCGGTTATGCCAGGCGTACTGCGTGGAAATGTGCAATTGACAATCGGGGCCCCGTCGCCTACGAAGTACATCGCACGGGCAACAGGTTGACAAACACGACAACAGAGACATGCCGTACGCCGTAGGGTGACGAAGCACTACATTGTCGCCAGCTACGCGGCGGTAGATGGCAGCAGTGCTGAAATATGTGACCAACAATGGCCAGGACAAAATGGCTGGCCGATGGCCCGATGAGAGTGGTCGGCCCTCAGTCAGCGCATGCCACTCGGAGAATTCGCAGCCCCGTTTGACCCCTGCTGTGCACTGGTTTGCGATATTTTGCACATCCAGACAGGTACGGGACATGCCATGATGGTGCACGGTATGAATGCGCACGAGCACGACATGCGAGCGCGTCCATTCATGTGCATACTCCTCGGGAGGCGCAGAGGCAAAGACAGTTCTCTACGGTGCACCTTGTTCTTGACTGCTGTCGATAAAGCTGTCAAGTGTCTTTACGGGAGACACGATGCTGGGCTTGCCTCCCGTGGTCGGCGACAAGGGCAGCCGGAACATCCCTGCTGGACTCTATAACATCTCACAGGTGAGAAAGACCAGGAACTTGCGTCGTACTGAGTACGGGAGCCGCAACCTGTCTCCTTGCCTTTCACGAGAACGGGGTCTGTCCATCCCCTCCCACGGCGTCTGCACCCGGGAAACCTTATTCCCTTACCCTTCTCGCTCCCGTCGATAACCCCTGCTGGGACAGCTTGCCGGTCAGGGGGTCAGCGATGATAGGGGTGGAACGTGAGTTGAGTGGTCTGTGTCTTGTCAAGGCCAATCTAGACGTCTTGAAGCACTTCCATGAGTGTTTTATCCTGCACATCGACAGACGCTCGGCGGTGTGGCGGAGAGGCTCAGTAGGAGACTTTGGCGTCGGTGATGGCTTATGTACGACGTACGTCGTAAGCTATGAACAATTGAAGACATATGACACACTACCGATCTCTTCTTTCTCACTTACCCTCTGTCCTGAGCTTTTTTTTCTACTTCGTAGTTCTTTCTTTCCACCTCTCCAATTTCAGGCGTTTTTCTTAATTTCCATCCATGTCCGTTATGAAGAAACGGCCCTCAAAAGTCAGAAGGCAGCCAACATTTCGATACTCTTCAGTCCCAAATCTACTCCACAAAATCACCATCCTGCAAACTTGCTCTGTTTATTTTTGCTTCAGTTTGTTACGTCAACTGGTTGTTTGTATGAAATTCACATCTCTTGGTACACTCTACAATGACACCGTACGCGCATTATTTCCCTTCCTCGGCAAGCGTCCAGTAGTAAACGGTGTGCTTTGTATATTCTTCGTAGTGTGCTACAATGCATATGGACTCTCGGCTCGCCAATTTGAAAAGAGACACAGAAAAGAGATGCTCACGGAACCGAACGTCCACGTCCCACTTCCCCAAAACAAAAAGCTTTGCCCCCACCCACGTAGGTTCCATTCCCATACCCAGACAGGCCCAGGCATGCTACTCGTACTTCGTACTTCGTACTCTTACTCCATACTGAGTACTCCTACATGTACTTTGTACACCTTGAATTCATGCAATGCATGCAACTCACGCCAACGATGCAGCCCATAACAACGCACACCACACTTGCAGCAAGAAAGCAGCCAAACCGCGTCCTCTCTCCAACACTGCCTTGTTTGACCCACTTGGCCTTAATGACAGTGTGAGAAAAAGCAAAGAAAGAAGTGGGATTTGATGCTAGAATACGCGCGTATGAAGGATCGAGGCAGGATGGAAAGGCAACATCGTCGACATGGCTGAAAACCCCCCAGAGCACAAGCTACATACGACGTACATGTACATAGCCAGCGTAACATCGTCCCCAATGTGACGAGAATTTCTTGTCTTGCAAGTTGAAGCTAATTTGGCGATGCAGACACGGCATGGCGAAAGGCGCGATTTTACTGATTCTTGTATGTTCTACTTCGTACTTCGTATGGGTGCGCTGCGCCGTTGCAGGCGCTTTTTTTCAATGTTGGCCGCCAACGAATACTTTGAAGTGGCACTCGTACGACGCTGGGGTGCAAGATGGAGACTGCGGTGAAAGGGGCCAGACGAAAAAGCCTGGAAAGGGAATGAAACAGAAAACAGGGCAACGTACTCCGTAGTTGCTGGCTGTTCATAGGGTGTCAAGGTACGAATAAACGTCATATGTTGCGGATTATTGTGTCTATTGCCTTTGATCTACGCCAGATGGTGGTCTGAGTCGGTTGGCGGTTCTTGCCCTTGCTTTATTGGCCACGCCCGTGATGTTGGAGGACAGTGGCGCATTTGCTGCGACGAAGAATAGATCCTCCGTGAGGCGATACGCGGGAGTTGCGCTGTCAACGCTGCAACTTACGTACGTAGACAAAGCAGGCAGAGGAGAGGGGGAGAGAAGACGCCCGTCAACGAAATAAAATCGGCAGTCACAAGAGAAGCCTGAAATGCCGGAGCTGTTTCTACTTCGTATTTTGATTCATCCGCTTACGTTCCCATCACAGGAACAAAATCCATGGAAGCTGGAAACTGAAATGCAGCAACCTGTCCGTTTAAGAGCCAACCAAAGCCAAGTGTCTGAGATTGTGTATTCAATGGTAAAAAATATCCCGTACCCGAGCAGCTTGCATCGAGCGTCACAGTCGACAATAGCGAGGCGCACACTCGCTCCTTTGTCCAACGTCTTAAAAGACATAGCCCCTTGCATTTCTTTGTTCTGCACGACCTGGAAGTCAGACGGGCGTGTACTGGTTGGTGGAGAATCAGGGTGAAGGCATCGGCATCAGCCACCCACAGGCGGGCAGAACGAGAGGCAACAAAAGGCTGACCTAGGGACGCTCTGCTGTGATACATCGGCACGACAGGAGCACAAACGCCACCTTAATCTTCCGTACGGGACTACTAGGTGTGTGGGAGGACAGCAGACGATACGCCGCCGCCCAAGGTGAAGAACAAACGTCGTACATGTCCCAAGGCATGTCCCAAGGCACGTCCCAAGGCATGTCCCAGAACGTGTCCAAAAGGTGCTCAGTGCCGGTGTGAGAGAGGGGGTGTGTGTCTTGGACGATTTTGGCTGCATGCGTCACGCCATCGCCGTGTGCTACTCTTCACTGCCCAAGACTTGAGGGATGCTCTGTTGCTTTTTCACACTCGAGTTTGCCATGTATTTCCCCCCTACCACAAGTCCACAAGCCCCTGTCCTGTGCCTCATTCCTCCGTGCAAGTAAGATACAGACTCTACAGTGGCCGGCCGTGTTTCTCAAAACAGAACCGGCCAAGAGAGGTAGGGCCGGGTTACGAAGTGTGATGCGTCGTCAACAAACGGGATGGAGGGTAGTATGCAAAAGGAGAAGGGGTGAGACGGAAAGGGGTGCAGTGTGATAAGAGGGTAAAGAAAACCAGATTTGAGGCGCCAGTACTTACGGAGCACTTCGTAAGGGTTCTCAAAGCCAGGCGTGCACTTTGTAAAGCGACGCGTCGTGAGACGCACGAGAGGTCTTTGGAACCTATGAAGTAGACAAAGGTAAAGAACGAGAGGATGATAACGAGAGAGGACAGCTCCCAAGCGCCCCAACGGCGCAGCATAGCCAACCAGACCCCAATTGCTACGTATGTACACGCTGCGGGAAACCAAAGGTGGTCAGGTGCGTGACAGTGTCGAGAAGTGGACGTGTCCCGTGCTCTGCGTCGAGCAGGCGTTAGCATCACAACTGCCTGCGTCGTGGGAAAAACAAAAACAGGGCTACGGCAAGGACGGGCCCTTCTGCGGCCTCTTCGTACGAAGCCGTGGCATGTACATGTACGGCTGCCGATGCTTTGTGGTGTGGTGGTCTGGCGCGCCTCATGCGATAGCTTCGTTCACAGCTACCAATCCTGAAATCAAACAAAACAAGCCACGCGAGCCAGGACGGTTTGTTTCTTTCCACAAGTTGTGCAGCGTGTACTTGTTTCAATCTTTACGACCTCGTCTCGTCACCCTACGTCCCGCACAGTTCGTCTGCTGGCAAAACGTACTCCAGCAGGGAATGCGGCTTTTACAAGGTATGGGCGTCTCACGTTTCTGACTATTCTTTTGCCTCCCGTGCAAGATGTGCCGGCGATGCTGGGTACTTGGGAGCCCTTTCTTGCTACTTGCAGGGACTCCCCGAGGATGATAAACCCTGCAAAAAGCGGGAAAGGAAGAGGAGGGATGATGACGATGAGAGGGGGGCGTGTGGCAACGGGGGGCAGATGGAGGATGCAGAAAATGCAGAGGAAAGGGGGCGCACCCGCGGAAGGATGAGTGTCGTGGATGCATCCTGGTATCGCTGCTTCTTTCGCTGCTCTGAGATTCGCTGCGTGGTAATGAGCTCCTGGTAGATTGCAGGCCAGCCAGCAAGGGCTTAAGTGGCAACGACAGCCCACGCTGCCTGTCTACAAAGTACAAAGTACGAAGTGTGAAGTGGAGGTGGATGCATACTGTCGCCGGGGCACGCGGCTGGACAACACCGCAGTCGACGCGTCAAGGAAACATCCATGTCCAGATGTTCAGGCGCAGACCAGGGCAACGCCAGTCGTATCTTCAGGCCATCCAGGGATCCAGACCATTCCAGGCCTTCCACCATCCACTATCCAGGCACGACGTCAATGCTCTCTGGATGGAGACGGGAGGTATCGTGGTCGAGCAAGGAGCTACCCAGCGAGCGAAGATCGGATCGTTGGCACAAACAGAACAGGCGTGGCCGTGGACAGGCCAGGTAAATGAGAATGGCATGGGCCGTGGGCCGTGGGCCTCACCGGGCCTTGCTGGAACGTCCTTCTAGAAGTAATGGAGGTAGCGGCTATGAAGAATGTCAAGGGGAAACCCTTGTGTTGAAGCTGTGGCCTTTGATTTGTGGAAGAAGGATGGGGTAGGATTACAGTGTACATGTACACCATACGACGCACATACATGAACATGTTCAGCCGACGACAAGAACATGGAATATGGCGGGTGGAGAGGGAGAATACAACGTTCGCAGCACGGCAGAGCTGGACAACCAATGCTCAGTACGACGTACAAAGTAGAAGAGATATGCGATGCGGCGAGAACGAGCGGAACGAAAGAGAAGCACCGAAAAGGAGAAAAAACGACACGCAGCTTGTGTTTCACGTCGTGCCAGAGGACGGGCAGCAAAGGACCGGCGATAACGAAATGAGAGCAATCAAAGAGCGACGACACATGTGGGAAAAGGTGCCGTTGATGGGACTGGCACATGGCAAAGCAAGTGCAGAGCAAAAACTGCTGGCATTGCTGTCCTGATGCCAGGACCGCCTGGTCGAGCAGCAAAACGAGCCAGCAATTTCCCGACCAGAGAATCAAGCAGCAGCCATCGAAACACTGGCGCAAGAGAGAGATGACGTTCGCGGGAGGAGGCGAGCGAGCACAAAATTAATGGCGTCGGGCTAGGAAGGAAAACAACCAAGCAAACCATGCAATGTACTCAGTACAGAGAGGAGATACGGTACGACATGACAAAGCAGAGTGCAGCCAACGGCAGATGCCACCCTGACATCGCGATCAACATGCTCTCTCTCCATCTGCATATGGCATGATAACAACGAGCACAATTGGGTCGATCTCCAGCAGCCCTGCCTAGCCCTGCCACTGGGCCAGCGTGGGAACGCTCTTCGGCCACGCCGCACACCATGGCCGAGGTGCGTTTGTTGTCCGACAGTCTCTACAGAGTACTTCGTACGAAGTAGACGTTTCCTGGGGCCCGGGGTCTTTGTTCCTCCCAGCATTCCTTCTCGAACACGCTTTGCACATACCGAGTTCGGCGTATCGTCTGACGAAGCCTTTCGGGGCCCGGCTGCGTCCTCTTGGCCGTGTCGTCTCCAAGGCGATCCAACTGCTCTCGCCTCTCCCATTCTCTGACGCCCGTTCGCGTTCCCCACTCGCGTCAAGCATAAAAACGCTCGTCAGGGGTGTTTGGGGTGTTTGGCTCTCCTCATCTTCTCGTGCTTTCAAGATTGAGGCATAAACTAGCAAGAGATTTGACGTCGAGTGTTGGTCGTCCGTCTCCATCTCCATCTCCCTCCTCTCCTCCCAAGGATTACGGGGGTTTCACGTTGCGCGCTAGCTCCAAACCCGCCTCGTCTTTGCAATCCTGGCCCATCTCCATTCCGCAGCTGTAGCCGTTTCCTTTGCAGGATCGGCCGAAGCCCACTTGTGCCTCCACCAACGTAAAAGTGGCCCGCCGTCACGTCGGTGGAGACAAAGACAAGCGCCAGGTATCAAGTTGAGACATCTGGAGTCTTTTGTACAAAGTAAACAGAGCACTGTCAACAGGCTCTGGCCAGCTTCTTCGCATCCAAGCCCCCTGACCACCTACAGTAGCGCAACCAAGAACGCAGCCAGCCCTGTGCGGACAGACCAGAATGCGAAGACGGGCCAAGAACGAGCGCCAGCTTCAAACGGCACAACACGCAAGACGCACGACGCCGTTGCGCGGAATAGTGTTGACAGGCGGGCCAAAGGGCGAGTTACGGAGTCCGGCGGACTGTGATAGTCAGCCCGTTGCAAACACTGGCTCGTGTGATACGAGACCTCGTCTTCTTTGGTTGCATTTGTGCTGATCGTGTCCGCCTGCCATCAAAGAAATCTGCAACTTTCACGCACTCCAAGCGGACAACGCCGTGATTGCGACGGGGGTGTACATATTTCGCATATGGAGTAATAACTACGCCGCAAGCTAGAAATGTCCTTTTCCTTTGTTGATGTCGTCGTAATCGACGCAAGTAACGTTTGGTCTTGTTGTAGGCGCCGTCTGTCGTCTGTCGGTGCTCTATTTTGAATACCGACACCATATCCCGGAAACGCCGCGCTGACCTTCTATTGTGGGCTACTAGAACTTTATTATGCTTTAGCTATGACCGGCTGAAACTCCACGAAACGCTACCTGTGAAGTTCTTGGGGGACTGGAAGCGACACCTAGAAGATCACGGCGAAGATTACGGCACAACCACTGGACAGTGTGCATGTAGTCTCAGTGTCTATCGGTGCGTGGTACGGGGACGATCAAGTTGCTTAAAATACTCCAAAACATCACAAACATAGCGAAACAAACAAAGAGAGCATGAACAACGGGCATTGATACGACATATCGAGTAGGGGATTTGTCTGACTGTGGATAAGGTAACAATGCAATAATGGGTAAAGCGAGAAACGGAAACACTGAACATGCTTGAGGGTATGAAGAAACGACAGAAAAAGGCTTACTATAATCCGAGGGCCTTTTGCAAAGAGATGGGGGATCGGCGCTCTCGTGGCAGCTCATGCTCGGGGCTCCTGAGAGGAAGCAAACTGCCAGCCGGAAGCACTAGCATCACTTGCAAAGTACGTCGCTTGCATGGCCGAAAAGACAAAAAGACAGCAGGCGAAAAGACTGAACGGAAATGAACACAACAGGAATCCGCACCGGCACAAAGCTAAGCAATGGCAATCTTGTTCCCAATTGCAGGCCCCTCTCGAAGGATTAGAAGGCGCGAGAAAGACTCTGGGTGTCTTGGCGAGCAAGCAAAGGAAACGAAGCAAAGGGACCAGGGACCGAGTGTTGCTCTGTACTCTATACTCAGTACTGCAGTTTGTGACACTCCTTACGACGTCGACAGGCTGAAATTGAGGCTGAAAACGACCTGAATACACGTCGCTTTCTTCGGGGCTGCAGAAGCCAACTCAGAAGCCAACTGCAAAGCCAATACCGAGCAGATGGCGTGGCAAGACGGGGCAGCGACTGTGTAAAGGCCGGGGCAATCGACTTGGCTGCTGTTGGATGTGCTTATGTTGTGCTGCATAATATCACCTGCGGCAATGGTGACAGACGTACGGAGCACATACGGATAGAGCATTGACATATGCTTTTCTTTCTTTGATGTGCCCTTTGCATCCATTCGTTTTATGTCCACTTCCGAGTTTTTGTTTCCCAATTCTAGCGACACCGTGGCCGACTCTCACCGCTTCTTCCAGTACGACGCCTGGCTCTCCGCCGTCGCCTTGTCACCAAGTGCGCGCCTGACGCAAGGAGTATCAGGGGAAAAGTAGCGAAGAACACAAAAGCAAATATAAAAGCTCTTTGCAGAGTGTACGTAAAACATCAACTGGGAGAGGGGCTCGGCCCCGTCACAGAAACGTGCATGCTATAAGGGAGCTTCATCTACGTACCATAGAAGCATCCAGTATCATAGGACAAATCACGGAAAAAAGAAAGAAAAGTGAGACCACTTTTCCTTTTTTCCCCTTGATGGCGTTTTCATCCCCGTGGCTTGATTTGCTGGCGAGAGCAGGAAAAGAAGAAGGCAACGAGGAAGCAACAGACCACCGCTCGGCAAGAATATGTTTCACTTCTTGTAGCCTATCGCATTTCACGCTTTCGTGCGGTGTGGACAAAAAAAAAGAAGGTGGACAAAGAGGAGAGAGACGACGGACGGCCGTGTGATCGGTCCTCGTTTTCCGTACGAGTAAATTCTGTCTCGTCCGTGTTATCAACACGTCAGTTGACAACCATGGAAACAATAGACAAGAGCAATCAAAAGACACTACACTGTCCCTCGCGCCCCTTTTGGGGATACGCCTTGGGGCCTTGCGCCCCTTACTCACCTCTTTGTCAGGTCAGCCCGTGCAACCTCCTTCTCGCCCGCTGGAGCATATACGGCCGTTTCGAGTCTCGTCCAGCCGACATCTCCGCATGCTCTCGACTGACTACACCTCTTGGACACCTCTGACTCTTCAGAGGTGCCTCCTCACCGAGTTGAGACGTGATGTGTGTTTCCCATGGCACCACCACATCCAGATGTCGCCTTGATACTCCAATGCATAAGCATCGTCGCCCGTGGCGCAATATTAGAAGATGGATCGTACAGCAGCTGGCCATAGGCCGCAACTATCGGAGCGAGATCTTGCACCACCCTACCCGTGTCGTTCTTGTGTCATTTTGGCGTTCGTCTGTGGCCTGTGTGTCTCTTCTGCAGTCATTTTGCAATCGGTCGTCTGTCATGGTCACACGGTATAATAACTGGAGTACTGTACGCCGCCCTCTTGGTGCCATGATTGAGACACGGTATTGATCATAGCTCGTCGGTCCGGCACGGCCATGGCAGCAAATGTGTTCTTCGAGTATGTACGTTGGCGCCCCGTTCTCTGGCAATCTATTCAGCGTTGTGGATGGTCAGTAGGGCGTGGACATAAAAGTGCAGCAGTGCAGTGATGCGTCGTAGTGTCTCGGGCAATGTGGGTGAAAAGACTCGGGGTTCGTGAGGACATGACGGCGACCGGACGAGTTCGTCATCTGCCAGATGCGACATTTGTGTGAAGCAATCCGCGTCCTATGGTTGGCCTGTTACCGAGGCCTGGCCCCTCGCGGTCGAACGGCCGCCATGACCCAGCTGAGATGCAGGCTCTCAATGCCAATCTGCCAGTCTGCCAGTCTGCCCTGGGACACCGTGAGCCCTTGCAGGTCGGTGCTGCACGAGACTTTAATCTGCGGCATGCAAGACATGCACGCGCCGCCAGTGTGCATCGTAAGACAAGAGAGCGTGGCACAGTGTACGGGGGAGGTGCGGGCGGGAGAGCGCTTTCGAGTGAAGGGACAAAGGGTGGTGAAGTCAGAAGAGAGCGTATGTGATATACGCGAGGAGCATCAAAGAAAGACACAAGGAGGACGACGACTGAGAAGAATGAAAAAATATAAAACAGGTGCACAAAATAGGTCGGCTGTGAATATATAAAAAACGACCGAAAAAGGGTGTTGGGAGATGGAGAGGGGTGACAGAAAATGAGAGGTAAAAAAGGACAGACCCCTTGAACTCCCGACAGTTCCAACAGGGTGGAAGAAAGGACCCTCGACCTCCGCGTCCGTCCTGTGTACAGCGTACCTCTGTGGCACAACGTGCACGACACCAACATGAGAGGTTGTCGTTCTGCACAAACTCGGCGGCCTCACCTCACCGTCATACCTTTCCTTCTCGTCCTTGTTCGTTTTGTTCTTGTCGTGCCCCCTATGGTCCATCGACTATCCGTATTGTCCACCCTGATCTAAAACCCTGCTGCCACCCCCCCATCTGGACCAGGTAATGAGAGGCCAAGGGGGGTGCTGGCTTGGAAGTTCAAGAATAGTATCGACTTGGTGTAGAGAGTGTCATGGTGTGCGGCATACGATGTATTACTCGGTTAGCGTACCTGGTCACCAACACACAAACACTGGGTACAGCATACGGATATTGGCGCACAAGGACCCCATTGCCGTCAAGGTGACATGAGCCTCCAGCTCGGGCAATGCGGTGTTGGTGTTTGGGAAACGGGAAAGACGTAGCGAGACGCAGAGGCCGACATGGAAGAGCACGCGAGGTCGAACAGAACTGCAGAACACAGCAGCAGTGCCACCGTGATGATGGAAGACTGAGCAATGGATCAGGTCGTAGGCATGGGTTTGAATAACAAGGTGCGGTATGTTTGAGACGTACTCGGCGATTTGTCGTTCAGCACACATCGTAAATGTGTCAGTAGATGAATTGACACCGAGAACATGTTTAGGATCTCTGGTCTTCAAAATGGAAGCAGGGAAACGAGCCAAAAAATAAAAATAAACTTGAAAACAAAAAATAAGTAGTGTGCCTTATCATCTCGGGCTTCAAGCTCCCCAAGAAAATGGAAAGCAAACGCTCCCTACCATCTTGAATGTGCATCGCTGCCAAAGTGTATCTCATATCCAAAACAAAGCCGCGTAAGAAACGGACACACAGAATAACAAGAATGCATAGCCTTGAAGTTTTTCTGTCTCCAAAGCCCGGCTCGTGAGGTCATAGCATATCGTCATAGAACCGTGAAATATGCAAACAGAAGAAACGGGTCGGGGCGCACGCACGACGAAATGACGCCCGAACAGTATGTCAAAACACAAGAGAATGTAGCAGCTGAAAATTGGCTGGAAGGTCACAAATGCCGATCCACCTCACTTGCGGTGGTACTGTCGGCCAGAGCCACGACTGCCGTGGTACTCAAGTGTCTGTTGTCCGTTGCCTCCGGCTTCGTAAGTGTCAGACTCATGTCGGTGGTGGCGTCGAGGTCGGCCACGACTGCTGCTCCCGCCACCACCACCGCCGTAGTATCCGTCGTCGTCGTCGTCGCGTTCCCAGTCACGCTCCCGATCACGGCGTGAGCGGTGCCGGCGCCGCTCGTCGTCAGCTCTCGACTCATCGCGGTCCTTATCATTGTCTAGGATCTTTTCCTTGTCTTTTTCTCGGTCATCGTGATGCCGCGAGCTGTGGTCAAACTCCTTGCGGTGCGCATCTATAAACGTCAGCCTTGGACCTCCTTCTCAAACCAGCCGTATACAAGTTCGTACCTCTAATTTGTGCAGTCGCAATCGTGTATGCTTCGATTTCCTCGCGACTCAAGACGCGGAGAACGATGACAAAGTCATCACGTACTTCGAAGCGCTCTTTTCCTATAGTTAGAGCTTCGGGGTTGACGAGCTTGCGGCTGATCCGTGTCCACCGTGCGTCAGGTGGAACGCCCTGCTGTTTGGTCTTGTCGTCCTTGTGCGGGGCCACACCTTCACGGATGGGATTGGCCTCCTCGGGAAACTTGGTACTGGGCGTCTTCAGAATGCCCTTTACCGGCTGCTTCTCTTTTTTCTCGCGCGGCGGCGACACGAGGCGAACAATTGTGCCCTTGGATGGTGGCTGGCTCTGGTCGCGACCACGGCGGCTGCCAGCAGGTTCGTGGGTTTCAGGCATGATCTCTAGTTCTTTGCCTGATGTGCGCCCCGAAGCGTGCTCCGGATCATCGTCACGGCGCGCCACCCTTTCCTTTCCCTTGCCCGTATTCTCGACGAAGACGTAGCAGCGACAGCGACCGCGGTGCCAGCAGCGGGGGCAATGGCAGGAGCAGCGTCAAGGGTTTCCACAGGGCGAGATGCAGGCGAGGGCGGTGCAGAGGACAGCGATGAGGATGGCGTCATGATCTTTGGCGACACAGCCTCTTTCTTGTCGGCCTTGCTTGACTTTCTGGTCGTAGAATCACTCGCGACATCACCAGTCTCGCCATCCCGCTTCCTAGATGCCTTGCTGTCCTTGGAATCCTGGTGTCTTTGTCGTCTATACCGTCTTGACCGTCCTTGCCGCTTCTGCTCTCTCTAGCTTCCTTGGCTTCCAGTGCTGCGAGCTCGGCCTTGAGCGCAATAAGGTCATCAGTGTTTGTCGGCACAAACGAGGCGGCCGTATGCTGGCGGCGCTTGCGCATGCCCGGCTCTCTGGAGCCCTTGTCGGAGTCACCATCCTCTGACGTTGTGGGCGTACGGTCGACGGGGCGCGATCGAGAACCTTCCACATCCAAGTCGCCGCTCGCCGGGGGAGGCACTGCAACGGGTGCCGTGATCGTGTGCGCGGATCTCTTGGGACGTTGTTGGCTTCGGACCCACTTTCCTCTTCGTACTTGGCTTGACGGCGATGGGCCTCACGGTCACGATTGTTGTCACGGTCGCGGTTGCGGCCGCCTGCAGGGTGGGGACTGTCGTTGGAGTCCCCGTTCTTCTCTCGCCGGAAGGCTCGTGATGGCTGGAAACAGCCGGGGTTTTCTTGTCGCCTGGGCGGCTGCTTGATTCGGCCGCAGCAGCCGATGCAGCAAGGCCCGCGGCAGTAGCTGCAGCAGCAGCGACACTAAGCCCTGTGGAAGTATCCTCGTGGCTCATCTTGTTGTCGGCGACTTCCTCGTCATTGGCTCGGCGTGGCGGACGAGAGTCATGGTCGAAGTTGGCGTCCTGATCACGACCACGGTCACGTTCACGGGCTCTCTCACTGCCCCGGTCACGATCGCGTTCCCGTTCCCGGCGTGGTTCGCGGACGTGCGAATGTCACGAGTATCGTGCTCCCGTTCACGATCGCGTTCGTAGTCACCTTCGCGCTCATGGCGATCTCTGCTGTCCCAGTGGCGCATACCTTCTTGTGGATGATGGACATACATGTCATCATCTGTTTCCTTGCGCTTGGGTGACTCGATGCCGAGACGCTCGCTTTGGTCTGGGCGGCCACGGACGAAGTCACGGTCAGCCCCATTGTAGCGTGCGCCACCTTGGTCCCCGCGAGGCCCCCGGCGCTCTCGGCGGAAGCCCTCGTCGGCGTGTGTGGTGCGATGGTCATCATAGTAGGTGCCGCCACCAGCATATTCTGGATGCTGTCGAAGCTGGTGATCTCTACTGTTGACGAGGATGCCAAAGGCACGATTGGCAGAAGTACCATCAGCGTAGTACTCCTGGGCCTACGCACACGTTCCCACGCACCATCTCTTCCCTTGTCTCGAGGCCCTTCGCGTTCACGAGCAAGGTCGCGGTCGCGGTCGCCATCGCGGAAGGTGCTGTGGTCCCGGTAGTCGCGGTCCCTATAGTCACGGTCCCGGTCACCGCCCCGTCTCTCGTGCGATAGATCGTCGCCGCGGTCGCGGTAGTAGTCGTCTGGTTGGCTAAGATACAGGGATGCTGATCGTTGTCGGGATGAGTTGCGGGTGCTGGAGCCGACGGAGACTGGTGGAGCCAGGCTTGCAGGACCAGCAGCACCAGCGGCGGCACCGTGCACGACTGTGGGCCGCATGGAGCTCACCGGGTCGTAGCCGACGGGGCCTGTCCCGACGAAAGGGGCAGTGCCGTCGTTCGGTTGATCTTGTCCAATCCCCATGTGGTTGGCGGCGGGCCACCACTGCCAGGGGCACCACTACCACCAGCAGGGCGCCGGGCGCCGGCTCGTAGCCGTACGGGCGGTCTACCTCGGTAGCCAAGTTGACCGTGGGGCGATAGTAGTTTCGGTCGAAGCTGTCGCGGCGACCGCGTCGGGAGGAGCCTGCCTGTTCATACGTCAGATCGTAGCGAGCTAGATCGCTGGGCTTAGTGTATTCATAGCCTTGGTCGCCGTAATTGTTGGCACCGGAGCTAGCCGCGGAGCCGGCTGGGGCCGCACTCAGGACGCCGACCCGCACCGCTAGCGGTTGAGCCGCCAACACTGGGGCCAGGCACGGCAGCGCTACCGTGGAGCGGCGTATTGACATATGCCGACATAGGTCGTGTGCGTGGGAACGGGCCCACACGCGGAGCTGCATGAATGGCATCGTGGCGTTCGCGCAAGCGATTGAGTTCGTCATTGTCCAGTGTGGCACTCATGGGCGCACCAGAATAGGAATATCGAGAGCCGCGCGAACGCAGTGCTGCAGAGGAGGCGGGCATGGCATAGTAGTAATTGTCTTCGCGCATAGACCGTCCACGAGCGGGCTCCGCACTGGGTGTACGAAACTCGCCACGGACAGGCGATGGAGGCCACGGGTTGTCGCCGTCGAGTTGGCGGACGTGCCGCCGGTTGTGGTGGTGATGATGATGGGGCGTTTTTGTGTAGACTCGTTGAAGGACGTTTGGTGGGCTCGAGGCGGCTCGCGGAGGCTCGTGCTCCGGGCAAGCGGGTCTTTGTTCACAGTGTACGTGCGCGTGGTGATGTTGGGCGGAGGCGGAGGTGGCATGGAAGATTGATGCTGCGTGTGGTGGTGGTGGTGGTGGTGATGGTCCTGGGAGGCACTACGCTGGTGCTGGTGCTGGTGCGGGTGCGAATGCTGGTGCGGGTGCTGGTGTGGGTGCGGGTGTTGGTGATGCGCAGGGAGGGAAGGTTGGCTTGAGGCGGTGGTTCCTGTAGCTGCAGGCGGCTGCTGTGCTTTATGCAGCTGCGGTGGCGTCGGGACGGCCGGCGCATTGCGGTGGCCGACAGGCGCCTGAGTCCGGGGCGTGATGGGGTCGTCGTACCGGATGGCCACGTGTGGCTGCGAAGCGTGCGGGTCAGCCCCGTAGACGGCGGAAGGATAGTTGCTACCGATGTTTACTGGCATCGAGGCTCGAGCCGGGTTGTGTAGCGGCGCGACCGGCGGCCCGGAGGGGGCGCATAGCGGAACCGAGGGTCCATTGTGCCCACGATGACGTTGGGCGGGAGCAAGGAGTGGAAGGTCGGATGAGCTGTAGGTGAAGTCCGGAAGGTGAGCGTAGAAGACGAATGGCAATCAGTGATGTTGGATGTCGAGTTTGTTGATTGCTGACTCGTGGACAGCCACGACAAGGGTGACAGATGCAGAGAGAGGAGGGAGAAAGAAGGAGGCAGAAGGCGACTCAGCAGGGAGGAAAAGTTGGTAGGACAGCTTTTGCTCCGTTGCGTTGTGTGAGGAGGCGATGAAGCGAGAAAGCAGGAGCAGTAGGGCGGGTGCGAGTTTGTTTGCCAAATGCGGGTGGGTGGGGGAGGGGTTGGACAGAGAGGGAATTGAAGTACGAATATGCAGGACGGTGGATTAGATTACAACCGCAGAGATTAAAAAATGGGCGGATGGGAGGAAGCAGGAACGTTCGGATATGGGAGCGAAAAGCGCCTTGTGCGTTTGTTTTGTATTTCCGTATATTGAGATTATGCCCTTCCTTGTTCTTCGCACCAGGGATTGGGCAGCCAAGGTAAGGCACATTGTGTTGACAACCCATCTACGAGTACGAAGCAGAGTACTCGTACTCCGTATACTTTCACGAAGTATAAGCAGTAAGTACCTCGGGACCAGGCCAGTGGCAGTTGAAAGAAGCGTGGAGGAGCGCCTAGCGTCTGGCGTGCTCCGCATAGCGTACTCGTATTTACAGGGCAATAATTGATTAGCACTCACGTACGAGGTATGGCCGCAATTGTGGGCGGGTGCAGGAAACGAACATATCCACATTTCAGAAAACTCGCAAGGCGATGATGTCAGGTGTCTTGCCTTTGTGTTGGCTGTTGGGCAGCATCGGCCTGAGACCCTTGGCGATACAAAACTGAGCCCGTTGATCCTGCAAAGTTGGCTAGCAATGTCGCAGTGCCTCTCGATCGTAGTGTACGAAGATGAAGCTGCCGTGCCTTTGGCCGCGGCGTTTCTTCATATCTTTGTATTTATATTTATGTTGTTCATCTTCTTTCCGCTTTCACTAGCACTGCATTGTTGGGATCGATGGACGTGCCAGAGTTCAGCCATAGGAGCGGGCAGGCCGGATAGCACTTTGAGCGCCCCGCTTCCATGGGACATTTGAGCGGGCGCGAGCAGGCTTTGCTCCGATGAGCAATGTGCGACGGAGCACAGAGCAGTGTTGGGAACGATGGACAGGTAGACAGGCTCTCGGTGCCACAGCTTGAAATGGTCTTGTGCACGCAAGAAGCAGAGGAGCGCGAGCATGAGGCGAGCAAGAAAGGGCCGCTGCTGGCATGAGAAAGGCGCCGAGGAAGTGCGCTTTTCCCGGTTTGCAGGTGATACCACACGAGAAAGGCACGCAATGTGGCAAGGAAGATGGACAAAAGGACAAGCCAGCAGTCGAGGTTTTCTTGCACAGGCGGCTACAGTACTCGTAGTTGGCCGAGGCGTCATCATGGGGCCTGACAATCTGGAAGCAGCCGGCACAGCAGGGACTGTCCTTGCGCTGGACAATTGTTTACATATTAGAACGATGCACTGAGAGGGCCGGTTAGTTGATCCAGGGACCAGTCAAATATGGAAGAGTACGAAGATACCAGGCTTGCTGGCACAGTCAAGGCGCCAGCTCGAGTCAGCGTTGTTCTGCAGAGGACGAGGCTGTGGTTCGTTCTATTTGTCAACTCCTTGGCTCGGGTTTAAAAACTCAAAGGCCAGCGGCACTTGTCATTTCTGCCCTAAAGCCTAGCGGTTGGCGCCTGCAGCGGCCTTGCCTAGCGATGCAAATGCGGGCCTATCGGACCTAAGAATAGAGGAGCCCCGCGGCGGCCGTCAGATGGCTCATCCGGGATTTCATCTGCCCGACACCGAGGTCCTGAATTGCCCACCAACTGTTCTCGCACGCCCCTAAGAATGGTACTCCGTACATGCACCACAACGCGGTCATCCGTCGTCAACGAAGTCTGCCTACGAAAAAGAAGAAATCGGCAAAATGGTTTGACCTGATCAACGCTCGACATAGTATCTCACCAGGGAGGTTCGATCGACAGCCTCTCTCGTCTACGCCTTATCGCACCGTCACTTGCCGACATCCTCTCGATTCTTCTTCGACTCCTTCCTCCCCCCCTCCTCCTCCCAAGCATGTTTCGCTCCGCCTCTGCGGCGGCAGCGGTCACGCGCGCCACCGTGGACATGGCTGCCATGGGGCGGGTGGGTGTGGCACGGCACAGCTCACCCGCGTTGCGCCCATCAACACCACACGCGCCATTCGTTTCTTTCCAGCGCCGGGGCATTCAGTCACGAGGTGGCGGAGGCGGTGGCAGTGGCGGTCCCTTCCAACCCATGCGTCCGCCGTCTCCAGCCGAACTGGGTGGACCTCGAAAGGCTCGCGAGTACCCGAAAACGCGCCGCTGGGGCCGTCGTCTGCTGGTGCTGAGCGTGATAGGCGGTGCCGTGTACCTGGTGGACCGACAGGTGTATGCGGCAGGTCTGGCACGCTCCCTGCGCACGTTTGGCACGGGCGTGATGGTGGCACTGGACTACAAGATCAACTTCCGGCCAGACCCGCTGCCAATCATTGGCACACCGGGCGAAGTGGCGGACCTGCACCGGCGCAACGCCGAACGGCTGTCGGAGCTGCTGCGGCACAATGGCGGGCTGTACCTCAAGATTGGGCAGGCGATTGCGATGCAGAGCGCGGTGCTGCCGCCCGAGTTCCAGCGCATGTTTGGTCGCATGTTTGACGACGCACCGCAGGACACGTGGGCGGCCGTCGAGAAAGTCGTGCGTGAGGACTTTGGCGGGCGGTCGGTCGAGGAGGTGTTTGGGGTCAGCTTCAGCGGCGAGGCGGGCAAGGGCGTAATGGAGCGCAGGGCGCGGGCCAGCGCGTCGGTGGCGCAAGTGCACTGGGCGCGGCTACCGACGGCCGCGAGGTGGCGATCAAGATCCAGAAGCCCGAGATTGCCAAGCAGATCGGCTGGGACCTGTGGGCGTTCAAGGTGGTGGCCAAGGTGTACTCGTACTGGTTTGACCTGCCGCTGTACTCGCTGGTGCCCTTTGTGTCGGAGCGGCTGGCGCTGGAGACGGACTTTTTGAACGAAGCCAAGAACTCGGAGACGATGCGTGACCTGATCAACAACGAGCCGGCGCTGCGTGGCCGTGTTTACGTACCGCCAGTCTACTACGACCTGTCGTCGCGCCGCGTGCTGACGACGGAGTGGATTGAGGGCGTGCGGCTGTGGGACCAGGACGCCATCCAGGGCCCATGGCGCGGCGGTAGCGGAGTCAGCTCACCCGGCGTGCACGGCGCCAAATTGCCGAGCCCAGACATGGACGTGCTGCGCGACCGAGTGCGCGCAGCAGCTGCGGCGCGTGGCCGCATCAGTGTGCAGCCCGGTGACAGTGACGTGCGCGACAGCCTTATCCTGAAGCCGGAGCGCACAGAGTGGCGTGGCCCGCGCGGCAAGGGCGGGCTGGCCTGAGCACGACGGACGTAATGACGACAATGATCGACCTGTTCTCCGCGCAGATGTTCAAATGGGCGTGGTACACTGCGACCCGCACCCGGGCAACATGTTTGTGCGGCGCAAGGCATCCGGACAGGCAGAGCTGGTGCTGATCGACCACGGCCTCTACGTGTACATGTCGCCGACGTTCCGGCACCAGTACAGCGTGTTCTGGAAAGCAATGCTGACGCTGGACCACGCTACAGTGGCGGCGACGTGCGCGGAGTGGGGCATCCAGGCGCCCCGAGCTGTTTGCGTCGTCGACGATGCTGCGGCCGTACGAGGGTGGCGATGGTAAGTTCCGGCGCGGGATGGCCGAGGATCTGGACAGCGGCAAGACGGCGTCGGAGCGTCACTACGCGATGCAGGCACGGATGAAGCAAGGGATCCGCGACATTATGGCGGACGAGAGAAGTGGCCCAAGGAGTTTGTGTTCCTTGGGCGCAATCTTCGTATTGTGCAGGCCAACACCAGCGCATGGGTAGCCCGTCAACCGCGTGAAGCGCATCGGCCGGTGGCGAGCGCGAGCTTGTACGAGGACCGGGCTCAGCCGTGGCGAGAGCGGCTGGCGAACATGTGGAGGCACGTGGTTTTCAGCGCCGTGCTAGCGGTGTCGGACGCGGTCTTTTACTTTTACGGTGCGGCAGCTGTTTGGCGGCGGCGCGGTTAGAGGACGAGATTGAGGCGCACATGAAAGGCATGGCCAAGGAGTACGGTGTGGAGCTGCAGCATGAGGTCTTTGATGGCTGAGCAGACAGCGGTTTGTACCAGGACTATCTCCTTAGTCAGGTATAGACTATAGGAGACTTTTATTTACATCGGTGACAGGGGTACGCGACGTAGCCCCTATTCACTTGTAGGAGACAATGCCCACTGCGGCACACCACCACTCTCGTAAAAATTAACCGCGATGCCTCCAATAGAGAAAAAACACCAGTAAGACGACAAGGTTGACGAATGGTAGCCACGAGGAAAAATCAGCAATGGCGCTTTCGAAAGCAGTTGTTCAGTAATATAATTATTCGTTTCGGTCAATTAGTCGTACGACGCATAACAAGCCAAACGAAAATGCCTGCGCAAAGTCACCACCGAGCACCCGCACCATATTTCAAATCGGCTCAAGCGCTTCTGGCCCAGGCCCGTTTGATCATCTACCTATTCATACACCGGTGGCCTGTCCAAGATGTACGCAGACGGCCTGGATGGCGCCCCGTCAGCCCCGTTTACGGCAAATGTCGCCGTCATGGTCTTGTTCCAGGGCTTATTCCATCGCCTGTACACCACTGCCGCTCCTAGATCCGCCCGAAGGCAAGCCACTCGGTCCTTGCAAACGGTCTGGCCTATTCGAGTCATATGCTAAATGCGTTCTGCGTGAGTGCCAGTTGCCTTTTGTTGCTTTTTAGCGTCAGCGTCTCTCTTCGGCCTCTGCCCACTGACAACCGTGTCTCTTCGGTCTCCACCATACCCATCGGTCTGAGCAATCTTCAGCATTCAGACGTCCCCGACATGGAGCCGTCCGCCCGCGGAAAATACGTTTGATACCGATTCATCACTCGGATGCAGCCGGGCGACGTTAAGCAAGCCGGGTCCAAGTGGAGGAGGATAGAAAGATGTAGATGCGCCAGAGAACTTGAACAAGAAGTGTGAGACTACTGCGACGGCCTTTATGTTGAAGCATTGGGCGAGAGATACTAGATTAGATACCCCAATGATGTATGATGGAATGAATTATGAAGAATTATTCACCATGATAGCTGGTCGACTGGAAAAAGAGGTTACAACACGCTAGCGTCCGTCCCCACAGATGGACCTGTGCCTTAGCCTGCTACAGACACCATCATCCCACCGCTGCGCGCACCAGCTCTCACAGTAAACGACTCCTAGTAACGTCCGCCGGAGGCTATGGTAATGTCCACCGTCATTAGTTGCAAAATTTCTCAGATCGTATCCAGGTGCCAGTCTGTTGCAACGTCTTCATCACATTAACGACTAAACATCAACCGCTCCCCACAACGCAACAAGCGGGCCATATCAAAGCACACCCACAGTAGCCGTGTGCTGTCACGCGTCCGACAGTAGTTGGCCCGCATCCCCTTGTTATTTCAACCTCCCAGACTCCTCCTTCAAAAGCACCATGCGATCTTGCTTCGCTCATCGGCAAACTGCTGCCGCAAAGCCCTACAAGACGACTGGCGACGACTCCCAGTCTCTCCGATGCCCATCACCCCCCTCCTGCACAGTCACCACCCGCAACATCAGGCACACCTCAGCCACCATCGCCACAACCTCGGTCCAACTCTCCAACCATTTCGCCGACCCTCACCCCGCCGCACGACGCCTCCATTCCTCTCTCCCCGTCTCACAGCAAACTCGGCCTTATTCTTTGCGGCGCCAACGTTCCCTGACTCCTGCTCCACCAGACTCTGTACAGCGGCGCTCGTTCGCACCGCAAAACAGATTGCAGCCCAGCTCAGTTCTACTCCCCAGCACTTCGGGTCAAAATGTCATTGGCGGAAGCGGAACGCGGCCTTCAGCCTACGCCATTGGGAAGTGGCCCCCACTCACGGCAGCGTTCCATATGGGACGTGTGCGATCAGGCCATGAGCCTGCGCCACTTTGGAACGTCCGTGAGCTTCCTTTTCTTATTGATGACGGGTCCGGCCATGTCCGGGCCGCTGGACCTGAAGTCCATGGACGAGTCTGAGGCCACTGACCGCGCCAAGTACAAACACGCGCGCCAAATTCAGATGGCTCACCTGTTCGACGGGCGGTCATGACAAGAACGAGGAGCCGACGCCGAAGCTTGGAGGAGTGTGAGTGGGTGGCAAAGATCCTGCCTAAGAAGCCGGATGTGGCACTCACTGTCTGCAATCGGCATGGGCAGCAAGAAAAACAGTGGAAGATGCGAAGAAATAAATGTGCGTAGATCTGCCTTTTATCTACCAAGCGACGCGAGCTTTATACATGAAGGAGATACCACGGCTCGCGATGATTTGACGAATAATGCGTGTATTAATATTCTTGGGCGTTAATCAGTACAATGAGTTCAACAAGACACACAACGTTATCTCAACCAACCTCAACTCATACCTCTTTTTTTTCTCTATTTCTCTTTACTCTTCATATGTTAAGGAGAGCAAACGGTAGGCAGGTATACGACGTTTATGTACATTCTCTCCATAGGAGAATTTCGGACGGAAAATGGACCAATACCGCACGCATCCGACAATCCTTGGAGCGAGGCAACCCGGATCAACATCTGAATCGTACTGATGGCATATCAGCTACAACGACATGACGCTAGCGCGAGGCCATGGTTCACAGCCGAGAGATAATGGACTGTCGGCAGTACACAAGTCGAAGACTGAGTGTAGCACGTACCACACCATCATTGTGCCTCAAGTATGACCCACCGAACGAGTGAACGGTACTCAAAGAGCAGTCGCACCGCTCTAAAGAAACAGATCATTACACAATGTACACCTTGCAACATGGATGATACTTGGTCATTATCTCATATACACCATCGCAAGTAGATCATTCTCCAGATGGTGAGGCGCTGACATCACCAGGTTTGCAACAGAGGTCGCACTAGAAACTCAGTAGCAGAGAGACACGAGGAGTGCATAACAGGAGATCTAATGACGAGAGACGGTTAAATACGAGAACCTTATCTGTTGCTTCGTTCGGCGCCACATGTCGAGACTTAGAGTGCGTCAAGACCATGCTTCACCTCCAGGAAGTTAGATAAAGAGAGACAGAGGGTTGCCCAAGGGAGTTGCAATGCCGCTGGAGGCAAGTCATTTTCTAACACACACAATGAAGCGCACGTCGTTTCGCCTGTGCTCTCTGCTGATGATAAATATCTGCAACTCCCTAAAGACTTGATCGCTCTAAAATAGTTCTCTAGTCCCCACTCGGGTCTATCAGAACAACCACGGCTTCAGATGCAGCAGAACGCGAGTGTGATGGGTTGTGAAGGAGGGGGGAGGGGAGGTGCAAAGAATTGTGACTTGTCCGTTTGCGCGACGGGAACGTCCGCTTTGTTTCTTTTGCCGGGTATTTCCTATCTAGGCACGGCAGCTTTGGTTTCTCTCGCCCAAGAGCCGCCCATGACTTGAGTGCAGCTGATTCTCTGTTGGAACACGTACTCGGAGCTCTAGGAACGGTCAAGTGCTACACTGTCCTCTGCCATGCGGTTCTCGTTGCCGCCCCTCGACTGATGGACGGCTGTTGAGCTTGGCATGGAGTGTTGGGACGCGGTGCGATGAGCTCGCATAGTTCGTGCACAAGAATTACCAGGGTTGACAGGTGGCTGTAATGCAGGATCGTGTGGATGGAGGCAGAGCGGCAGCAAAATAGCGTATGCTGTTTACTTGGTCATGGAGCGTGGGGCGCCAAGATACTCCGCAGCCGTTCGCTATGAGCCTGCAGCCTTTCCTATCAGACTGTCCATGCACTCCATACAACGTCATTCATGCTAGACATTGCGTGGAATGCTGCTACCCATTTCAATTTGCCATTTCGACAAAGCGTCAATGTACTTGTAGATGCTCGAGCAGTTTTTATCAATGCACCCCCTCCCAGTCCCTGGCCTTCGTACTAGCACTAGCCGTGCTGCTGTTGGAGAATCCTTGATGCTTCCAAGGCGCCAGTGGTCCTTGAGCCCGCCGGCGCTTCCTGGGCGGCATTGCTGTGCAGATTTCGGCTTTCAGTCACCGTCAAAGGGCGGCCCAAGACGTACACCTGCAGACGACGACCGCTGGGACAATTGTCTGGTGCGAAAGTTGTGAACGTCGAATGCTGTTAAGCAGCGAGTGTTCTCACTCTCGTTGCAGGGTTGTCCTAATTCTGCCTGCTTTATTTCTTCTGTACATGTAACAATGTTCCACCATATCCTCTTCGCACCCTCCCCCTTGTGATAGATAAACTGGTACACACTTTCGCGAACCCCCAAGCTATCAGTCCTGCTGAGCCGAAATCTATTTTGACATGGCATCCTAGTCAGATGATCCATTCTCCCTATGTCTTGTTGCCCTGTTTACCCCTTTACCCCCTGTTCTCTCGTTCTCGCCTGTTGGCCCAACGGCCTTACACTAGTTTGACCTACCAAGAACTCCGTATCACGGAGCACGCGCGCATCTCACTTTGGTTCTGAGCACGACAAAGCCACCGACTTTCTCGCAACTCCACTTTAGAGGCGCATGTCCATGCCGTGTGCTCTGACCATAGCGTCTCGTGCCGGCGCGATTTATAGATACTATTTTAGCTGGACGACACTTTTCCGGCGGCCACAAACATTTGTTCCTCTTGATTCGGCTTGCCGGGCTTTGGTAGGCAATGAACAGCTGAAGACCAAACCATTTTTTGCTCAAGCAATTGTTCAATCTGCCTCTGCCGTTAGTTTGTCCCACGTTTTCCCACTCAGCCTCTGCATATCTTGTCTTGCCACAACGAGCCGCACGGGGCACTCTCGACGCATTCACCCAGCAGTCCAGACCCGAGCTGCCATCCTGCCGATCCCCTCCCCCCCACCGGCGGTCGTCTACGCTGTCTTCTTCGCTTGCTTGTCCTCGAAGTCAAGTGAGTGAGACGGAGAGTGCCGGAGTTGAGAGACACTGCCTTTCTTTCACAATAAACAGGTATCCAACCCGTTCTTCTCCATTCCAGTGCCAAACAAGGCCGTCGTCCGTCCACTCACTCACCCACCAACAGCCACCACATCTGGACCGGCCGGCAAGAAGACCAACTTTCGTGTTACTTTGCCGTGCTCCTAACCCTTGCTGGGCAGCCAACTGGCAGCCAAACCTCCCTAGCATCGTGACTAGGAGGCGCATCGCAGCGCAATGAGAGGGCGACCGTTGTCTAGAGCTTCTGGAGACGAGGCATCTGGTCCGACTTGTTTTTTGCCCACCACCACCTTTCGTGACGCCTGTGCAGTCATCCACACTCCTCGGCTCGACAATAACGCTTCACGGCCTCTGCTACTTGTCGGCGAAGGCATTTGCGCTATTGCGAGCCTGTAGAAGGCTCCACTTTTAAGGGCAGTCGAATACCTTTAGCTTTCGGTGCTTTTTTGCTTTCTTTAGGCCGTTTTTCCTCTTCTGATTTGAAACTACTTCGTACCTTGCTCGCCCCTTCTCTCCGTCCGACGACGTCAGAATTCTCCGTCTCGGTAGTCCAGTCGGATTTCCACCTGTGCGCGCACTTTGCGCGCTTCAACACCCTCGTCACACATCGCGCGCTGTGCATTGCCCCTTTGCACCTTTGCGCTTCGAAAGCTGCACGCCGCCGACTGCCCATATAGCACCAATATTCTTTCCCTCCACACTTGTCGCGACACCTGTGAACGTGTGCCGGCCCGTCTTTATAATCGGTTCGGTTCACCCTTTCTTGGCCGCCGGGCTACAACATCGCCCCTTTTGTCACTCGTCGCCTTCCTGGCGTTCCATCCGGCCTCAATTATGAATGGCGCCAGCCGCACGCCCGGAGCCGACCGGCGGCCCAGTCGACAACAGCTCCCACTTGTCTCCGGCCACAGCGGTACCACTCATGACTACTGCGGCATCGCCTGAAAAGCCTCCAGCCTGGACACCTTTGACGAAAAGTTCTCGACTTCGACTCGACCAGACACCTATGAGCAACTCGCCGCTGCCAAGGAAACAATTCCAGCGCGTTATCAAGCGTCGTTCCGCCGTTGCCTGCGGAGGTTAAGTGTGTAGTAGCTGGCTGATCTCCAACTTGGTGCTCTTCCATGCACTTTGGCGCGGTCCTACAACCTATGCGCCTCCATCTTTCCTAACCTTGCTTCAGATGCTCGTCCGTATGCGGAGCAAATGCGTTCATAATGGCGCCCAAAACCGCCTGCGCTAGGTGCTGCCCGCGCTGCCGGTTGGGCATAGAAGAATGGTAAGAACTGCGTTCCTGCTGGCTGCAACTCACATCGCCTGCCAGCCTCTCACACCTATTGCTACCTCGCACAGCCTCATACTCATGTGACATTCTCTCCAGTGTCTTTCCATACGCGTGGTGCACCGGACATGGAACCGCGAGTACGGCCCACCCCCGTACTGAAGGTGACAACAACCCGAAAGGAAATCAGCGCGAGCGCCATCGAACCCAGCTAGCGGCGGCGTCGCATCCTCCAACCGTGTCACCGGGCAGCCAGATCGAACACCCAAATGGAATCGTGACCGAGGCGGCGTATCTGTACCTACCGACCCGATGGGAACCTTGCCCATCGCCGGACCAGGTTGCTGATGCCGTTGATATGTTCATGCGCCAGTACATTCCAGCTCGCTTCATCCACGCCACACCTTTGTGCAGCAATTACGTGAGCAGCCCTCGGGTCAATCAGCGTCTTCTTGCTATTGAGCCATGCTCAGATGTCTCGGCTCGTATGACGCCTTCCTTTGGTCGAAACGTATGGCGTGTGCTGGCCCCACGGCCGAGCTTTTTTATGGACGCGCATCAACTATTGCCCTCTCAGAGCTATACCAGGAGCCAACCCTGGCACGCTGTCAGGCGTTCTACCTGCTGAGTCTGGCTCAGCAAGGAAGCGGTTACCGCAACCGGAGCTCTGTCAACCTGGGCATTGCCTGCAGCATGGCTGTTTTGATGCAACTGCATCGTGAGGAGACGTATGCACTCGACGACCCAACGCCGGCAATGATTAAACAAAAGGACCCGAATCGGCCCGCCGGACCTTGGTATGTTGTGCCTATCTAGCCAATAATTGCCATCCTTCCACGTCTTGCGTCGTCTGACTAACACACTTGCTTTTAGGTGGATGCTTTTCAGTAAGACAGCCCGCGACCCAACTTGTCACCATCTTTGATACTCTAATCTGGCCTCTTTGCCTCCAGGCCAAGATAATTGCACGCAGCCCCTACAGCTCCCATAGCACTTGCCGCCAGCGACATTACGGCTCTATTTGCCTAGCAGTGAGGAAAGATTTTAATGGTGGTATTTTGCCTACCACCCGCGCGCACTCGAAGGCACCTCACCAGCACGACTAAAGCCGGGGCTAGTCAACACACCGACGCGTTCCCTCTTTGCCACCCCTGATGCAGAGCCATCAGCTCTGGGCATCGTGCTGCGTCGGCGCTGTCAGCAGAAACCGGACGAGTCTGCCTTGGGACTCCGAGCAGCGAGTACTCCGCCATAAAACAGAAGCTTAGCGATTGGGAAGGTCTCCTGCCAGCAGGCACCGCTGGAGCCGAACCTTTTGAGGACTTTAAGGCCCGAACTTGGATCTGGTACGCTCTATTCTTCATGACTAGATATATGTGTGGGTGTGTACCGTTGTACTACGAGACTGACCGATTCTTAGGCGTACATGGCCGTGACTATGGTCACCCGTTGTGTAACATCTTGATTCGAAAGAATTATCTCCATAGTACGTGTGTTCGTTCCGTTCGTCTCGGAGTGTGCCTGACTAACCTGAATGTAGTATGCTCATGGAGGGGGTGTGAAGCAGCATCGCGATTTCTGGAGGACAATGTCAGGCGAGCTCTTTTCTAATGTGAAAGACCTGTTCACACAGATCGATGTCTGGACCGAAGAACGGGAGCCTGGCGATGGCACGGGTGCCCAGCTGGCTGTCAGTGCAAACACCAAAACTCTTATCCCCCGCAGCTATTTTGAAATCGGCAGAGACTGACTTTATTCAGATTTTCTGTGTTTACAGTTGTGGCCTGATGGCTGCATATCTATGCAAATACCCCAAGCGTAAGTTGGCTGCCCGTCAGACTATTCTTTCATTACGATCCAAAGCTCTAACATCGAGGTAGTGTGCCCTGATGCTGCAATATCCCGTGAAGGGAAGCACATGCTTGATCGTACCATGGATATTCTAAGACAAAGCACCAACGTGTGGCCACTTGCCCGGCGCTGGATTGAATCCGTCGAAAAACTGCTTGCTGCCGACACCAAGAGTTTGACGGCCATATCAAACTCCCACGAAGTGGCATGGCTGAAGGCGTAAGCATTCTTTTTCCTCTCTTCGCCCGGACTGACTCTTTTTGCAACATTGTCTGACAAAATCTGTAGAAGGATCCCATCCCGTCAGCGCTGCACCCGCCACTCGCTAGCCTGGCGCCTTCCGGGCCATCGAACACACCTTTTGACGACCGCCGCAGCTAGCCAGACATCTCGGCGCTGACAGTCCACACGCACGGCGGCTAGCCCCTCTGTTGGCGGTAACCTAAGCAATGGCTCTGTTGGCGGCGCGAACGGCACCGGCCACGGCCCAATTTTGTTACCACAACTCCGAACAGATGCCTCGCTGGCTAATTCACCCATGCGGCTGCCCGCCGCCACAGCCGTCACCCAACCTCGTCACGAACGCGACGACCTCAGTGGCACACTTTGCGACAGCGCCATCAACTCTGCCGCCAACGCTGGCACTACCGCCGCCAGCACACACAACCTCCACTGGGAGGAGGGGGCATGAGAACCCCAACATCGTTTACACACGGACAAAGTGCACCGCATATCCAATACCCGAATCAACAACACCACGTGCAGTCGCCAACCCACCAGGGTGCCGGGAAAATGCCTGGGCGGGCGGAACAGTTACTGGAATGGCCAATAACCTTGCGGCCGTTCCATCGGGTATCTCTCCACCACCGCCTCAGCTCCCTTCATTTACCTCCAAATTCCCAGGCACACCTGATGGCCGCAACAACAAATACATGGTGCAGAGATTTGATGCGGTACCTATAAGTACGTCCGAGGAGGCAGAAGCTGCTGCCGTTTTGGCCGGCGGCATGGTATCCCACGGCGTCATAGGTTATGGTGCCAATCAGCTGCACCCGCACCAGCAGCCGCAGCACGATGATCCCTATGTGACGCAGCACCTCCCCGACCATGGTCACGGCGTCCATACAGACCTCCTCAGCGGCAGTGGCATTTCCATGATGGAGCAAATGCCGGGTGCCGGATATTACGACCAGGCGATACCGACCGAGTTTCCGGACGATGGTTTCCAGGGTGAGCTGCAGTATTTCACGCAAGGACCAGTGATGCAAGCGGCAACACATGGACCTCGAGTGTCTTTGGGTTTTGAACTCTTTGCTTCATAGATTTGTTACGGGTGATTCTACTATCAAAATCAAACATGAACGAGGAGGCGGGCGCAAGACCTTGCTGCTCTCATATCGCACTGACCTTTGTACTGTACATCTGGGTCGTGAGTCATGGCACAGCTGAAATACCGCTCGCGTTGGTTTTACGACGACAGTTTGTTTATTCTTGTCTGCCAAAGCTATAAGCGAGTCGTAGCGATAGTAGGTGGTCGCAAAGCCAGGTGCATAGTATCTTACTGGGAGCAGTGACGCCCATCACTGCTTGCTGCTTTTCTGCGCCTAATCTGTTCACCCCGTCTTACCACGTGTACGAAGTATGTCAGTTACGACAAAGCATGGACTCACTCCAACCTCTTTGGGTGTTTCTCAACATTTACAGCACGCAATACTTGCATGGTCCTGACCATACGAAGAAAAGCCTGTTGCCTTGACCTTGATCCCAGCTGGTAAAACGCCCCGTAGTACGAAACGCACGTCATACTTGCCTTGTGGTGAGCTCGTCTCGCTGGATAGTATTTCAAAGAGTCAAGGCCCGCAAGGTTAGGGCCAGGGTCGAGCCATTCGACCTGTCACTGAACTGATGGAGCGCAAGAAGTTGGGCTCTCGTGACCGAAGACATGATTTGACTATCATGATTTTGTGCGCCGATTGCAGAGACGAAACGTTCACTAGCGAGGGGAGCAAAAACGTGTACTTTGTATGTACGAAGTAATCTCATCATACATACTCGTACTGCCTTTTTACTTTGCAGACTATGGAGCATTGTTGATACGACGTATCCGTAGGGAAGTTGAGAGACTGAGAGCATTTTTGGGTCAGCCGGGGTTGTCTTGCCCCGCTGGCGAGTTTTCAAGAGGCGTTATTAGGAGTAGGAACTGGATGAGCACGCTAGTAAATAGGGGGAATATGGAAGCGAACCGTGGCATGTAGCAGAACCCATAACCTGCGAATACAGCACCAAAATCGCAACCTGATAGGTACCTGTACATAAGTCATGAGGAGCTGTCATTAAACTTGTCGGGGCCGAGATCCACAGCAGTGCACAATCAGACACGAAATGAAAGCATAATGCGATTAAAGCGCGTGGGCCAAACATGACAGGAAGGGAGGAAGGGAAACAATGCCAAAGAAGGAGAATAAGATATCAAAGAGCATATGGAAAGGAGCAAGGGCGCAAGTGAAGACTGAACGGTTACAAAATGGATGGAGGAATGGAGGAATGGAAGCCATGCAACAGCCGCAGCCTTTGGGTGACAGCTTCTCGGAAGCACAAGAAGGTCCTTTTCTTCGGTGGCCCACCTGGTCTAATGCTCTAGCGCTCCGCAACGGTCCTGTCCTCTCCGGGCTCCCCCTTTTCTTAGTTCGATGAAGGACTTGTGTTGTCGCGTTACTTTGTAACGTACGAGACTTCGGTCCTGGGCTCGAAATGCCTGCTTCCATCTCGTGGACGCGTTCCTGCTCCGTACTTCGTACCTACGAGTACAAAGTGTACGGAGGAGTGTTTTGCTCTGGACGGGGCATACACGACTTACGGCAACAGGACTGGCCTCAGGACAGGTGATTATCGTGTATGCCAACGACACACACCCTTGTTTACTCCCATCTTTGTGCGTATCTGCGTGTTGGATCGTATTGCTTGCATTTATCGGACTGTGTGCGGTTGAGTTGGGTATCCGACGTCGTACGCTGCTAGTTTGTCGCCGTCCGTAGCTTCTGCTGGGTGATTACTTCTGAATAGTGAGTGATTTGCGGCCATACGGCGTGTCTTTGCAGTAGCTCAAGGCGTATGCAGAACGGCGATACTGGGAAGCTGACCAGCGTCTTCCGTTATTCTGGTGCTATCAGAACCAGTAAATCGTACTTTGTAGACAAAATGCACAAAAAGCGGGAAACGGGAAGACGCGTTGGGAGCAATGACCAGCGAACCGGCCCCAGCAGAAATGATTTGCTACGCGAATCCACCACGACGTCGCCCAGCATTCGCCCAGCTGCTGGCGCGCTGCAGTCCTCGACCCTCCGAGTGCTGGGTGCTGTTCGTTCGTCAATTCCCATCGCCCCCACACTCTGTTCACGTACGAAGTCCTCGTATTGTGCGTTGTGCCCTCCGCCCCCCATCCACCCATTCGCCGGCCCCTTGTCCTGCATCCTCTCGTCTGTCGTGCTGCATTGTTTTCTGTCCTCCTTTCCGGGCCCCTTCAGTCTTCTCACACTTCTGTTCTCTCCCCTCCCCTTCTGCTCCCCTTTCCTCACCCCTTGCACAGCATCTCCTGTCTTTACGGCCTCAGTTTCTGCGTCTCTTCCTTTCGACCAGCTCTTTCTTTTTATGTGCCGTACGCATTCTTCTCTCTTCTTTCTCTTAATTCTCCTTTCTTCTAGTCGCGTTCCTTCTCCTACCCGCGTCCTTCGCGACAGCGCGACAGCTGGGGTTTGAGACGTTGAGCCCAGTTCTCTATGATGAACACGACTGACCTTACCCGTAGCCCTCTCTTTTCTCCCTCATCCTAACTCTCGCGAACCGCTCGCCCCATCTAAGAGACTTGGCTGCAGGCGAATTTCTGCTTCGCCTGCCGCTGATTCTCGCCGAGGTACGCATATTTGCCCAACCCACGCACAAGACCCATTGCGTGTCTCTTTTGCTTCCTCTCCCTCTTTGGCTTCTCGGGTTCTTTGGCTCCCTTCTCTACCAAGGGCATCCTTCGCCTGGCAGCCTACCTTGACCATTCCTCCCTTTGCCGTCGTCCCGTGCTGCAGCTACCCGTCTGTTCGTGTGCAGACGCGCATCGCCTACCGAATCCCACTTGTTGAACTCCAGCCTCTCCTCCTTCGTAGCTTTCTTCCAGTTTCCCGCAACGTCCTCCCCAGGCGCGTCGAGATTCCCTTCGCCCAGCCCTCTTCTACAATGCGCTCTTCTCACACGTCCAGCAGGTCTATTACGACGTCTTCTCCATCCCCGACACACCAAAGCCTCCCCGTGCTGCTGCACAGGAGGACAGAGGATACCGACCACGAACGCCCCCAAATCCGGCATCGCCGGCCTGGTCCACCGCATCTACAGCTGACGCTGGCCCTCGCCGACTCTGCCAGCACTCGCAGCTCCGCGACTCCCCGATCGTGTACAGGCCTTGCTACAAACGCCACCTTCAACTGGATTTTCTACTGGTGATAACGGAGACAGCAGCCACTTCGTCACTACGAGTTGGGGCTCGCCATATTCACGATCAGACACGGGGCATCATCTGCGCTCTTCTAGCCTGAGCAGCGATCCGTCCGACGACTCGCCTATTCACCACCTCCAGATCCAGACTCCTTTCTGCGGCCGGCCCCCTATCTCGGCGAAGAGAGCGAAGAAGACTTGGACGGCCATTCAGAGGCCGAGGACGTGCTCTCATCCCACCGTTTTCTGCACAGCAATCTTCGTCCCTCGTCAGCGCCACTGTGCTCGCCAACCGTGCCCGACGGCCTGCGCGCGGCCTCACCGAGGATTGGATTCGCCAACACACCACTGGCGATTTTGGCTCCGAAGCACGTCTTTGGTTGAGCGACAATAGCAGCGCAGGAGACAGCGAGACCTCTTCACTGAGCGGATCTGTCTCTGGCGACATTGACGAAGTCGACGAACTTGCACTTCGTACACCCCGAGCCATTCCTCCCAACCGGACAGGACGCTTACCAGCGAGCTTGGTTTCTTCTGCTCAGCGGCCTCGCCGCAAACGGACGCATCGCCCACGGGATCCTTCAAGTCTAGAGACCCTCCGCGAATCGGATCTGAATCGCTTGCAGACAATAGCCCTTGTTAGCGGCATCGACGAGTCTGTCCCCACAATCACAAATATGGCGACTACGGACTCGTCTGCTGGCCTCGACAAGGCCCGGGCCCTGTGCCCGACCGGTAGCCGACCCGGTAGCCGACCCGGTCTCCCCTGCGGCTACGGCGACCGCAAGCATTGCCAACGACGCGCCTGCTTCGGCAGAACCTGCGACACCCCCAATCTCCAAGGCTTCGATCGTGCCCGGCCCAGCCGGCCCAGAGACTGCGGCGCTGCCTCCTGCAACACCGCCGTCCAAAACACTCGCAAACAGAGTCCAGCCTGGCTTGTCCCTCGACCCCTAGGAGAGCTAACCGTCTCTCGAATGGCGGCGTCTCCTAGAAAGACGCCCCGACGTGTCAAGAAGAAGCTCCCATGGAAAGGAAAGAGCATCTTGGTCTTGCTACCCCTTGATGAACAGCGCGGCAAGGCTGGTAAGGCACCGAAGCCTCTCTCGGAAACGGAAGTGAAAAACATGCTACACTCGTGGGAGGAGCTCGGATACGACATTGATGGATTCGACCTCGACCACTCGAACTCGCCAAGTGGCTATGACTACTACGGCGAAGGAGCCGCGCTATGAGTCGGCCGTCGTGGCAGACGAGGACGACGTTGTGCGCGAGCGGGCGCAAAGAAACTATCCAATCCGACTTCCGGATCTCAACGCTGGAAGACCTATGTTGAGGAGCTTAATAAGGCCAAGCTGCGCGCTCTGGGCGTCTCCTTTGGTGACGAGGAGCCCCCATTGCCCCCGGCCATTTCACCCTGCGCCGGTGCCTCCATCAGCCGTCAATCGTCCGCCCCGTATACCGCCCCTTCCATTCTCACCGCCTATCCCGACCTCATCGGCCTCGAGCAATCACGGGGCACCTCCGTTCACATTCCCGCCAACTTCATGAATGGTGCGGGCGGTGCTCAAAGCCCTTCAATTCTTTCCACCGCATCACCTATTCCTTTGGTGCCAACCCTAACAAGTACAACCGCCAGTCGATATCCATTCCGGCTGGCATGTTCCAGCTGCCTCCCATGCAGCAACAGAGCCCGGTGGCTTTTCGCCTCAGACTCTCATGATGCAGCATGGTCTCGTGCGTGGCGGCTCGCCGTCACTGGCTGCTCTTTCTCTGTCATATCTCCGGTGTCGCCGTTCACGCCTGAACGGAACTTCACCTCACCTCCTCTCCATCAGCGCCACCAGTCTTTACAATACCCATGATGCAGTACCCGCAGATCCAGACCTCTGCGCGTGCGTCACCAAGACTCCAGGACTTGCGTGAAATCGAGGAAGAGACTGAAGAGCAGCCAATCAACAAGAGCCCATCGAAAACGCCCGAGCCGACCAAAGCTCGCCCTTTGTCCAACACAACGCTAGCCTCAGCTTGCAGAACGAGATCGATGCCGCAGAATACCATCTGGAGGAGCAGTTCCGCTCACAATTTGAGCATGACCGGGACTACAGTCCGCACGGCGGGAAAGACACGTCTGACGCCTTCGGTGCCGATGCCGACGCGAAGCCAACGATGTCACAGCACTCTCGTGGTCTTTCTGTCCAATTTGCTCCTCCGCCAATTCAGCGCTTCCGCGACGATGCCGAGGACGGCCCGCCTCTGCACCACCCTCGCCCGCACAGCCGCGGCCACTCTCTTGCCAATACTTACTATGAGCTGAGGAGCCCGCAACAATGGAAGCGGCATGAGCTTCACGGAGGCAGCCATCTCCACTGCTACTCAGAGCAATGCCCAGCATGGTACTCAGGCCGGCGAGTCAAACGAGGCGGAGACGAACACCAGCAACCTGGGCACTTCTGTTCAGGGCCTTGACTTTAGCAGCGCTCTGCAGCAGCAGAATGACCAGGATCAGGTCCACCGGCACGCATTTACTACTGCAAGCAACTCGTGGAGCGAGGGTGCCTCGTTCTCTGACAAGGCGAGCTTTACTCGGCGGCCGAGCCATGGTAGCAAGGCTTCAATATCCAACCTAAATGTCGAAGCTCCGGAATTCAAGTTCAACCCTGGCGCTGCTAGCACATTCCAGCCCCTTGCTGCCAGCCAATTCATATTCGATAGCGGCAACAACCCTACCGGTGAGCCTTTCCAGCCGCCCGTTTTCCAGGTCGGATTGGCCACGAATGCACCTCTTCCTGGAGACTCCAGCACCTTTAGTTTCCCGACGATGACTACCTCGGCGTCCAAGATAAATGTGAACGCGCCAACATTCACTCCTGGACAGAGCGAGTTTAGCTTCTCCGCTGCTGTTCCCAAATTCCGGCCAGATGCTCCCGCCTTCACACCTCTGCACTCTTTCTCGGACTCTCTCACCAGCCCCATTCAGTCCGGTGGAGAAAGCAGCGTCAATGGCGCCAACCGCACAAGCTCCATCTTCGGCAACATCGATCTTAACTTGCCCGACGTTGTCAAGCCTGTGAAGCGGTCCAAGGCGGTCCCCATTGTCCGCCCTCCAGTGTCCAGTCTCCTAAATCCGTTGATGACGAGGAGAAGGAGAACGCGACACAGTACGACCGTGAAGGCCGCATTACCGACGATTCTCGCGTCAAGAGAGCTCGGGCAACTCCCATGGATGACGGCAACGACGAGATACTCTTTGCTGAGCCTGGAAACAATGCTCTCACCGTTGCTGCCACAGCTTCTGAGCCTACTGGCATTGTCATTGATGACGAGGCTGCCTCCAGATCTAAGGACGAGCAGGTCGTCGAAAAGCCCACCGATAACGAGACTGCCAAAGCTGACTCTGATGAGGCGCCTGCTACGGCCTCCGATGACAATACTCCGATGGCTGAGACTGCTGAAGTTGCTGAGACTTCAGCTGATACTGAAACGCCCCAAGCTGAACCGCTCAAGAAGCCGCTCGAATCCATCGATGACGGGGCTGAGAAGGCTAACCGAGATGAAGGACAGAGTGCTGCTGCTGAGTATAGCACGCTGTCTTCCACAGTGCTCTCCAAGTCTACGGATGCTGTCAAACTGCCCGCAACGACGAGCTCGTCTGAGCTCTCGCCTGTCGGTAGCACTCCTTGGGTGCCGTTTGAGTTCAGATCTGACACGGATGTTGCCGACTTCAATAGCGCTCGGCCCATGGGTGAGAATGTTTTCCGGCACAAGAAGTCCTTGTCTGCAGCCGCCAAGCCCTTTAATCCTGGTGCCAGCTTCCTAGGCTCTGTTGCAAACGACTTGGAGGAAGACGCACTTGTAGCGGACGAGATTCTGCCGACGACCGAGACCGCGGACCACGAGCTGCCAGCGACCTTTGGGCCTTCGCCAGTATTACCTGGTGACGTTGTTCGCTTCTCATCACCCCGCCTCCTACGCCTCCTGCCGACGAGAAGCCAAAGCCCAAGGGTCTGGCCGCCTCCCGTTACGCCATGTCTCCACCGCGCCCGCCCCCTAAATTGCCTCAATACCCGGGATTCGCTACGTCCTCGCCCCCGCATGTGCCTAGCAAGGACACCGAGCCAGTCGAAGATGTCAATGGCCCGGAGCAGCAACCCGTCATACCCGATCCGGAAGCCAGCTTCCAGACTGAACCTATTGTCAACGAGGGCTCAGTTGCCACCACCAACGGCGCCCAGCGCGAACCGACTTTCGAGGAAATTGACGACATCATGCTCTACCTCAATGAGAACGACCCAGCACAAGGCGTTAACAAGGCTCTGGATTCCGCATCCTGGCAACAGACCGGCCATGCGCCCACTCGGATGTCTCTCACCGCCGTTGCCAGTGAGGGTCCGTTGAATCTCCCTGCGCCCGCTTCATCTCTCTCGTACCAGCAACTGGCTCTTGGGCAAGCTCTTGAGGGAGCTATGCCTGTAGAAATAGCAGATACCTTTGTCAACCCGCCCCAGAGCGCAGCCCGTTCTTTAGATCCGCTCGCCGCTCCCTTCGACGGCCACTTTAGCGGTGGCAGCATGCCCCCGAGCGAATGGGAGGGCGACTTTGATGGTGAGGAGCAGCTCAAGCTTGAGTCGCGCGTCAACTTTTTTGATGGCCATGTCAATAATATCGTTGGTGGGCTTCTCGCAGCACGCCTCGGACCTCTTGAGGCATCTCTCGACCGCATTCAGCATGCTATCTCGTCCATGTCCCGGGGTACGCCATTCAGCCACCGTGAGCGCCGCAGCCTCTCTGGTGAACTGCAGGAGAGCGATGCTGACGACGAGGATGACATGCCGCCAGCTCCTCGCCGCTCGATGAGTCCTCGCCGGGACCGCCGCATGGAACAAATGCGTGCCATGATTCTCGATGCGCTCAATGCCCATCAATTCAGCGCTACTTCCCTGCAGCCCGCGCGCTCCTCATCGCCTGCTCCGGCAGCTGGTGACCTGCCGGCCGACTCTGTTGCGACCATTCTCAAATCACTTGAGTCTGTGAAAGAGCAGTTTGGCCAGTCTCTGCGGCTGGACTTCCGTGGCGAAGATCTCCGTTGCATTGTCGAGGATGCGGTTGAGCGCCGCATGCCGCAGGCGCCACAATCTACCGTGCCTACGCACGTCTCCAACGCGGACGAGAGCCAAAAGAACCCCGATGTCCTACAGGCCCGTATTACCGAATTGGAGGAGATCTTGCGTTCAGAGCGTGAGAAGACGGAGCAAGAGGCGATCACCCGGCGTGCGGCGGAGGATACGGCCGCTGATTTGCGCCGGGCCCTAGAGACTGCGGAGACAAAGATTGAGGTTGAAGTCATGAACCGCAGCCACTACGACCAGCGCGTCGCCGATCTTGACGACAAACTCAAGCAAGAGGCAGAGCGCACCCAAGCCGAGTTTGCCAGACGGCACGCAGCTGAAGACAGAGTCGCGGAGGTCCAGCGTCTCCTGCGCATCTCTTCGGATGAAGAGATGCGTCTTCAAGAGGCCGTTGATGACCGCGATGTGAAGCTAAAGGAGTTGTGCGAGATGCGTGACAATCATCAGATGCGCCTTGCAACTCTCGAGGCTTCTCAGGTTACGAGCGACAAGACGCACGGTGATCTCCAAAACCGCCTGAACAACGCCGAGTCCGAGCTGCGGGAAAAGGAACAGGAGGCTCGCCACTGGCGGGCTGAGGCTGAGCGAGCCATCAATCTGTCTCAGAACCAAGGAAACGACCTTGTCCAGACTGCGACCGAGCTGCGTCACTTGAAAAAGGTTGTTGACACTCTTGGTACTCAGCTGGAGGAGAACGAACGCCTCCGCGAGACGTGGCGGACCAAATTCATTGCGCTGCAAGAAGACATGGCGCGTGCTGCCCGCGATGTTGCGGAGGAGAGCGCCCGCCACATCAAGCGTGAGCAGACCCTCATTGCACACCACGAGGTCCTCGATGCCAAGCTACAAGCCGAGGCGCGTACTCGCGAACGCCTAGAGAGCGAGCTCGAGCGTCTGGAGAATGGCGAGCGCCAAGCTATGCGTGCAGTTTCTGAGCTGAAGCGGTTCGAGACCCTCATCGGCGAGCTGCGTACTGAGAACCACAACCTGCATTTGAGCTCGGTGCGGTACCAGAACGAGTTTGAGGAGGCACGCGAATCGGCAGCCAGGAAGTGCAGCGGACGCGCGACTCGATGCAGGCAGAGGTGGATAGCGCTAACCACCAGGTCAATGTTGTTCGCGTAGACCTAGAAGACCAAATGGCCCAGGTACGCGGTCAGCTGGACCAGGTGAAGCTTGACGCCGACACATCCAAGGCCCGCCTCGAGATGTTGCTCGAGGAGGCCGAGGCCACAAAGAAGACTACTCTTGAGGCGGCTGAGTCTGCCAAGCGTCACGAGCTGGGTGAGGCGAAGCGCGCCCACCAAAATGAAGTAGAGGATCTCGAGACCCGGTACGAGCGCCAAATCAGCAATGCTGCGGAGGACGCACAGCGCGCCGAGCAGAACCTTCTTGAGCGCCTGAGCATCTCGACATCCAAGACGGAGCACCTCCAGGATCGTGTTGCACACTTGGAAGAGCAGCTTGAGATTGCGCGCGAAGCCGCACAAGCGGCAGCCAGGGCGGCCAAGGCCAGCAACTTGACGGTCGAACTGACGGAGACGAGCTCGGTGGCTTCATCCGTGCCAGCCGTTCCTCTGCAGACCGCTGCAGCCGTCAAGTTGACGCCCCATGGTCTTAGCCTACCAGAGAAGATTTCGCCGCAGGCCCTGCGGGAGTCCATCATGGTGCTCCAGGACCAGCTCCAGCAGCGCGAGCACCGCATTGAGGAGCTTGAGCATACGCTGGATAAGGTTGACCCAGAGGCGGACGTCAAGATTGCGAAGCGGGATGACGAGATTGTCTGGCTGCGTGAGCTGCTGGCTGTGCGCCACTCTGACCTCAAGGACATTATCACTGCCCTTGGCCGTGAAGAGCATGACCCGGACCGTGTCCGCGACGCTGTTATTCGCCTGCAGGCCAACCTGCAGATGGAGGAACAGGAGCGGGAGCGGGCGATGAATGGCGGCTCAGCCATCAACTTGCCCAACATTGCTGCCAGTATCCGCAATGCGGCAACGCCACGTGTAGCTCAGGCCGTGGGCCCTCTGGCGGCTGCTTGGGGTAGCTGGCGCAAGGCGCGCGACTCCAACGCGGGCAGCACCTTCAGTAGCCTGTCTGGCGCCCTTTTGTCGTCCCCGGCGCCAGGCCCTGTCTCTAGAAGAAGCGGCCCGGCCGGCAGCTCGACTGCGACTCCGTCCAGAGCCGCGTCCTCGTCGATCTCGTCCCGTACATCCCACACATCCCGCGCTAGCCCCATTGACTCCCAGTCTGGAGGTGACAGCAGCTTCCTGTCCGGACTCATGACTCCGCCAACTTCGGGCATGCGCCAGACCCCCCAGCAGCAGCAGCAGCAGCAGCAGCAGCAACAACAGCCGACAGCTTTCTCAAGCACCGGTTGGCGGTACACTGGCGGGCAGTCCGGCAGCCGGCGCACGTCGCGGACAGACGACAAGCTCGCCACGCGCGGTATGACGTCGACGCCGCCGCCCAACTTTCGTGTCGCCAACCGGAGCCAGCCCGTCACGCCCCCGATGATGCGCACGAGTGGGTACGACTCGGACGCGCAGGCAGAGGACTTTGATGACGCTGCTTTCTTTGACGACTAGACGAACTACACATCGACACAGATGTCTCTCTGCCCGTTTCTATTTTCCGGTTCTCATATGTGGTCTTTTCTCTCAGGCCACCACAATCACTCATTTCAGCAATTTCCCTTACTCTTTCTTTTCCTTTCCCTTCCTTTCCTTTCTTTCCTTTTATATTATCTCAACTTTCTCTTCACTCTCAGAATGGCACCAAAAATATCACAACTAGAAATTGATACCCTCTGATCAGCACATTTCATCACAGACTAGCTATATAATATCTGTTTCGTTGTACCTATAGCAGATCGTCCTTCTATATTCACTGCCGCTCTCTTTAATGTTATCTAGTTCGTTCAGATTTCAAGTTTTCAGCTCGCTTCGCATCGTGTTGCTTTTTCCGAGTGTTCTTTATCTTTGTAACGACGCCACTCATGCCTGCATAGCGAGGACAAGGACGGAGGAACGTTTTAGAAGGCAACGAGGGGGGAACTTGGGGGAACCTCTGTCTTGTTAACCCATGCAACCACCCGCGTCTTTCGTTATGTCGTCTGTATCTTTTCGTCTTTTCCTATGTCGCTCTGTTCGATTTGCTGCAACTCCCTTTGACGAAGGAGACGTATGTATCCATGAGGCCAACTGCCACTGGTGTTTGTGTACGTAATATAACATTGGCCAGGCCGGATTTGTTCTCCGGATTACTCTGCACTTGATGCTCACAGGCCAAATAGTTTGTAAAGACCAAGTCACCAGCAGGTAGTCGATCCCCCAGTGATCAGCAATCGCCCTTCTACCTGGCCCTACACGTCACAGTAAAAGTCAAACTCGGCAGACGAACTTGCCAATGCGGTAAATGCGGTTTGTGTGGCAGACGATGCAGCGGACTTGCACTCGGCTATCCGGAGAGTTAGCCAATGTCCATTTTTAAAAAGTATCCAAAGATACTAGAGAGAGACTTGAGCAGACAGAACGCACTGTTTTGTGTATCGCAGTCGCCAACAGTGAAGCCGGACTGCTTTTGGCTGTTGGCGGCATCGGCGCAGCTGTTGTGCTGGTTGTCGCAAGAGCGCTCGATGGCAGACTGAAAGTCCGTCTTTTGGGAACGAGAGGCACGAGTCAGCACAAATTTGCATGCTTTCTAGGTCGGTAAGCTGCCCATTGGGCGGCGACGGTAGAACACTCACAAAGGTGTCGTCATCTACAGAGAACTGCCGTGTTGCGTCATCGGATTGAACAACCTAGGCAGTCAGTAAGAACGGCAGAAGCTACAGAGTCGAGCAAGGGAGGTTGGTGAAGAAAGGCAACTCACCGCCGGTGCAGCAATGTTGGAGAGCGCGCCCTGGAAGAACTGCAGATTGGCCGCGGCACGCGGCCTCAGCACGTTCGCGGCTGCCAGATCCGGGCGGTTCGGGCCGCTACGGCCAGCGCCGCGCTCAAGGAGATCAACTTGTTGGTTGACATTGGGCGAGAAGCGTAACAGGCCGGCAGCCGGGCCAGCAACAGCCGCTGCGGCAGCGCTGACGTCGTCGATAATGGAAGGAGATGCGCGGGCAACGGCAGCCGACCCAAGGGCGATGAGGAGTGCCGTAGCGCAGAGAAGCATGTGTGGACAGGGCGGCGAAGAACGCATCATGAGGTTGCGGATTGAAATCGCAACAAACAAACAGGGTCGACGACCGTCTCGAAGGAAGGCAAAGACGGAGTGTCAAAAAGAGCGGATGAACCAGCGTCCAATACAGGGCGACGTAAACAGCAAATATGGAGGACGAAGCAGGAGAGCAGAGAACGATGCCGTCGGGGCTTGAAAATAAAGCGGTGATTTACAGAGACATCACACGACTGAGCACCGCCCGCTGCAAAATCGAGGGTTGATGACACAAGGTCACAGCCTCTCGCAAGACGGGTCCGAATGTCAACGAGGGAGAAGCCCGCACTGGGAATCGGTCATGGCAGTACGACGTACTCAGTATGTGGCACGGATGCAATCTGAAACGGGTTTGAGACAGATCCGACCATGGCGAACGCTGCACCTAAGACGCAGCACAGTGGTATGCCGTAAGGTGCATTGTACTTGATACGTTGTACTTATTACTTCAGCCCCCTGGTTTATCCGGCAAAGTAAGTGCGCGCTTGAACGATCAATCAATAGCCCATGGTTTTGTTGTAAAATCGAGATACAAAGAAGCCTACGCAGATGCAAATGCAATTAGAATACGCACTAGAGGCCAATACGGATGGCGTTTGACGGCATCACCTGCTGCATCGGATAAATCTGGGCCAGGATGCTAATGACAAGGAGTGAGGCTCAGTATGTGCTTGCAAAAACATGGCACATGTAGATACGAGCTATATCTAGAAAGAGGCAAATTGTTGTTTTAGATTTATACGAACACAAGAGTGCCAAGATGATGCCATCGATACACACCACCTGGCCACATCCGTTAGATTAGACAATCTAGACCAGCTGCATGGCATAATAAAAAGCAAACAACCGACAGAAGCAGCGACCTGTCAGTCCTCAATTCTCATCTAAACGAAGGAAGCAAATGCAAGACAAAAGAAATCACGCCTTAAACAATTTGATGTGGTCGGTGGGCACTGTTGCATGAACGTGGGGTGTAAAAGCAGCGGTCGGCACGTCTTTTGAACGCCGAGTGTCAAGAAACAGATAGAAGATACAGGGGGTTCCAACAACGGATTTGATCAAAAAAGGAGGATAAACCGAATTAAGGTAAGGGGGGTTTGAGCAGAAGAAAGTGGAACGACAACGATGTGGTAACGTCTTCTCCGAGTGGAGCAACGCGCCATCTAGAAATTCGATGCCGTGTTGACCTGTGTCGGCGTGTGGTAGCTCTCCAGTGTGCTCTGGAAGGGCGAGCGACCAGGAGCGCCGGCGGCTGGGGCGCCGGAGTTGGCCTCGGTCTTCTCCAGCGCGCCCACGGGAGCGTTACCATAATTGGGATCGTAGTCATTGAGGCCGTTGCCGCTGTCCTTGGTGGCCTGTTTGCGTTTGTGGATGCGGAGGGCCACGAGGCCGATAACAACAAGGATGATGGCACCGCCGACACCGACAACTACGCCAATGATGATGTTGCGCGTCGACGTCGACATGCCCGACGTCTTGCTGCCACTCTCCGACGACGACAGACTGCCGGTGGGCGTGGTCGTTGTTTCGGACGTAATGGCGGTTGTGGAGCCGTCGGACTTGGTGAACGTGGTGACAAAGGTGCTCGTAGAGACAGGCCGCGTCGTCGACGTAGTCGAGGCGAGAGGCGTGGTATTGTCCGTGGGCGACGTCGTAGTCTTGTCCGTGGGCGAGTTGGTCGACGACGTCGGCTTGTCCTCGGAGGTTGCGGGCGTCGACGCTGTCGTCGGCGTACTTGTCTTGTCCGTTGGCGAGGCGTGCTCGTTGTCGGGGTGAGATCGCTCGTTGTCGGGGTGGAATCGCTCGTTGTCGGGGTGCGACTGCTCGTCGTCGGGACGGAAACGCTCGTTGTCGGCGTGGCTGAGGGCGTCGTCGACGTCGTTACTGGCGTAGAGCTGACCTGGGCTGACGTCTGCGTGCTGGACGGTGTCGCGGCGTCGCTGGTAGGCTTGGCACTGGAGGCAGAGGCAGTGCTGCTTTCGGCACGGCGGACGGCTTGATGTTTGGCGTGAGCGGCTGCGGCGACACTCAAGAAGTCGGCGTCGAGACGCAGCGCCTGGGCAGTGGCCATAAAGGACAGTGCCACAAACAGTAGCTGCATGGCGCGTTGGCAATACATGATGGCGGTTAAGTCGGGACTCGTAGATGTCGACGGCAGAACGGGGAATCAGGTCGATGTCGGGTGGCCAAGAAAAGTAAGGGCCTTTTGGCCAAGGGCGACAGTCAGAATGGCGTGTCTGGCGATTCGGCAACAAAGGTGAAGCCGGAAGCAGAGCACGAGATTGAAGGAACAGGGAACCAGATGGGCGAGGGCAGCAGAATTGCTGGTAAAGCGCTCGCCGCGTCAGGTGAATAAGGGGTAAACGAAAGACGTCAGACGACTTTGACAATTAAGCAGAACAAATGGAAGGTGGGAAACGAAACAAGGAGAGGGGAAAAGGGGAAAGGGAAAGAGGGAAACAGGTAAACGAGAGACAAGAAAAAGGGGAAAGAACGACTGTGCCAATTGTTTTACACGTTGTTGTAGGATGCAAAACGGCATACGAGTAGGAAAGAAAGGAACAGAATTCTTTGAACAGAACTGGGCAGGACAAAACAGGACACGCCGGACGAGCAGGAGACTGTGTTACGGAGCAGTACGACTCATTTTATTATATAATACAGCTGCAAGGACGGAAGGGCAGCCAGATTGCGTGGCTGTGTGTGGCAAGCCGCCTGCCACCGCCAGGCTTGCGCTCACTGAACTAGTGGCAGGTGCCATAGCCGTTGCTGGAAAAGTTCTTTTGTTTTCTGTGCTTGTGACCCGCGCGGCACCCTGGAAGACTACGTCGTAGTGAATCGGGTGGGTCTAACGTTCTGGCTGGCGGTTTGGCGCGGGCAACAAGTCAAAGTCTGGTGCAGAGTCCCCGTCAGGGCGCGCTAAGAGCTTCCGTTCAGGGGTTTGGCTGGGTTTAGTGCCTGTTGCTAGCAGACATTTATGTCTTTATTTAGGACAAAAGCTAACGCCTCCCGCTTGTACTGAGTACTTTTCTTTTTGCGGCAGCCTGGCCCAGTGCACCTGTCACTTTGGCAGATAATGAGGGAGGACTCTCATGGATGGGCCTGCATCAGATGGGCTTGAGGCGCTTCAGTTCTCTGCCGCTGTCGGCAGATCCTTCAATGGTCTTGTTCTTTGGCTGCTCTTGCTCTCCTCTGACTGCCGCCTGAGATCTTGCCTGTCATGCTCGCCCATCGCTCCGTGCTGCGAGGCTTCCGTTTGATCCGTCGAGCGCCGTCGTCCTATGTGGCCAGAAGGAGGCTCGAGAGGCTGCGAGCGGCTGCGAGCGGCCAGACTTGAAAATTCCATTTGGGTTGATGATGCGACTGTCCAGGCGCAGGAGGGAAGAAGACTAGGGAGGCGCCTTGCCCCCACCACTGGTCCACAAAGGACGAACACCAGCGAACGGCAACGAAAGCAAGCGACACGCTGGCGCGCGTGAGAAGGAGAAAAAATCCTTCGGGCTTCAGGGCAGTCCTGGCGTCGCCGGGCCAGACTCGGCACCCGAAGGCGCTGATCCACACAGTGATTCGCTGCGTGGCAGCCAAGAAAACGCAAGGGAGGGCCGCGTCCGATGTTGCCACTACCTACTTTGTAGTATTTCCACTACAGCCACCAAATGGAGCGGTGATGAGGGCATACGAAGTGAGTAGGCATGGCCTGTACCTGCAAGATACGTCGTACAAAGTATGTAGCGCCAGGGGCAAACGTCTGACCCACCGATACGGACTCGACGGCTGGGCGAGGGAGCGCGAAGCGTTATTGATAGTACCTCGTACGAAGGAGACTCCATCAGCAATTCAACTCACACGTGGCCTGTAGGTCACATTGAGAGTACTCACAATGCCGCGCACTGTAAATGCATGCTCCGTAATACATGGCTCGCTCATCGGCCAGTGAGACGAGACAAAAGGCCAACAGCGTACGGTGTAAGTTGCGTCAAACTACAAAGTACACGGAGTAGATACCGAAGCTACGAAATATAGGAGGTACCCAAAAAGTATCTGACACCGACATTGGCGTGGGTGGCGCCCCGTGGCGCGACACCCCGGGGTCACAAGAACCTGACAAGAGGATGTGTCAAGTGGTGCCATTTTGACTGTTCCGACTGTGTCGGTGAATTGGCCAACAATCACTTCCAGCCTTTCGATGGGTGCGCGCCATGCATCGAGGGTATCAACAAAGAACGCGGCAATGAAATGAACACGGCAGCCTCCGTCGCCAATAATGTACAATTGAGGCCCTCGAAATTGCTCCGTTGAAAGGTTCCAAGCGCGCTATGCGACGGGACGGGCAGAATACTCGTACAAAGATCAAGCAGAACATTTCCCTGCCTGCACTGCAGTATGTTACGTCGTATGTACCAGTAGAGAGAGGCGTGAGCGCACGCATATAACTGCAGAAGAAAACTGGGGAGCAATTTGCTCAAGTATGCTACGAGCCTACGAACCGAAGCGTTTATACGCAGGCCTGTCTTCGCCTACGAAATAAGTGAACGTTGTGCTCCGCGTTCCCACCTAAGCGTAATACTCCATACAGACCTAGTAAGATGCACAAATTCCGGGCTCTTGGGCCAGGGTTTCTGAAAATGTCTCTGACAAGCGCTACTATGGCAAAGAATCACGGCCGATATTCTTAAAGTTTCGCGTTCAATTACTCAAGTATTGTTCTTATTTCGTAATGTAAGATCGTTTGGGCGAAGATCTCGTAACACATTACTCGTTCCTTTCTTGGCCCTGCGTCAGTGACGCAGTTTGCCCATGATGGCTTGGGAGCCCGGCACGCTCCCGCTGCTGTTCGGCTTTACTGGACACGCTAAGAGACTGCTCGCACCAATTGCATCCACTGTAATCGGCGGCCTGTAATCTGTTGGCGCGACGTCAGTTTGCTTTCCTGGACACGATTTTTTGCAAGCCTCTTCACTCTTCATGCGCCACAGACAGCCGACACAGCATCTGCCGTCTTCGTCCTGTCTACCATCTCGTCGCCCCTCCGTCACGCCGTGCCGACCCCTGCACGCCGCACCACTCACCACGATGTCGGCCAAAAAGCCCACCAACTATAAACTTTGGGGCAAGATGCTGCTTGGGTAAGCTTTGCGCCTGCTCCTTCTTGGTTCTCATACGTCCATTGGAGGGTACTATACATCAAGAGGCTATCCGTCGCACACATGCTGACTCGAGACTCTCTAGCGGCGCCATCATGTGCGTTGGCGGTCCTATGCTGACCGTCTATGTCATGCCAACCGACGAGGAGCTGTTCCAAAGGTACAACCCGGAGCTGCAAAAGCGCAGCCTGGAGCGCCGTGAGGAACGCCAAGCCGAGTTCAACGAGTGGCTGCAGAACCTCAAGCGGCAGTCCATGAGCAACAAACCCAGTACGTATAATACCTCCTAGGCGTGCAATGCATGAATCAACCACAGTCTACAGACCATGTGTCCCCATTTGGTCATTCCCACTCACAATGATGCAGTCTGGGTTGTTCAGGAGGAAGAGGCTCGCGCTGCCAAAGAGGCCAAGGCGAGCGAGACCCTGCGTCTTGCTGAAGAGGCAAGGTCGCAACGGGATACCATGCGCAAGGAGGCCGGGCTCTCTTCAGATCCCGGTACGAAGAGGTGACGGCATTCACCTTGATCTGTTTTGTTTGCTCGGTCTCTCTAATTCTCCTTCCCCAACCTCACTATGCGCGTTGTCTTCATGGCGTTTTGTATCCTTTTTATTGCCTTTTTTGTACAGGGCGACGGTGAGGACGTTTTGCTTTTCTTGCCTTTGTTGCACAAATGGACATATCATCATGCACTAGGAGGAGTTTATTGCGGCTTGGGCACTTGCTTTCAAATGAACACCTACACTCTCATACACGCCTCTCATAGAATCCAATCTCACAGAACGCTATTCACCCTCGGTCCAGTTTTCGCTGACTACTGAAGTGGAGATGAACCCAACGCCACAGACACCAGCCACGAGGCAGCTTCCAAGCTCTTCGTCTGCTTATGTAACCCAAAGCGGGGGTAGGCCGACGACGGGCATTCTGTCAGTGGGGCTGCCCCAGCTCGGCCAGTGAAAATTATTGTGTGCGTACTTCACCTCCTCTTGAGCAAAACGCCGACTGCCTGTAGAGAGAAAAATTAGGACAAAAATTGACCACTTGAACCATCCCGCCCGGACTGACGCACAATTTGTCACCATCCTTCACCGATCTCAGGCCCAGCACCATCGGATTAACCGCCGCTGCTCGCAAAAACTCGCTACTCGTGCTTCTCCGATTTTCATTTTCCCTCCCCTTCCACCATTCTTCCGACACCCGCCTCTCCATCTTTTCCCATCTTCACCTCCCCCGTGTCCACCGAACCGACGACGACGGTCAATCGATTCCCATTCACGCCCTCTTTGGTACGTACAGCACCCCAGTCAACATACCGGTCGATCGCATCACGAGTCCCGAACATACAGCACCTTCGTCCTTCAGCCTGTCCTCCTTCGAGCCCTCGCAGCCTCTCCGCTCCTCTTGCCATCTTCCACTGCGCCGTTGCCAGCCCGGGGGGGTATCTCTTGCTTGCCGGCCTCGACCTGCATCAGCTCCCTCCTGCCGGGTCTCCCTTTGCACTACCTACCCCATCCTTATATCCCACGTCCGTATCCCAATAGAAATAGAACCTACTTCACCCACTTCGTTTCCTCCTCGAGCTTCGTGCACCACGTCGTCTTAAGGTTGTACGTCTCCTTGCTTCACCTCGGCTGGTTGCCATCCAGCATTTGCTTCCCCTCCCCGTAGGGCTAGCCGACGACAACCCTCATACCACCCTTCCTATGCCCCATCTCGCCTCACAGCACATTCGATATCACTGCCCGTCTCACTTCCTCTGGACTGTCGCTCGATCTTATAGCCATGTTCACGGCCATGGCGTCGCCTGCCGCACCCATCCCAAGCTCCTTACGAACTGGTCACTAACGTGACCTCTTGCCGCAGATTTTTTAAATCACCTACCGTGGCTCCGAGTTGACCTATCCTTCCATCCTCCCAACCACAACAATGGCCGATATCCAGGAGCGTCTGAAGAAGCTCGGCGCTGTGTCGCGCATCGGTGGCAAGGGCACCCCCGGAGAAAGGTCAAGCGTGCGCCGCCCCGGTCGGCTGCCGACGACAAGAAGCTGCAGGCTTCCCTGAAGAAGCTCAACGTCCAGCCCATCACCCAGATTGAGGAGGTCAACATGTTCAAGAGCGATGGCAACGTCATCCACTTTGCTGCCCCAAGGGTAAGTCACCACTCTGTCCATCGGCGTGGCCCGCGCGCTGCGCGTATGTGCACAAACATATTACATGACCACTAACTGCCCGCCTATAGTCCACGCCTCCGTTCCCTCCAACACCTTTGCCATCTACGGCAATGGCGAGGACAAGGAGCTCACCGATCTCGTCCCCGGCATCCTGAACCAGCTGGGCCCCGACTCTCTGGCCTCCCTGCGCAAGCTGGCTGAGAGCTACCAGAGCCTCCAGAAGGCCGACGAGGAGGCTAAGAAGGACGGTGCGGCCCCGGAGGCCGAGGATGACGACGCTATCCCGGACCTTGTTGACCGTACGTTCGAGGACAAGGTCGAGTAAGCAACATAAAATAGATGCAGCAAACCGTCAACAAGGAGGGATGCATAAACACCAACTGGTCGAACCGGGCATCAGTAGATGTTTTTGTAGGACAAAAAGGAAACAAAAAAAAACAATAAAAAGTAAACGCAACCGCCGGCGTCGAGAATGAACGCCTTTCACTGTTGTTTCTCTTTGCGGGACAGAAGGCCGCAACCTGTAATATTTTGGGATATGCCTGCTTTCTTCGCCTTTGATTCTTTACTTATAGCTAATGCCACATTTCGGTAATAGATAAATATTGTCAATTCGACGATTATGTCCAGCAACTGCAACTTAATCTTTATTTTTGTTGCGCGCACCGTCTCGAATTTCACATGCCATGCTGTCCGCTGGATGCTTGTTTTATATTGTGTCCGATCCCCAGTTCCCGTCGTTCTCGTTCTGGATCCACCCCCGTAGTGCGAGATTCTTGACATGATCCTTCACTGCCTCGCGCGCTACAAGTAAGTGAGTAGATTTCACGGCACCATATGTTGTCTCATTGAGCACCCTCTGCAGCTCCTCCATTTCGAGATGCCTTGCTCTCTCAGGGCTCTTGGCTCTGTCCGTGAGCCCCACGGCCACTTCCTGTGCCAGCTTCCACATTTGACGCCTAGACACGGCACTGGCACCCGTCGGATCAAACGCTTTGCGCCCACGAAGAACGCCATTGACCAGGCATTCATTGATACCGTTCAGTGTCCACGTGACCGATAGGTTGCTGCTGGCGGTCCTGGACAAGGACATTGAGGGATGACGTTTGGAAAAGGCAAACTCGGCCTCGGTAGTTTGCACTGTGAATGGCACAAACGCATAGCCTCCAGGCCAGGTACAGCCTGCCACCGAAGCGAGTCGACCGACATCGGCCTCTGCAGAGAAACACCGCCGACAACCTGTCTCCGAGTACTGCGATGCTGGCAAGACAATCGAGCGGAGGCATAGCCCGGCACTGGGCGCAATGAGCATAGACGTCAGTCCACCCAGTGCTGTCGTGCACTGGCGCAAGGCAAGCTTGTCCGAGCACGATTTGGATAATGTTGGCGGGCGCATCAGCGCGGCCTGGCTTTCTCCGCACAGTGCCGAGTCGCGAGAAGAATCCACGGCCCGACAACAGCCCAGTGCTGTCCCGTGTTTCTTTTGCGGGTGTTACAGCTGTTTCCCATGGCGAGGCGTTCTCTTGGGCAGCCATGGTCAGCTCCATGCTAGCATCGCCGCCTATTGTATATTAGCGGAAGTCTTATACGGCCACCTCCCTTGATATATCTCGCCTTTATGGGAGACCTGTAATTCTTACAAGGAGCTTCTGAGCAGTACATGTGCAGAGAGACATCCTTGCACCACTCGAACGGCTGGCCATTCCAGGCGCCACCGAAGCCTTCACCATTTTTTGTTGTAATGTCGTTTATTTGACGAAACCGCACAAAGGGAGACTCGTCACCATGAAGCAGCACATCCCGGCACTCCTGCAAAATGAATCGGTTGAAGGAGCGCAGGGCAAGAACCTCGGCGTGCCAGTCGTGGATGCCAACACCCTTGGATTGAGCTAGCTTCGAGACTGGGAGGCATTTCATCCCAGTTCTGTGTGTTGCCAATGTCAATACCACGACCTCGCACAGCACGGCCGGTGGGTGACTTACGCGAGAGCAAGACACACAAGCTCGCCATTTTGCACTACGTGTTGGGTTTTACACAATCAGTCAAACGACGGTCTACTTGAGATTAAAGTTGATGGTTCTCGTGTCAGGCACGTACGCTCAGCTACGATTCCGCTCAACGGAACCCACTCACGGATTCCATTTGAGCGGATAGCCGGCTTTCGATTGGCAGGTAATTTGTCGAACTCCTCAAGGACGGCTCTGGCAATGGCATCTGCATGGGCCATTGCGTGAGATCAAGAGGCACTTGATTGGAAAGCAGAATAAGTCGTCGGCTGCGCCAGCCTAATTCTCGGGTCAAACATTTGGAAAGTAAAAGGTAGAGGTATTGTGCAAAGAAGAGGAACTATCCATACGGAGTAATACGACGTAAGAGGTAGCCTTTGAAAGGAGCTGTGGCTGGAAGATGTCATTAGGTAATAACACGTGACTTTATTATAGACCTGGGAGAGACACCCCATTTTTCAGTTATTCGGCCAATCATATGTCTATTATCCCAAAGTGGGCTCGAGGCACGCACAACAATTTTTGTCCAAATCCCTCCCAAAACTAGCCAATTTTCCATCACTAAACGAATTTTCGTCTCTCCGTCCAAACCAAGGAATCTCCAGCAACCACAACGACAACCGACAACCTCAACAAATCGCCAAAATGAGAATCTACGACGATACGTTTTCGGGCCAGAAGATCTACCCCGGCAAGGTACGTAACTTATTCGACAGGCGAAAGAATGTTGGCGAGTCGGAAATGGCAAGATGGGAGGCAGAGTAGTAGATGGAAAACGACGACTTCAAAAGCATCTACCAACGACGATGATGACGACAACCGGAGCGACTGTCCTATTTTCAACCAATACCAACTCTTATCCGACAACAATAAAATGACAAAGAGCAACCTTTCGCAAAGCTCTCAGGAAACGATCGGTTATGACACGATTGCGTGCTGCTGGGCCGGAGGTCTTTGGGGGAAGCTGGCGCATTCGAGGGAGATGGAATGCAGACGGTGACGGGATCGGTATACTGACTTTTTTCCCCTTCAATGCAGGGTAAGCTCTTTGTCCGCGGCGACAGCAAGATCTTCCGTTTCCAGAACGGCAAGTCTGAGTCCCTGTTCTTGCAGCGCAAGAACCCCCGCCGCATTTCCTGGACTGTTCTGTTCCGCCGCCAGCACCGCAAGGGTATCTCTGAGGTAAGATTGAACTCATCGATTCGCAACACTCCCTGGCGCTTGCAGCCTCAAGACACTGCCTTTGTTTGGTCCGACGACAAATATACACGCGATACAAATGGATGAACGCACGGGCAGTGTCATGACACCACAGGACCGCCGTCGCAGCGCTGCCGTCATTAGCGGCAAGAATGGCTTGAAAGATCAGCTACTAACAGCCTTGTAGGAGGTTGCCAAGAAGCGCTCTCGCCGGACAGTCAAGTCTCAGCGTGCCATTGTCGGTGCCTCCCTTGATGTGATCAAGGAGCGCCGGTCTATGCGCCCTGAGGCCCGTGCTGCCCAGCGCGCTGCCAACCTGACGGATATCAAGACCAAGAAGGCCGAGGCCGAGAAGGTGAAGAAGGCCGAGAAGGCCAAGAAGGCCTCCGCTGCCGCCAAGGGCCAGACCCAGCGCAGCATCCAGAGCAAGCAGGGTAGCAAGGGCGCGCAGGTGCGGGTGGCCCCCAACTCCCGTTAAGGGACCAAGGCAGCACGAGGGGAGGCAGTATTACGGTCCAAAAGGGCCAGGGGTGTGCATACAACCAAGCAGCTTCGGGCTCCGAGCGAAAGAAACCAAACTGCTTTGGAGTCGCATCTTTGTACGGACAACTGGGTTTAAAAAATTTGCGAAGGAGAGGTTATGCGGCGTCTACTCGGTGGCCATTACCTTTTAAATTTATTCTTATCTATTCAAAGAACAAAAACAACCAGGAAAATTCAAACGCAAAGACAAGCCGGAGCATATCCTACGCATAAAGCACCGTGTGGTGGTCGACAGGCAACGTCACGAGGGTCTTGGGCGGCTGTTGTTTCTCGAGGTGCTCTTTGATGAATTCCTCGTTACCATGCGTTTCATACTGCCATATGAACTAGCCTGCTAGTCCTACATAGCTCATGACAAGAGGTTACAGCACGCAAAGTACGAGTATGTTTGCCACGATACAGCAGTAGGTATTTTTCAAAACCTCGCCATGCTCAAGTCCTTGAAGAGGTCCATGTCGCCTGTGTAACAGAGGAAGCAAATGGGAGACGACCTACAGCTCTGCTGAATGTTCGGCGCCTTACTTTGGGCAACTCACAATAGCTGTTGCTCCCTGCTCATTGTGATTCCGGGGTGTTGAAGGGGGGCGAAGCGGAAGGCGCAGTGCCCTAGAAAGACGGGAGATGAAAGTGGGCCCGCTTTGACGTACAGCGTATTACTCCGTATCTTACCGGGAGAAGAGAGGCGGGAAAGTGCTTGGGCGAGAGGCCGTCATCAAAAAAAAGGCTGGCAAGAGCTTGTTGAGTTCGACCTGATCGGTTTAGTTTCGCAAGTACAGCATTGGTCAGTAGAGTCACAAACCTGCCTGGCTTGCTGGCACATAGTGGCAGTATATTCTTATGTCTCACGTTGATGACGAGGACGTAGCTCAAGGGGCTACAATACAGGATGCAGGCAAAGATCAGACTACTCGTAGATACAAAAGTCAGGGCAGGGCGGTTGCAACGGCAAAACGCTTGCTGGCACCAGCAAGCCAGACAGCAGGTAAAAGAAAGCTTGTTTTAGTACTCGTAGTGGTGTTCTACTCGTAAGGTCGGGTCACTGGTGTCTACTCGCAGATCGTATCCTAACTCTCGGGCCCTGTTCGGGGGGGGATCTGGGGATAAATCCATACAAAGATATCATATAGACTGTGGGTTGCTAAAGTGCGGCCAACTCTTTATTATGTTTCGGAGGTGGCTCACAAAGGGTGTATCAATTTGTCAAAGCATGATTTTTTTTTTTTTGAATGAATGAAACTTTCCTATGCTTGAGACAGCACCAAGTTTATATAGTCACGTGCAATGCTGCGTCATGGTGGTGTGCTGAAGTACAAAGTAGGAAGCACTTATTCGTACTTTTTGGCAAGACGCGGTAAATTCGTGAAATGCTACAGAGAAAGGCGGAGCGTGACACCAGTTGACAGAGAAGGCCCGTACGGACTAGGCTAGATTTTGAGAGCTTTCCCAACCCCCACTACCTTGACTTTTCGGCATTTGCATCTTCGAATTCCAGCCCCCCGTTATATCTCTCGTTTTGACGCGGTCGGTTGGTTCTCCTGTACTTTCGGTCCATTACCGTCCATCATATCCACGGGAACACGCCAAGACTGCATTTAACAGGGTTTGGCATTTTCCAATGACGCGCGACCCACGGCAACTAGTACAAAGTGCAAGTATGTCAGCGCTCAAAAATAACGAGGGCAAGTGCCATGCAAGCCGTTTTCCCTCTCCTCACAACTTTTTCCTGTATGCATCATGCAGTGTCTGTTTGTTCTCTCAACTGCTCTTGGCCATCCCCCTTTTCGTGTATAACTCACACCTTCTGCCCTCCCCCCAACATCGTTTGTTGAATTCTTGTGTACTTTACACCTCTCATTTTGCGCAAGCTCTCAAGAGCGTCAGCATCATCCCGGCAAGAATCTAGAGTCCAGCATCCTTCTCATCCTAGGCCCTGCTGGTTTCTTAACTACAAGGCTATAATACAGCGCAGTCTCTGCCCTGTATTCTCACACTAGGGCCAGCTCGACTTTTTCACTACCGCACCTAAATCTCCTATCTCTTGACCGGAGACCCATTCTCACCAGCAACAGCAACCGCTCGTCTCCTGGCGCGATGGTATACTTACGACAGGAGTCCCTTGCGGGACTCAAGCTTTACAAGTACTCGGGCGTTGATCACAGCTTAACGTCCAAGTACATCCTCAAGCCATTTTACAACAACATCGTGCTGCCATGCTTTCCGATCGGCATGGCGCCGAATCTCATCACGCTCTCAGGCTTCATGTTTGTCGTTGCAAACCTTCTTACTCTGTTGTGGTACAACCCAACACTCGACCAGGACTGCCCGTCATGGGTGTACTACAGCTGGGCTGTGGGCCTATTTCTGTACCAAACCTTTGATGCTGTTGACGGTGCGCAAGCGTAAGTGATATCTTGGGGGACTTCGCCCGAGACCCAATGCTAACATGGAACTTTAGTCGGCGCACGCGCCAGAGCAGTCCGCTCGGCGAGCTTTTCGACCATGGCGTGGATGCCCTCAATACCTCCCTTGAGGTGCTCATCTTTGCAGCTTCACAGAACATGGGCCAAGGCTGGGGGACAGTCGCAACGCTGTTTGCATGTATGTAGCTTGCCAAAGACGCTTGGTATTTGCAAACCTTGCGATCGGACTGCTAACGTTCCCAGCTCTTATGACCTTCTACGTCCAGACGTGGGAAGAGTACCACACTCACACGCTCACGCTGGGTATTGTCAACGGCCCCGTCGAGGGTGTCCTGATTCTCGTCCTCGTATACACTTTGACCGGCTATTTTGGCGGCGCCTCGTTTTGGCAACAGCCGATGCTAGCTACGCTTGGCGTGCCGGCCAACATTATCAACCTCATTCCGTCATCGATGCAGGACTTGTCTTTCACCGGATGGTACATGGTGCAGGGAACGATTGTAATGGTATACAACACGGTCGAGTCGGCCCGCACGGTGCTCCGTGTGTGGCGCAAAGAACGAAAAGAGGCCATGGCATACGAAACGGCAGTCAAGAGCGACAAGAACGACAACCGCGACAACCACCCCTTTCTTGGCCTTATTCCTTTTGCCTTCACCTGGGTTCTTGTTGTCGTATACCTGGTGCTGCAGCCTGAAATCCTGCACTCCCACCTGGTCCCTTCGTATTCTTTGTCGGCCTCGTCAACGCCTACTCCGTTGGCCAGATGATCACGGCACATGTTTCGCATCTGCCCTTCCCTTACTACAACGTCATGGTACTACCGCTCGCCTGGGTGTCGTCGACTCCTTGGGTCCGGTCCTGCAGCGCCTTGAGCCCACGATCGGATCGCTGCTTTTTGGCAGCAGCGAGCCTCCTGCGTACTTCAAGATTGGCTGGCCTAGCGCTCTTGGCAATGGTGTCTACCAAGTCGCATACATGTTTTGCATGCTCGGTATGGCCGTTGGTGTGTACGGGACCTTTGTCGTCGATGTCATTGTCACCATCTGTGATTATCTGGACATCTGGTGCTTGACAATCAAACATCCCTACGTTGAGGGTGACTCATCCGACAAGACCACCAACGTGTGTCAATTGGCCATGCATCCGGAAGCAACGGCATTGCTTTGTCAACGTCCGCTTCTCCGGACTCGTCGACGGTTCAGAAGAGACGATAAGACATTGCCCTTCATCGTGACTTTCCTAGGAGGGTCAAAATTGGATAGGCCGCCACTGCGCCTTTGTTCTATGCATCATTATCTACACATTTGTAATGCCTGTCTGATTTTCTTTAGATCGTTCCTGTATCCATCAGTATACCAACGGTTTCATGACATGGATGCTCGCCTGAAGAGGTTTTCATATTCGACCTCATCCAAACCAATGCACAGCGAAGATATTGTTTTAGATCGTCAAACAGTCCAGCCATCGCACATACCGCTTGGCTGGAGGTCTCTCTTTCACCGTCTCTCACTTGGACCAGCACCCCGCCTCACTGTCTTCCGATTTCTTCTTCCGAGCGCCATATACCGTCCATTAGCGAAAACAAACAGTTATAACGACACGACATGGCAGTGGAAACGGCGAACGGCATTCAACAGCGGCCAGAAGGCGGCATAAACACAACGCGACAGAGACAAAAAGCTCATATAATAGTTACACTTTCAGACAAACAATAAAAAGCCGTTTCCAGTAAACGAAAAATCCCTTTGGTAACCCCAACTCCGTTCCTCATTAAAGTCTTATCCCTACATGGTACAGCCCTCTTATCAAAGGAGAGAGTCACTACCACTTCCAACGCTCTGTTCGATGGCGTTCAAGATGGCGCACTCTTCGAAGACAGGACCCTGCCCATCGCATTTGGCTTGAGTCTTAAGGCGGTTGCTGATTTCAGCTACATCGACCAAGCCGCGCTTGTATGACTCGTGGCTGATGATCATATCCCACGTGGCACCAGCGCCCAAAAGACGCTCGCCCGAGTCAGATGTAGCAATACGGTGGCTCGGCGTCTTGACATCGTGGTTGGACAAAAGATCAGTGTAAAAGTCGGTCGGATTGTACGTCATCGGACCAGTCGTCATAACCGGACCTCTAGCTCCGTCACTCCCCGGCGATGCGCCACTCGCCGCGGCTGCAGCCTGTAGAGAGGATGTTGCGCGCAGAATCTCGTTTTCCGTGCTGACCTTCTGTAGGTCACGCTTCAACTTCTCGTTTTCGGATGCCGTCTTGTGCTGTGAAGCTTCGAGGTTTGCGAGCTTGGCTTCGAGGTCCTTGACATGGCGTTCTTTCCGTTCGCGAAACGCGCGTTGTCTATTGTCGGCACACGCACATTAGCACACTTGTTCTTCAACGATGCTCCGTCCCGGCGGTAACCAAGGTATACGTATACGTACGCTGCCCGGTTCTGGGCCTTCCGCCGTGACTGTGCCGGAGTCATCTCATCATCGTCGGAGTTTGAGCCGCCCCTGCGACCCTGGTCCTGCTGTTGCTGAATGTCGTCCATCATGCCCGGGTCGGGTTTGGTGTCTTTGTCAGTGATCATGCCCGAGGCGGGTGCTGATGGAGCAACGGCAGGTACAGACGTGACAGGCACATGCTGCTGTGGCAGGGGGGCCGTTGCCGGCCGGTGTGGCCGGCGCCAAGCGGCATCTGCTGGCCCGGCGGGGTCGGCGGGCCAGGAAAGATGGGCTGCTGGGGCGCAAACTGGACGCCATAGTTATCAAAGCCGGGAATTGTTCGTTGGCAAACTCATGGAAGCCCTCCTGTAATTCAAACGACAGCGCACGAGAATAGTAAGCATATGGTGATATGGTAGTGGACGATGTTGGTAGGGATGTTTGTTCTCTGCTGTGAAAAAGGGACAAATCGTTGGACATCCTGGGCCAAGACCTGCGGGCAAGCAGGTGCTCTTCTGGTGACGTATTGGAGGAGACCGGAGATTGTAAAACCACGCCCGGCGTATCCCGCCGCAAACCGCAAAATGAAGTCCATACGGATGTGACAAAAAACGGTGTGGGCTGATTGCAAAGCGCTTTCAAAGCATTTGCAAAGCGACAAATGACAACGAGTGGGTACGCAGGGTTTGGAGAGCCTGCGAGGACCGGCGTATTTAAAGGACAGCAGTCCTCTTCTCTCGCATGCAGCCGCAGAACAAAATCATCCTCCAGAGAAAGAAGCGCAACGACAGAGCGGGAAACAAGGAGTAGGAATACCCACCGGCGGCGATGTTGTTGTGTAGTCGTCAGAGGTGGCCGAATTTGAGTGGGACGGGGTGAGCGGGGGAATGCCGATAAACTGCTGCTGGAAAGGCTGGGTGCCCGCAAAAAACTGGTGTGTGTAGTCCATGACGGCGGCAGCGGCGGGTGACAGCGAAGCGATACGTTGAAGAGGTTGGTCGTGATGGTTTTCGCTGGGACGATTGAAATGCGGGACTGGCAGTGAAGCCACGGCGTGGGGCGAGGGCGAGGGCGAGGGCGAGGGCAACAGGTGAGGGTGAGGTCTGTCGAGATGCGGAGGAGAAGGAAAAGTGCGTGCGTGGGAATGAAAGAGTAGGAATGAGCAATGGGGAATTAAATGGCAGAAATAGGTGCTCTGTAAGATGAACAGGCTAGTGTGCTGGAGACCAGACCAGGCCTGAAAAAATAAGGCACGGTCGCTGAAGAAGGTGCTGGATACTCGTAGGATACGACGTACAAAGTACATTGTAACACGTCTCCACGAGGCCAGACCGAGGCCACCATACCTTTGCTGGCCTGGCCTGGCCCCAACCGCGCAGCAGGGGCTGTGAATCTGCCCAAAGTCCGCTCTAGCAAATGAACAGTTGTACTCGTAGATCCACGACATACGACCGGGTTGGGTGAGAATGAATGACACAGACTACTGAGCATTGGGTTGCGGTCCAGCCCCAGCGGAAGAGACACGCAGGTGTGTTGAAGGGGAAGAGCGAAACTCTCGGCCGCATTGTCTTTTCCCGGTCCTCACACAATCAGTCCATCTTCCCTTCTTGAGGTGACTTTCTTGGGGCATGTGTCGCCGTGGCCCATTCTAAACACCCTCTCCTGTGCCGTCTTTGACGCCTTTTAACGCTTTCTCAACGTTGTTTTTACTGTCTTCAAAGTTCCTACATACGACAATACTATAAAACGCTCTAGGTATATAGCGTATATACGCTCTGTATATATCGATGAACAAATAAAGAAAACGCTAAGAAGGAGTTCAAATCTTGTTCTAAAAGATGCCATTTGGAGGGGGCCACTGTATCTACGAGGAGTCTATTAAGATGGACCTTGAAGTATCTTACCGTATCATGTTGTGCATTTTCTGCTTCATGTGCCATTGCTTGCTAAGACCATTTCAAAGAGCCCCGGAGATATCTTTACTTTGTACATCTCTCTCCCATCCCAAATGTTCCTCACGAAGAAGATGCACAAGACCGCCAGGTCGTAACGGTTCACCCTCTCCGACTTAAGCAGCTTTCTTTGTGGCTTGCTTTCGCAAATGCCGCGCGGCGTGTGGTCTTCATTGTACTATTGTGTCCTCTTTGCATGCCCCCTCGACCAACGCTTCTCCCCTTCCATCCTCTGTTAGAGGACGTTTCACCCTAGCACCGGTTCGATGCGCGGACAGTTAAACGGCGATCCGTAACAGTTTTGCTCTCTCTTCGACCAGCCTGATTCGGGCTAGTGATAATCACAGAATACTGCACTACTCAGTAAGCAACTGCATCCCACGCTGTGAGAGACACTTTGAGATGTCATACGAGTAGATTCCGGGGAATCCACGAACGACGGGTCAGGTCTTGTCAGACAGACAAATTACATCACTGCAAACGAGCTGCAAACTACCTTCCGCCTCCTTTCCGTGACAAAAACCGTACTGAGTACCTAGCGCTTCTCCAGGCCATGGTCGCCACGGAACACCCAGCCGGCTTTTCGCTGAGTCTGTTCGCTTCAAACCACGGTCAGAGCTCGCTTGGTGCGCCCAACAGACGGTGCACGAAGAAGATCACAATGCTCGCACAAATCGCAGAGTACGGAGTACGGAGCCCAAGCACAGCAGCTGATGCACCACACGACGTACGGGCCACCTGCCAGACCGCCGTGCCAGTCGTCGGCTGTCTCCCAGACGAAGCAAGCTCACACAAGCAGGCCACTGTTTGCGGCATGCGAGTTGCCCACTCTCCAAGACAGGCCGAAATGCGAACGCCCAGCGGTTAGGGAGCGCCATAGGGGCCAGCTTGCGACCAAACGCACCACGGCGACGCGTCGGCTCCGTATATATGATGCGCAGTCTGGCCACCGCCCTGTGATTCTGGCCAAATCGTTCTTCCTATCCGGAAGAGGTGTATCGTTGGTGCAGAACTGTGCTAGCCTCGCATACAAGTGACGTGAAAGATGGCCGGGATGGCGGCATGGCTGGCGGTGTGCAGTGCACGGAGGGAGTGCGTATCCCGCGTCGCCCATCTGCTGCGGCGAGCCTCATGGCTGTACGGGAACGGCACGCTTCTTGTTCGCCCACGGTGTGTGTTGCAGCAGCGACTTATGGCTCATCGTGGCACAGAAGCCGCCCCGCATAGAGGCTACAGAGGCCGAGGAGGTGGCACACCACGCAGCCGGTCCACCGGTGGCTCACGTCGGCGAGGTTCATTGTTCTGCCACGCAGTACTCCGTACACATGTGTAACGCCAGTGTCTCTAGCCCGGTCTTGGGCTGGGTGGACGCGACGATGAGGCGCGGCTGCTGAAACATGGCCAGGGTCAACGCCAGGAATTGCGCAGTCTGTGGCATTGCGGAAAGAACGGCCAAATAGCACACGCATGTATCTGTATCATAGGTGTGCGACGACATGAGGCCCTACAAGCCCCGTTTGTATTCCCCCTTCTCTTTACCAGCTATGGTCTTACGGCTTGAGACGTCTCCGGCGCATCTAAACAGCTCACGCATATTGCAAATGATTCTATTGAGCACAGCCAAACAAACTAGTGACTACCATACCATCGCTTTCTGCTACTGATACTTACAGTTTAGCTTCAGGACCGTGTTGCTTTCCATTACCTTGGACCCCAGCTGCATATGGCCCATGTATCGCGACTCTTCCGTAAAGGTGAACATGGTGTATCATGAGTATGGTCTGCTTTCTTCTACTGACCTGTATCGAAAAGCTCTCTTGCATCGTGGGTTATTAACGGCGCCATGTCACCATGGAGTTTCCCTCTATAATCCACGTGTGGCATTTTGTGATGGCGTTAACTCGCTTACGTACCTGTCTACTTCATTATACGTCTCGGCGTGATCCTTTCAGGTTGCCGAGCTAGATGGTGTAATACATACCACCTCCGGGTGTGAACCGTTGGGTGCGTGCCAAAGAAAAATTGTTTCTGGTTGTTGTTCCCATCAATTTTGGCTCTGTTATGTCTCTCATCACACCCAACTGGCCGAGCGTCTACTGTTCTTCTGTATTACGATTTATCTCTAGCTTGGCAACAAAGTCGCAGGATTCTTCTTGAGTTGTTTCACTGTTGCTTCCCTTGAGGTGGCCCTACGAGAAATAATTCAGGTTGTTTTTATTTTTGGATGTCGTCCCCTTACTCGTACGATAACAAAGCCGGAAAAGAATACGGAGATAAAGTCACATACATACGTGTACGAAGAAGATCATAGCAAAGTACAGTATACGAATGCTGCAAAGAAACACAATTTGCTATCACGTCAAGTCTTTGAAATTACAGGATTTTCATTCCATAAACTGCGCATTTATATGTTGACCACTATGCGGTATTTCGGCAAGGCAGGTTCAACTCTACCGACCTCTTATTTCCCGAAAAGCTATTTGTATCTATACCAAATGTCCCAGGAGTCGGTGAAATCAACTTGGATTTTGTCTGGAATGCACGAAAGATACGAAGCAGTAGCTGAGAATATGCAATCGACTTGACTACAGGCCATCTACACATCCAGAGCCTTGACCACGATTATACATGGAGAAACAGCTCCTTCAAGCTTATAGCAACCACGCCGTACGTAGCACTGTAGACTCGAAGGCGCATTGTCTACAGGTGGGAGACCCAGTCTCGACACGCAGGTTGAGAGAGCAAATGTCAAGCTTTGGTCCTTGCCAATTTGCAACCTCTTCTTCCTACCCTCCATCACACCACAAGAGCGACATAAAGTGTCAATTGCGGGTGAAGCCCCGGTTACATGAGAGAGTGATGAAACCGGGCCCTCCACCCCAGCCGAGATCATGCCTCTTGGAGATATTCATGCCATAACGTCCAAATAAGAAGCACCCCTCCGCCTCTCTCAATTAGCCATTGACAATCAGCATCCTCACACGCAAAACCGAGTCTTTTCCTAAAGAGTGCACCGTCTGACCCATCTCCGGGAGAGCACACCCAAAGTTCACCGGGCACCCACAGCATACAAGACTTTCCGGCCGGCTGGCGGCATGGGCCAGACGCGTGTACGGGCTAGGGTGGCAGAGGAGCCAACACCACACGGGGCCGAAGAACAGGTGTCGTTGCCTGTAGGTCGGGCTGTGCCAAGAAGCACAATTTTGTGCATGAGTAGGTACAAGCTCGCCCATGAAGTTTATGTGCGAGGACACTTTTTCGCTTTGTCGTCTCCCTGTTTCGACCTTTGCTGCAGACGTCAACTGGGCGCGTTGATGAACCGCAACCTTAGCCAACCTCAGCCAGAGCGCATCACCATCTGGCCACAGTCTGATGTTCTGCTGGCTGATCTGCGACATGAATACGTCGTATGGTGTACGGAGGATATGTACAAGTTATGTTCGGCCCGCGAGCTAAGTACTCGTATGCCAGTGCCTGCAGCCCGGCGGCATCGCCAAGCCCGGCATGTTGCTGGCTCCGACTTCCTCCAAGTGGACACACACACTCTCTAGTAGGCCGTGACTTGCCGCGAAAGCCCAGGAATAGAAACACGACTAGGAAATGGTCGTACATAAACGCAGACAGCGGAACCCACAGCGCAATACGTGCTCATTAGTTCAGATCTGGCATGCGGCAAGAGAAGCAAGTATCCTACGAAGCAATATTTGGACGAGCAAAACTCGCTGGCACTCGAGTAGCACTTCTTACCACCACGATTAGGCAGCGCAAATGCAGGCACCGCGGTTATTTAGACGGCAGCAACCACTTATTCGCCGCCCAAGGAGAGGAGCCAAACTTTTGCGTCGGAAGAACCCGAAAGGAAAGGAGGCCACGACTTTCTGTGCTGACTCGGCTAGGCCGAATGTCTTTTGTAACCTGCTTCTTCAGGATACGTTTCGAAGTTTCGAGCGATGGCCGAGCCCGACATACTCGTAGCTTGGCTCTGATGGTGTTCGCAGCACGCCGAAGTTGCCCACAAGACTATTCTGACGGCGGCGGAGTGGTAGCTACAGCATACATTAGCTTGTTTCCAAAGAGGAGCGGGCTGCCCCCCATTCTGTTTGATCAATCAACAACTACATACGCTCTCTTTTCTTTCCACGGCGTCAAGCTCGTGGATTACTTTGTGGACTAGGTGGCTTGCAGCGCCTTGATGCAGAAAGCATCAGTTTTTACCAAAAGTAGCTCGACCGAGCCGTATCTTAGCACTTTGTATGAAGTAGCTGAAAATGCGCTTTATGAATTAGGCTCAGGAGCCGCGCCTCTCGACGGTCTCTCTCGACTGGTCAGCATAGCCAACCTCGATGCTGTGCTTGGAGCATCTCGTCAAGTGTGAATGTGAACTGTTGAAGGCGTCGTAGCGGTGGGCAAAATGACTCACACGTCGCACAGCGACGGCAAAGTTTGCGATACACGGGCACCCTTCTTTACTCGAGGTGCCATTCCCGCCCAAGAGAGCGTTGCTGTGCCCGCTGATCCACAAGGCAGCCCTCAATATCGCGATGTGCCCTTTGTCTCGGCCTTCGGAGGCATTCGTGCCTCATGTGCGGCGGTGCGATCGGCAGGTGGCAGTCGATGTGGCGTCAAAGGAGGCAGAGCCGGTCAAAACGGCCGAGCGGGATAGGAGCCGCACTGTTATTACTTTGTAAGAGCGACGCTCCACAGACACAGAATGTGCCAGTCAGAGGGTTGATATTCAACGTGATTCACAAAGTGATGTCACAATTACGAAGTAAGATCAAACAACAGGTAAGCACGGACAACGTAGGCGTCGACAAAGTTTCTTTTAACTTTGTAGAAAGGCGCAAACGTCTTCGTTCAGAACGCTTTACGAGGAGAAGCTCCGCCTATGGCCACAAGCCCTGCAACTACTCCTACGTACGATCTTGGTAAAAGGGCGCCTTCAGCCCGCCGCGATCTTTTTGTCACGTCGACGGCCACCTTTTATTCGCCAGCCTTGACGCGTCTCAAAGGGAGGTGTCTTATTCTTGCCCTAGGTGCCCCGTCGCAGTGCGTTCGTGCCTATCCTGCGTCCTTTGTCGTCCCTGATTCGAGCCTTCGACGAAGTAGTTGCAGTAGATGGGTGGCTTTGGTGTATCTTACAAGTCCATAGCGCGCCTTTGCCTTAGTGTATGAGTACGAGTTGGGCCTCCGCGTCGCCCTCCTGCCCCTCCGCCTAGTGCGACTCAAAATTTTCGTGTTCTCTCCCTCAGACCACCTCCCTTTTTTGTTGACCTGTTCTTTTTTCTTAAGAAACGTGTGTCTCAATAAATCCACCTCTATCAACTCGTTAACCATACTGCTTGCCTCACCCGCGCATAGCCTACCACACCATTTCGACTGTCCGTTGGGATGAGAATGAAAACAGAGAATAGGTGGTGGGCAAGGCAGCAAGCCTGGCTGAATGACGACCAGATGTGGTATTACCAAACAGCACATTCACCATCGGTGGTTTTTTTTTTGTTTCCCACTGTTGCTAACCACATCTAGAAACAGGCTGGCAATATTGCCTTTGTTGCCAAGCCCCGTCACTACATGTACTCGTACATGCTACTCGTAATACATTGTAGAGTACGTCGTTGATACTCGTACACACGTGTCGCATTCTGGCTGAACAGCATACGCCCTGTGCTATTTTCCCTTCCAGCCAACGAGTACGAGTATGTATCACGTACTTCATGCGCGTACGTCCCCGCTTTGTGGCTTCAGCAGACGACGGGTGCCAGGCGAGAGCAGGGTCGCATTTGACCCATGGGTGGGTGCTTGCTAGGTGTGCTTCCATGTACAAAGTACGAGAACAGAGTCCATACGGCGAGCGCCCGGCAAGTCTGTCAACCTACCTGTACCGAGGACGGAAAACGCAGGCAGGACGCCGAACTTTTTGGTCAAGATTGGTGGCCGTTAACGCCGCAGTGCATCGAGGCAGGCAGTCTTTCCCGGTGTCATGGCCTGCCTTGCACCAAACTCGCCACCGATGAGAATATGGACGGTGCCCAAGGTAAACAAACTGCTGCTTGCTCTGTTTGTTCTGCTGACGCGGTTTGTTGTCGTGAGTAGACGCTCTGATCGGCCGCCTTGCATTCCTGCCACTCGGGTCACTTTCCCACAGCTTTTCGTGCCCTCTGTGCGGCCCCGGCTCTCACTCTCCCTCTTCTTCTGCCTTTTCCTGCTGTTCTTTTTCTGTTCTACAAAGAACGAAGTACGGAGTACACAGAGTACATGTACGATACGGTTTTGCTTTTCCCATTTTGCCATCGCCGCGCGACCCACTCACATGCTACCACGGAAGAGAGCCACTCACACCCCTGCGCTATGCACCCACCCCTAGCTGGTGCCCCTTTTACGAAGAACGAAGTAGCTTTGAAGCAACCAGAGCAGTTAAGCGGAGAATGCTGGACGGCTTTGCTACCAGTGTCTTTTACTTTGTACATACTTCGTAGCGGCACAGCATCGCCCGAGCTGGAAGTGTATTGTGTCGACGGAGCACAGAGAGCCCGCCCACATTCTCAATGGCTGTTCCGGAAGATTGCTCGTGAAAGGTTTACTACTGCCAGTACGCCGTACAACGCGGAGCGTTTTCACCTGTGATATTTGTGTCCAATGCTCTCTTCTTTGACAGAACGAAAAGTCTCTGACCAGACCTGGACTTGTTCCTATGATCCACAGGCAGTGGGCCCGGCAAAAATAAGATCGACCCGAACGCCAGAAGGATGGGTTGCTACCCTAGTCAGGGCATCGGCACTCTCTGAAAAGGAAGGGAAGCAGAAGCAGACGCCCATGGAAAAGGCCTCGATAGGGCTGTATGTCCTCGTACTTTGTAGGAGGGAGCGGGCGGGATGGCACCTGGCCAAGGTCAAACGTACGAGGCTCGAACGGCCAGACCAAGCTGTCATCCCCCTACTTCGTACTGAGCACTCGTACATGTACACCCCTCCCTTTATGGGGCGCTCTCATCCCTCCTCCCTCCTCTCTCCTCCCTCCTCCCTCTTCGTTCGACTCGGGAGACCGCACTACTCAGTATCTGCACAGCCAGCATTCCTGCCACCAGCTTTTGTTTACCTATTCGCGCCCCATCCGTGCGAGTGCATGCATGTGCAGGAACCCTTCTAGGTCAGAGAAGCCCACAACCAGGCTAGACATTGGGAACAGCATGCGTGTGGGGAATGCTGGAAGAAGAAAGATTATTTGTTTGTTTTCCTTGAAATTCCATTTGGCCCGACACTTAAGACGGGCGCCCCTCCCAGAAGAGCTACCTTACCAAAAGAGCCCGGCTAGGAATTCTCTTTCCCTTTCCTTCCCTCTAAATCCATTCGCTTTCTTTCTTGTACTCTTTTACAATCGCCAGCCCTCACGGAATCGACAGTTACGCCTTACCAACATCCTCTCATCGGCACCGTATCATCAGCATCGTTCCAGAAACATCGCCTTCACAGCCACTCATAACTCCCACGCCCGGGCCATGCTTCTCGGTTAGCCTCGTCTGCAGGCCTTAACCTCGACTTTTTCGCCCCGGCTGGGTGGTCGTTTGGCTATATCTGGACGTCAATTTTCAGAGCCTCACACACCATTTCGCGTCTACAAGCAATATCATACACGACTCCAGTATGGCCGACTACAACCATAGACGGGCGGCGTCAGAGCTCGTGTCTTGCAGACAAATTATCGATGGTGCTGTTTCCGGCCAGCAACATGTTGCAGCGAGCCAACGCCCGGGCTCATCAGGAGCTGTGGTGGCACACTCGGCACCTCCAAGATGCAATATGGCCAACCAAGGCACCAAGAAACCTGCCAGCATGACCTTTCACTTTCGCTCGCAGTCTTACGAGAGCCCCTATAGCTGGGGTTCATATGTAGAGGGCGAGCCGGTATCTGCGCCCCAAACAGGTCTGCATCGGTATGGCGGTCTGGTCCCGGCGACGACGGACACACGACATATGCAGCTGGCCCTTCCAAACTCGCCGAGGCGCGGAAGCGAAAGCAGTACAAGTTCCGCGGTGTCAAACTGTACCGTTACTGCAGAAGGGCCGTCTGCCTGGTCAGCTGCAACTACACCCGAAGCTATGTCGCCGACATCACCACGCAGCTCTTTGTTGCTCCAGTCACGCCCAGGAAAAACGTCATTAAAGGCCAGCCCCATCATTTTCGCGCCACCTCCTTCGCTGTCAAAGGTACCGGATCAAGCATCCATGCCCTGCCGACCGAATCGGGCTCGTGCGCTTTCGCACTCCGCACCGAAGGGCCATCAGATCACAGGGACGAATTTGCCAGTTCCAGAGGAGGAGGGCCAGGCAGGGGTCCGCCGCAACAACGGCAGACTGTACCAGAAGCATGTGTCTCATGAGGTGAACATAGCCAGGCAGCCAGCCCAGCCATCTATCGGCATGACTGAGGAAGAAGCTAAAGCTGTTTCGAACCTGCGACAGCGCAGACAACAGCGGCAAATCAAGATGACAGGAAAGCCGCACGCCAAACAGCCGGTAAGGCTCCGTCTATCTCCGCTTCCCCTCCGCCACTTGCCCAGCAAGGTCCACGGGCTCCTTCTGTACCGTCACCAAGGACACTCAAGACTAGCCGGTCTTCGCCTCAACTCGCGGACGCCGCCGGCCCGCCGCCAACAGGGCCGCTCCCCCTCTACCGGCGCCCCGGGCCTTTCACACCCTTCGCCATCAACCCCAAGGACCCCATCGATGCCTCCTACTCCATCATTCATGTGCAACATGTCTCGTCCTCCGCACCCGACTGTGCCACCACCCCCGCCACCTTCCCAAAACTCAACCGACTCGCCTAGTTTGGCTTTGAGTCCGAGAGGAATTAGTCCCTCGGCGGAGACGAAGCAACGTGAAAAGACCAAGCCACAGGAGCAGGCCACCCTTGGGAAGAGGATCTTCAGCGGCACAAGGAGCTTCTCGAGCAGTTCCCGTCTGGTTTAGAGGAACGCTCTGATCTCCCAAAGCTCTCCCGATCGCACCGCTCTCTAGGAAATATCCGCGCTCGGTCGCGGTCTCTTTCCCGTGCTACAGGAGCCTCTCTTCGAGACGACGCTACTATTTCCGCATCAGGGTCATCTTTCCACGACTCTTCTCTCAGTCTTCGTGGTTCCAGGACGCAACGGCCGTCAACTGCGAAAACGGCGCGAGACGAGTTGCATCGTTTGTGCGAAACACGTGCCTCAAAGACCCAAGCAAACACTCCTCACATCTCAGTGTTTGAAGACGATTCGGATGAGGAAGGCGATACTGTTCGCAAGTTCGTTCGCAATCTCTTCACTCGTCGTACCCGACCTGGAGAGGTGTCAATGGCTGGCCTGAGCGACGTCGAACGCCCACGCGAGGTCTCAAAATCCAAGCAATCTGTGTCGACGATCAGATCCATAGGCAATGGGCATAACGACCGGAAAACAAACTACAGCTCTTGCTCAAATTTCTCTGTTGCCACAACTGCGGGTGTGAACACAACCACTTGCACCGCCGCGACACTCGATCCGCTGAGCGCGACTGGTGGCCATGAAGGCAGTGAAACTCAATGTCGCCTTGACGGCGGCAACCCTCGTCTCCTCGGACATCGTCGGATCATTCTCGCCAACACCAAAAGGGGCCCCTTTTAAGCCGCATGTTTGTTCGCCGAAGCCATTAAGTCCCCTCGCATTTTTGTCAAAACTTTTGACAAAAAAAATTGTCATTTTGTCACGACTTTTAGAAGCCTCGCGGTGTCTATTTATGTTTTACACGTTTCATGCTATCAGCGATTGATCCTTTTTATGTCACACCCCTGTACTTTCATTTGTATTCTCGGTGCATTCAACCTTCGAACGCAATTTCCTTTGTCATTTGGTGGAATCGTGCATTTCCTCATTACAGCAGGATGGAGCAAAGATGTTCTGGTTTAAATAGCAGAGGCGAGAATGTAGCTGGTCTACAATTGAGAAGCTTTGTTAGACAGTGTTAATCATGATCGCCGGGACGTGTATATCAACCCGAAAAACGATGAAGTACGCTCGTAAGAAGAAAGGCAGGGAAATTTCTCAAGTCAGTGTCGGCTATTTCAAGATTGAGTTTAGAGAGAGCCTTGTCATTATGCTTTCTACCAAGGCTTTCTTTTATGAGAGTCCCTATTCGGACCTTTCAAATGACCTTGACGAACGAGTAGACCTTACGGGAAGAGCTCGGTTGGACCCACTATTTGAGCCAATCAAAGCCAACCACTTTTGTACATGCTTCTGGCCTCATTACTCATCACCAAAAATTCAGCAATTTGACGCCTTTTGGCAACCTCAGGGCCTGCCCTGCGCGAAGAGCTTGACTATCGTGCGTATCCATGGGCTGCAAGGTATTCACCCCCTCCCAGGAGGACAAATGGCCCTTACACTAGTACATATCAAGGCTACGACGGCATCTCAAGGCTACGCATAAGGGCATCTCACTGTTGCGCTCGTACCATGACATGCTCAAGAAAGCACAAAGACAAATCGGTGCTTAGTTTAGGATTTTTTGTATTTTCGCACGTTGAACAAGGTTTGTATCCCTGACTACACGCCCATCTTCTATAAAAAAAGAACGGACAAACCGAGCTTGCCCCGCTCCATTAATCTTTGAATCCTTGCCCAACTGCGATGTTGCTCTGTCAACCTGGCCCCATGCAGCAACAGCTCGAAGAGGACGGAGAGCGTGGGCGACCGAGATAATCCGGGGCCAAAATAAAAAAACGGACTTAGATGTGAGAGCAGAACACAAGACGAGGATAGTGAACTTTTCTACATTTATGCGGTGGGGTTGGGGTTCATCTGTAGACAGCCCATATTAGCATCTTTTCTCAAATAAAAGTAGGGAAGTCACCGCAATGATCCACGGTCGACCTGGATGGTCGCCTGGCTTCGGTTCGATGCCGAGTCAGGTGTAAACGTACCTTGCGCTTGCCACCGGTCAGGGTGACGTTCACGAAGCGTCTGGTATAAGTCAACCGCTTCTTGGCACGGCCCTTGGCTATTTGTACGGTTAGCATTGTGTGACTTGTCATGATCATGCGGAAAGGACCGAAGCCAAGCGGGCCTCAAACAAAATACATGGGGTCAGGAAACATACGCGTCTTCTTCTTCTCCTGCTTCTCAACTTTCTGTAGTGGCACGTTAGTACTCCATCCACGTTTGAAACAAGCCAGTGTCGACTCGGAGATGCGAGCTATGTTCGCCAGGCTGAGGACAAAGGAGAACAGAAGGAGAGCGACGGCGAGTGCCGGCGTCGTGCAAAGCCTCAGGCTATCTGTCGACGCTCCTATGTGGGACGAAAGTTGACTTTAGGTCTTTTCCGGTCGACGGATGTCCTCCATCTGCCAAGATGGCACAGTCGGACCTAACCACAGATACCGCATGGCACTATAAGACTCGCTCATTTGTTCTCCCTTGCCCCCAGCTGCAGTTTGCTTTCAACTGGCCGAATTTTGTCTTCAAGTCGTTGTTTGGGTTGCGGGCTGCTTACGGGAGTCTGCGACCGGACTGAGGGTGAAAAGATGGCACGTTAGTATACGGAATGGCAGCAACGGGTTTGAAAGGTCGTCGAATCAGTCGTATAAGAGAGCGTTGACGCTGCGAAAATAAAGAATGTGAGCGTACCTTTGCCGGCACGAGCGAGCTGGTGTAGGAAAAAAAAGTCAGCATCTCTGTCCAAATGATCAAACGAAGTCTAACGGCTACTGAGAGGTATATCAGGAAGGACATACGGAGCCGTGAACTTTGCCATATTTGCGGTTTGGGGTTGTGTATGTGTTGCCGAAACGTTGAGGTTGTGTGGTTGTCGAGAGTTATGAATGGGACACAGGGCGTTTTGGTAGCAGTCAACGTAAAATTTTTGGATGCTTTCATGAAAAGTCTGGATATTGTGTGCGCGCTAGCCCTGATAGGTGGGAAATATCACGTGAGAGGACCATCGGGTGGGCTTTGCCATCATACAAAGTACGACAATGAAATGAATTACGAAAGAAATGACTAAGAATAGCCGGAGGACACTAGGCTATGTACGTCGTACGGATTGCAGAACTAATCCGCTTCATGTTTGTACTATCCAGGCTCCGTACGAAGTACTTTGGTATCTCACCAGAGTCCGAAACGATGCCGAAAGAACGGAGTCACAACCCGGTGCAGGCTCAGAGGAAGGCTGACAAAGCCAAGGCGATCAAGAAAGGTATAAACATACATAGTTCCTGACTTTAATTGTTGGACACACGGCCTAGCTAACCAACAAATCCAACGACTGCTAGGGAAGGCCGATGTTGCAGCAGCACGTAATGAGCGCTGGGCAAGAAGAACCCGGACCGAATTCGGAAGCAAATTGAGGATCTCAAGGCCATTACGGAAGGTGGTGGAAGGCTCACAACACACGAGGAGCAGGTGCTGGAGGGTCTTGAGAAAGAGCTGAAGGCTGTGATAAAGGCGCGAGAGGCCCTGGGGGAAAAGGCACCGACATTTGGCCGTAGCGATGCGGCGCATCGTGGTCACGACAGAAACGATGCTTTGGCAGGAAACGGCGGCGCGACGACGGCGACGATGACAACAGCGCGGACAGTGATGTGCCAGACGACGTTCGAAGCATCCCGATGCCGCGTGACACGCCCCGCCATACCGAAGCGATATCTTGACGAATGGTATGCTAAACGACGTGCGAAAAGAAACGTCAATGCCAACTCGGAGCACTGGGAGAGGGGCGCAATGCAGGCCGTGGCGAGGGCCAAAATGAAACGGAGAGTGGCTCATCTATGCCTTCGGCTCCTCCGGCGACCCCATCGTTTGAGTCTATTGCGGTGAAGACTGTCTACGAAGCAAAGCCAGTTATCAGAGACCTGCAAAAGGAGGCAGTATCGGCGTTCATGCCGGCGGTCGTGCGACGAAAGCTAGAAAAAAGTCGCGGCATGGGCGGCTTATTACAGCCAGAGGAGGCAGACCAACTGGAGAGGGAAGGCTACCTCAAGAGTTCCATGCTAGCGGCCGATGGCGACAACGAAAATGCCGACGAAAATGACAGTGGGAGCGGCGGGTCATCGATAAAGAAGATCATTCCGCTAGAGAAGCCGCGCTTGAGTGAATTAGGGGCTTACCATACCACGGTCGAAGACGCCGAAGACGATGAAGGATGATGACGGGAGAGGCGGCACTGCGCTGGCCGGAGGTATGTAATATCGAAAGAAACGGAGCATTGGCAAATGTGGAGCGTGTCGCTTATAGCCGTCTTTGCAGCCTTGCACGGCAGGTTCCCTCGCACGCCTGTCGCAGCCCCATTGACAATAGCAGTGTCAAGATATGCATGCAAGTATGCGTGCATTGCGATGGGAGTTGAACAATATTCCAGGATGCGCCGGGATCTTCTATTTATTGTGTAGCCACTTTTGGTTGTCGAGTACATACGACCCATCCTGCTGGACCAATAGGTCTCTTGGATGGCGCACATTGGGAAACCTATCAGTTGGAAGAACCCCAGCTTGTTGACAGGCTCGCTAGAAGGAAAGCTGGAGCCGTGATAAAGCTAGAGATGCTAAACCCGGAACCCAACAGTACTCGGAGCGATGTGCCTTGTGGGGGCCACGGGTTTGAGAGGGCGAAACATGAGCAAAGCAAAGGCTGCCGGGCTGGCCCCTACCAGCACAAGGTAAAAACACCAGCACTGTTCCATTGCTGTCCGTTAGCATCGGCCGTCTTTGTGCCACGACCAAGTACGGCCGCTGCTACAACGCATGCTTCACGGCCGTCACGATGGTAACACTAGCTGGCATCCCCATGGCCGGTAGAATCTTGGCGAACAACGGCGGCGAGTGCTGGGGCCTGATCGTCTTCACGGCGGCCCTGTACTTGGTACGTCGGCTCCCTGGTGGACCTATCTGCGACCAAGGTGTCGGTCATCGTCTGAAACCTTCTGGGCAGCCTATATTCTGCTAAGACCGATGAAGGTTGAAGAATGCATATAGTAGATTGCAGGGTTATTATTATTATTCGAGGGTCTGCCTCTAGATATTGTAAGGGTTGCCGTTCAGGTTGTGCTGTAATACAGCTGTCTTTAAATGACGTCTTCATTGAAGCGAAGTTGGGTTCAAGCCCAGCCTAATATATTATTACACGGTAGAGATTGCCATACGAGGATTGTCTTGATCACCAACCTGCCAGTGAGCCACCGGCCAACCGGGGCCCTTCAAAGGTCTCGTAGACTGAAGCTACTACGAACTGTGCTGCTCCTTCCAGTAAGAAACGTGGCCAATGGGCGGCTGTAAGTTGGTGCACCTTAGATAGGGGTCGACTGTACATTGGTGCCGTCAGTGCGTCCAATAAGCAGCCAGTAGCGGCAGGCACGGGCAGTAAAATAACGGGGACACATCTAGAACGAAATAACAAGCCACCACCTTCGGCACGCTTCCTGGAAACCCTTCAACACACACTTTTCAGACAAGGGGCAACGACTGGCTTGGCTGCTGGCTTCCTCCTTCTGTTACTTCTTATCCTTTTCTTCTCGTGGCCCGTCGCTTTCGTCACCGTTTCTTCATCTTTGCCGCCGTATCTCTCTCCACCTCTGGCACGGCTTTTTTTGTTTACTTCACACCACCCGCCCTCTCCTTTCTATCGTCTCTAGTCTTTTCGCCTCCTTCCCCTTCCCGACCGACGCCCACACGACTCGAGCTGTGATTCTTTTGCCACGCGCAGGCGCATCCACAATAGACATGGCAACAGCTGCCGTGGACCCCACGAGGCGCAAGCAGGTTCTCAAGGTTATCGTATTCTCACTGTTACTCGACCTGGTCCGTAAACCCCAGCGTTGTCTTGGCTTACTCATCGATATCTGTTAACACCCATGAAGATATCATTTACCTTCATTTTGCCCTTGTTTCCCAGCCTCCTCGAATTTTACCGCAATGCCGAGGTTTCCCTCGATGCCGGCATATCGCAGCCGCCAACGCTACTTGCCAGCATTCTCGACTACCTCAATGCCTACAAGGCTTCGTTTGCCCGCCCGATCGACTCGCGATATGATATTGTACTGCTGGGCGGTGCTTTAGGCAGTCTTTTCTCGTAAGGAAGCACCAGCATCTTCCCGACGCTGCACGCCATACTTGCGAATATCGATATCTATGTCCTTTCTTGGCTAACGCGACTCCTCCTTTGTCCTTCCCAGACTGCTGCAAGCGGTTGCATCTCCCGTCATCGGTCACATGTCAGACCGCTATGGACGCCGAACTGCGCTTCTTTTCAGCATGACCGGCAACATCATTTCCGTGTTGTTGTGGGTCGCAGCTGTCGACTTCCGCACCTTTTTACTTTCACGTGTCGTTGGTGGCCTGTCCGAGGGTAACGTGCAGCTTGCCATGGCCATCGCCACCGATATCTCGGACAACTCAACCCGTGCTCCACCATGGCCCTCATTGGCATCTGTTTTCTGTCGCCTTCACCTTCGGCCCGGCGCTAGGCGCGTGGTTGAGCACATTTGCCATGATTAAGGCAAACCCTTTGCTGCCGCAGCCAGCTTCTCCCTTTTCTAATCGTTGCCGAGACCATCTACCTCTATCTGTATCTGCCGGAGACGCTTCCGCCTAGCGCTAGCGCTGAGGCTGTGACCAAAGATGCCGAGAAGACGACAGAGGTCGGCAAGGCTGCATCCGCATCTGACCCAGTGCATGTCCGCACCAACTCGCACTTCATGCTCAATCTCGTGCATTTCGTTTTCCTCTTGTTCTTCTCTGGTATGGAATTTTCGCTTCCTTCATGACGTACGATCTCTTTGGCTACACCTCCGCCAAGAATGGGAGATTGCTCGGGTTTGTTGGCTTCGTCGCCTCTATTTTACAGGGCGGCGTGACCCGCCGCCTTCCACCCTGACTTCGGTACGCATCGGCATAGTTGCATGTCAAATCGCGTTTTTGTTGCTTGGTAGCCTCACCACCGTGGGCATACTTTACCTGGCTGCAGCCTGTCTTGCGACCACGTCGGCCACTGTGTCACCGGCCTCAATGCCCTTAGCAGTTTCGAGGCGCACTCGGGCGAGCGCGGTGGAAGTTGGGTTTCTCCGGTCCTGGGGCCAGGTTGGGCGTGGTCTCGGCCCTGTTTTGTTTACGAGCGTTTACTGGTGGGCGGGCCGCGAAGTCGCCTATGGCGCAGGCGCCATGGGAATGTCGGCTGTTCTACTTCTTTCCGTCTTTGCCTCAAGTCCCCCCACGTGCCGACGAGCCAAAAGCCAAGGCGCAATAGATGGCTTAAGAACACTACACTCTCTCATATTGGCACTTTCGAGGCGCGAGTGCCCATTGCAATGTTGCAATCTCTGATGACGCTTAATAGCAGACTGCCTAGATTTCTTTCATTCTGGTTCTGCAATGTTGTGCGTAAATTACAGCTTGCTCATAAGAATGGAATTATTTTGGCCTCTTATACGTGTTTTTCGTCTGATTTTATTCATTAATAGTGCCCCAACCAGGCCGAGATCCGTCAGAATACCGCAGCCATGTCTAGTGCGCTGCTTTGAGGCCTTTGTTGTGCTGTATATGCTCCTCGTGCAGGCTGATGACACGTGGGACTATCAGTGTCTCGATCTCAACGTTGGCCTCTGCCTCAGCCTCAGACAAGCGCAACCAGTCCACATCTTGTGGTGTCACAAAAACGACTTCCTGTTTGCGGGTTGCCAATATGTTGCCAATCACTAAATGGTGCTGGTAGCGTTCCAGCGCGCCCTTGGCCTTTCCAATCAACAGGCCCGGATCGGTCTCGAGCTTGAAGGATATCATCATGCTTTCGGGGGACCAGTTGTCAACTAGGCTTTTCAGAAACTTGGGAACTGGGTCCAAGTCAATCACCAAACTCTTGCTGCGAGGAACCTTGGGGGAACTAGGTTTGTCAGCGCGCAGTCTGTACGTGCAGTTGAAAGTAAGGCGCCAAAACCTACGAGTCAAAATTGTCAAATGTCTCTTCATCCTCATCAACAGCGAGGCTGCCTAGTGCTTGCCTGACACCTTGCTTGCACTGATATCGGTACTCTGGATTTTATGCTCCGCCATACGCTCGGGCTGGAAGCTGTTAGTCACATGAAACCTGCACGAAAAAGGATAAGCTTGGACCAGAAAAGACAACCGGGAGGAAAAAATCCGACACCGCGGCCGCTAAATATAGCAAACCGTTCGGGCCGAGTCGATGCATAATCCGACTGACTGCCCGCAATTCAAAAAGGTAATCGGTGATGGTGACGAATGGCAGCGCCAGAAGGCGGTCTTTGGCAGCACGGTATCGGCGCCAGACACTCAGCATAGAGTCAGCGTCCTCATCGCGGGACCGGACACCACGGCCGTTCTCGTTTTCCGTCAAGAAGTCCAAAAAGCTGTTGGTAGCATGCGAGTAGTGGCGGCTGTAAGGCTGCAAACTGTAGTTGGGACACAGTCAACGCCGGAGAGCAATACGAGATAAGTATGTCGAGGGGCGCAACATCCACATGAGCAAGTTCTGCTGCACATACCTAAATTGTCGATGCAAAAAGATCACGGCGTAGTCTGCCTTGTCGTCCAAGAAGTACTCGGCGCTTGTTGCTCCGCGCGTGCCAGCGGAGAAGTTGTCGATGAAGCGTACCGTCTGCTTCTCCAGGGGACCTGTTGTTTTATACATACAATCAGAATACTGTTGATGTCATACTATCCGCCAGCAGCAAGCAGCCTTAGTTAGCACCTACAGTCGTGCCGCCAGAAGTTACCAGGACAATACGCCGGTTTGCCTTTGCGTGCTTGTCAACAAAGGCCTCGACCAGCGCCATGTGCTGCTCCAAATCCTTGGGCGGCGGGTTTGTGCTAAAGTAGCGGTCCTCGTCCGATTGGGCAGGGCCGGAAGAGGCCGCGGGGGCGGCAGTGCCAGCGGTCGGTGCAGCCATGTTTGCTTTACTCTTGCAGGACAGGAGTCAGACGAGAAGAGTCAGGGGTGAGGTCCAAAAAAGCTGATGCCAGCGCCAGATGTTTAAATAAACTGGGATGGGTAGGCTAACCCGATGGACTAAAGCAATGCGCAGTATTAAGATGCAGTCTGTGGAATAGTAAAGGTGTACCGAGTCAGCTTGAAGCGCCAATACGAAATGAGGTGAGCACCAAAAGGGCATCGGCAAACTATAAGGTAACAAAACGGAGAAGCCCTTGTGAATTTGACACCTTACATGTAGCTGAAGCTGACAGGCGAACTCACAGTTGGCCGGATGTGAACAGGTGGGACACAAGCAATTTGTTGCTTAAAACAGTCGATCCGACACGGTACGATTAGCTGCGATCGTGGTGGTATCAGCCTGTCGTCCCAATGTGTGTTGCAGTGTCTCTTGTTTGAGTGGCCCGGCAAAGAGTCATGCAGCTGGTTGGTGGACAGGGCCGAGGCTGTGACGTTGATTTGCGTGGGGTACCACGTGACTACCCAAGCAACTGACAATAACGTACGATACGACGTATCTTACAACGTAATGCTCTGTATCTTACGTCGTAAGATAGAACGTCACGTAACTCACAAAGCCGGAGGAATGTCTCTTAAGCCCAAAATTCACTCCACTGTGTGTCTTGTGACTTGTCACCCGGTCTGAGCTCGCCTATTATTAGGCTATTACTGTTGTGACTGATTCTCGTCACCCCGTGTGCCACTCCACTGTATTCTGACCGCCGGTCATCCAGCGCTAAACAGCGCTGTGGAGCGTCTCAAGAGGAATGAAGTAATGCCCCGTAGCCTTGCCCTGGCCATGGAAGCCAAGCTTTCATAGCAAGTCAGCTTCTTTGTAAGGTGCCGTGTCACTGACCCTACAGTAACATTGACAGCTCTGGGTAGTCCCGCTCTATCTCACATTTCATGAAAGCCAACCTCAAGTGGCTTGATCTTTGCCGAATCGATACAGCTAGTCGCAGGATGACGGAGTGCCGTTTGCCCATTGACTACACGATGTGTTGCACCGTCTTGGCTTGGCCACAAAGACGGCGATGCCCCGGACGCGGTCCAGATGAGCCAGGCAAGACTAACAAACTATTGCAGCTTTGGCTAGCTTTGGCTACGAGTTATTGCTTGCAAGTCAGGAGATTATATCGTGTGCTTCCTCGGTCTATCCGGTATGTGTCAGCGCCAGGTCTGAATAGAACGCGTGGAGCGACGGCTACAAATAGGGGATACGTGGGCGACATTTGCCATGGCGATAGAAAAGATGACGAACAAACAGACAGTGAACACCTGGTTCAACCTTGCTCAGCATTGCTCTTTTAATCTCCCACCCAGTTCTCTCATCTTCTCTTGACCCAACCACAACCAAACTTCCACCGAGCACCATTAGCAATGTATTACAGCCACGGAAACTACGAGGCGTTTGCCCGGCCTCTGAAGCCTGAGGGCGTCGATGGCAAAAAAGTGTGGATTGTAGGAAGCGGCCTTGCCGGCCTGTCGGCGGCCGTGTTTCTCGTGCGCGATGCCCAGATGCCCGGCGAGAACATCACCATCATCGAGGAGGGAAAGATCCCTGGCGGCGCACTCGACGGCATTGACGAGCCGGAGAAAGGTTTCGTCATCCGCGGCGGCCGCGAGATGGAGGAACACTTTGAGTGTCTCTGGGACATGTTCCGGTCCATTCCCTCGCTAGAAGAGCCTGGCGCCAGTGTGCTAGATGAGTTCTACTGGCTCAACAAGCGCGACCCAAACTTTTCGCTGCAGCGCGCCACAATCAACCAGGGCCAGGACGCCGGCACCAACGGCCTCTTCACCCTCAGCGATACCGCTCAGAAGGAGATCATGCGCCTGTTTATGTCTGCGCGCAAGGAAGCCGAGAACAAGCGCATCAACGAGGTCTTTTCCGCCGACTTCTTCAAAAGCAACTTTTGGCTATACTGGCAGACCATGTTTGCCTTTGAGGAGTGGCACTCCGCCTCGAGATGAAGCTGTACCTGCACCGCTTTGTCAACCACATTAGCGGCATGCCTGACTTCAAGACGCTCAAGTTCACAAAATTCAACCAATACGAGTCCCTGGTTCTGCCGCTCATGAAGTACCTGGGAGACCACAACGTGCAGTTCCAGTACAACACAGCAGTCCATGACATTGATTTTGCCATTGGTAAGCCAAACGAGGGCGGCATCACGTCTAAGCGGGCCACGCGCATCCACTGGATCAAGGACGGCGAGAAGGTGGGATTAACATTGGCGACAACGAGTACGTCTTTACCATCATCGGCTCGCTGACCGAGAACTCGGACCTGGGCGACCAGCACACAGCGGCCCGGCTGAACGAAGGCCCGGCACCAGCCTGGGACCTGTGGCGCCGCCTTGCTGCCAAAGACCCTGCCTTTGGCCACCCCGACGTCTTTGGCGCCCACATTCCCGAGACCAAGTGGGAAAGCGCAACGGTCACGACCCTGGACGGCGAAATCCGCCGTTCATCCAAAACATTTGCAAGCGCGATCCGTTCAGCGGCCGCGTTGTCACGGGTGGTATCGTCACAGTCCGCGACTCGGCTTGGAGAATGAGCTGGACAATCAACCGCCAGCCGCACTTCAAGAAACAAAAGAAAAACCAGCTGGTCATCTGGGTATACGGCCTGCTGGTGGAGGAACGTGGCGACTATGTGAAGAAGCCCATGCAGGACTGCACCGGCGAGGAGATTACGCAGGAGTGGCTCTTCCACCTGGGCGTACCGGTCGGCGACATTCCCAAACTGGCTGCAGAATCCGCGAAGTGCGTGCCGGTCATGATGCCTTATGTGACAGCCTTTTTCATGCCGCGCGCGGCCGGCGACCGGCCCGATGTGGTGCCGCCAGGTTCCGAGAACTTTGCCTTCCTTGGCCAGTTCGCTGAGACGGGCACGGCCGACACCATCTTCACGACGGAATACTCTGTGCGCACGGGCATGCAGGCAACCTACACGCTGATGAATGTCGACCGGGGCATCCCGAGGTGTTTGCCTCCACCTACGACGTGCGCACGCTCCTGGATGCGACCATCAGCATGCGCGACCATAAGGAGCTGGCCAAGTGGCTGCCCGAGCGGCTGCGAAAGTTTCTGATTAGCCGGCTAGACGGCACCGAGGTTGGCGAGCTCCTTCACAAACACCACCTTGTGTAGTTCGTGGCTGGGCGATTTTCGGGCTGGTAAAGATGGACGAAGCGGGCGTGCATCGGCATGGCAATGGCCATGAGTAATAGTTTCTAAGCTCTGTTGCATTTCTGTTAGTTATGCCAATGTTGAGATCCAGTGATATTTTCGGAAGAATTAGCCCGTTCGCGAAACCGCGGCTAAATGGCATCGTTCAAATTGTCCAAAATGCACATCCTACTGTGTCATCCACAGAAGCCTGATATGAAGAAAGTCAAGAGAACGGACCACTGTCACTATATTGAGCTGTAAGTAATACAAGGGGGTCGGTCGTCCCTGACTACCCCGCCTTCAAGATCACGTGGATCGAGGGAAGCGAAAATTCGACCTTCTGGAGTAAATGCCTGGCAATGACCTTGACGACGTCAGATATGTTCCCTATACAAACGCATCACAAACAATCACCGACAGACGAATTCGGACATCCAATGAATTACTTTGATGTATTAATACCTTGAGTGTATCATAAGGCCGTAACATCCCCTCGCGCGCGACATAAGTGTTAAGCTCTAAAGCAGGAACGACGCACGAGAAAGCTGTCTGCCTTTCAAGAGCAAAAAAAATAAAATCGCTAACCCAATCAAACCCCATTTCGTCAACCGGTTTTCCAAAACGCCATGTAATGCTTTCCCTCACCGACAACTCTCTCTTTTAGCCCGCCAATCCAGGGCTTCTATGCGATAGCAGTGAGCTTCTCGGTCAAATCGCCGGCGTTTGCTGCCGGTGCAGCGCTCGCATTCCCGTCAAGAAACTGCGCGTAACGGGACTGCTTGTTGTGGATGCCGCACTCTGTTTTGTTGCGGCCCTTCCAGCGGCCAGCACGCTCGTCCTCGCCCTCGCCGACCGGACTGGTCGAGTGCCAGTCGCCGATGGACTTGTACCCACGATCGAGCAGGGCATTGTACGGCACATCGTGCTCGCGCACGTACGCCTGAACCTGGCCAAACGACCAGTTGGCAAGGGGGTTAATCTTGTAGATACTCGCTCGTCATCGACCTCGATAATGTCTAGGTCGCCGCGCTGGCCACCCTGAGACCGACGGCGACCCGTCAGCACGGCAACCACCTCAAGGTTGTCGTAGGCACGCTCCTGCGGCTCTACCTTAGCGAGGTAGTCGTACATCTCCTCAGATAACTCATACAGCCGGCCATACGTGGCTTCGAACTCGGCAGCCGTCTCGAAGCCATCGGGCTTAAAGCTGTGGATGTTGATACCCGGGTACCGTGCCCGCACGCGTTCGACAAGGTCGTATGTCTCATCAAAGTGGTATAGCGTGTCGAGGAAGATGAGGTCCACGCTGTGCTTGTTGACCGGCGCAGCATCCTTGGCAGCGCCGTCCTGCTCGAGCTTTGACAAGAGGTCGATGGTGACCAGACCCGTCAAGCCGAAGGCAGTCGTCTGGTAGAGGTTGGGGAAAAAAATCTTGGCAAAGCGCAGGATGTCCATGGGTTCCATGTTCTCCAGTTGTTTGTTGAGGTGTCTCAGGTGCTCGGGTGTCAAGGACACACGCGGCAACCGTGCGGTAGATGCGGATGCAGACGGCGGTGCAGAGCCATAACCAGACTCGACTGACACGGCATCGTCGGCCTGCTTGGACACCTCGGTGGGCTCCAGGCAGGGTGAGTTGGCCATCATCACGTCCGTCGCGCGTCGGTCAATATGACGGGCTCTCAGTGGTCATGGTGAGTGACGTCTGTTTGCGAAAGGTGGTATTCCGTTCTTGGAGTTGTTGAGACCTGCGGTACAGGTATATCTCGGTGCCTGAAAACGTTGATATATTGTGAAAGCGAAAAGAGGTACTCAGGAGGAAGAAGGTCGAATGATGAAGAGTGCACGGGGAGAGGCACGTCGGGCGGGGAAAGGGTGTCCAGGATCACGCAATAACGGACGGTCAAAGGCGAGACGGGTTGAAGGGCGTCTCTTAGAGATGTCGTTCGTGGGATGACGTCTTTAAGCAATATTGAGGTTTGCTTGCAAGATGGATAGAATGAAGATAGAGGGGAGAATATCGAGAGAGGGTTTAATGCTTCTTTTCAAGTTTATTTTCAGGGAACAGAATCATTTCAATGGATTTCTAAGACGAATGTCCCAGAAGACTGTTATTCTTCTAAACTTTGGCGTTGGCTACAACTGTGTGTCGACGGACCGACAGCCGGGCTCAACTCTCCACACTTCAGATGGTTCTATGGCAAGAAATGATATAAACTAGCACCCACCCGCCCTCATCTGCCGCCATAATACAACTGTCATCTTTGACCAGCATCTGTCTCTTGATCAATTGATCTATTAACTACGTTTCTTTACAGTGACTCAATCTCACCCATATGCCGCCCTCATGAAGCGTCATCATCCCGCCCGCTGAAGTTGTGACGTGCTTGAGTTGTCAAGGCTTTCCAGGCACAGCCAGACCCTAGCCATAACGAATCGAGCATCGCGAAGGCGTCGGCGAGGGCACGGCGGCCGTTCGGGGTGCTCTACCTTGTGTAATTTTATGGGCACTGTACACAGATTGATAAAGATAGGAAAGACACAGTGCCACTCAGTGCGCGATGTGATGTCGACATCCGGCGGCTGGGCCAGGAGTGCAATTGCGCCATCGGGCTGTATGATGCAAATTGCGTATGTGTTTGAAAAAGCTTCGATCACGACATCTGAGCTAGTACGTTTTGAGACAAATAGGGAATATGTGGGGGTCCAGCAAAGAGCCATTTACGAGTATCAGAGCACCGAAGTGGTTACGTGCCGGACTTGGGAAATCCAGGCGATCGATTCCAGAGTACGAATACTAGCATGGCGCCAGCCGACCTACGGCCGTCTGTGGCGGGTTGGCTGATTTGGACTGCTACGCATCTAGTGGAGAAAAAGTCAAGTAAAGATAGACGCGCAGCGGCAGACGTAAAGCGAGGTAAATATGTCAAAAACGAAGCGAAATAAAGCGAACAATGCGTAGCAGTTGGAAGTTACTCGCTATCTACGTTCACGCCCGTGAAAGAAGAGTCAGGCCAGGTTGCAGGGAGAGTGAAAAAGGCGTGTTCTGCCGGCGCGGCCTCATATCCTTCTCTTTCTGTTCTGCGATTTCGGGCCGAAACGGCTGATATGTTTTTTATTACGATGATTTATTTTTACGGGGGTTTTTATAAATATTGCGTTGCCTTTGCATATGTTCCAGACTGTAAAACTCACAATCTCGTGTGAATACATCAGGACCTCGTCACAGACAGGCGCCAGCAAATCCACGCCAACGGTCCGGAACGACTGACCTTGCGACTTGTTAATGGTCATAGAGAAGCATAGGCGGACCGGAAACTGCCGGCGCCTTAACTTGTACGGTATCTCGCCTTCATCCGTAACAAATGTAATTCTTGGATAAAAGCATCTTCGCCATGGAATGGCCCGCCAATAATCGTACACCGTAACAGAGAGCGGGTCTGGCTGAAACGACCATCCGCGTCCCGTTACAGAGGCCTTTGTTTGGCTCCAGGTTCCGTAACAACATCACCGGGCACCCACCTTGAGCTTCAGCTCGCCTGGAGGAATAGAATACACGCGAAACGACCGCAATACCTCGGCTGGCGGCTGGTACGCCCCGGGCTCTGCGTCCTCGACACTGTCGTAGGAACGATACAGATTTCCACGCCCGGAAAGATATGTAGAATATCCCAGTTGGTATCGCCCACCAAGTCGTTGCGCGTGGCTAGGATACACCTATCCTGGAAAAGACTAATGTCCGCAACGGCCTGCTGCAGAACGTGTACCGGGTAGATACGCTCGTACAACTCTTCCATGGTGAAAACACGGCTGACCTCCGGGTGCAACTTAACTACGGTGTGGCGAGGGCGCCAAGGTTACCGGCGGTATTGGTGCAGTTGATACGGACCGGGGGGAGAGTCGCGAGGACGCCTGTTGTAGTAAACCGGGAGAGGAAGACAGTTGTAGCGCGACTGGCGAAGAAGAAGAAAAGAAGAGAGTGGAATAGGGGAGGAGGGAGGCCGTTGCAAGTGATACGGCTGGGGCTGCGGAGTATGCAATCGAAAAGGCGAAGGAGTCGGAAAGATAGACGAAGTGAGCAAAGGTAGAAAAGGAGGAAATGAATTGCTGCGGCCGCAGCGGTTGTTGCAGGAGGGTTGGTAGGAGGATCTTCGAAGCTCTCAAAGCCAGTAACTAAGCGTTGCAGCTGCGACGTGGCCGGGCTAGGACAACATCCGTCATTACAGTGTCTGGGAAAGAAACACCTGCAGCGGCGGGGTGGCAACTGGGCACATCCGCGGAGAGGATGCAATAGCGCTCTCCATTCTTGACGGTCTTGACGGTATGAAACAGGTGGAAGGCGGGCGAAGGTAATTACAGAAAGAAAAAAGTCGCGATATCAAAAAGGAGAAAGCAAACAAAACACGCGTTGAAGAGAGCAATGGCCAGACCCACAAAGAATCATCTGCAACCCACAAAACCCACAAAAAATCACCTCCAACGAATCAAATCGATTTCGCGTGCGAAAAGTATCTAAAAGTGGAGAAGAAAAAGCCGAATCAACAAATCAGAGGGCTCAAATGGCCATAAAACTGGAGCGCGCTAGACCGACAACGAATCAGCAACAAAAGAAGTTCAAAAAACCAGGTCACTTCTCTGAGCCAATAAGGAGACCGTATTTGGGCCAAAAAGCGCCAATAGTGGAGTAAAAATGGGGCTTCAGGGACCAATGGAGAGCTCCGCGCAAGTATTTCGTTGTATCATAAGATAAAGAATAGATAATGTTTTCCGCCCGGAGGCACTAAGCCTAAAGGGCACGATTGTACGGCGCTTATCTTATTATGCTTATGTAACTCATGCGTCGTCCCCAAGCTGTCCCTTGCGATATCTCGTGTTTATTTACGCCCATTTCACATCATGGACATTGGTCAAGCAGTACATCTTCTTGAAGATCCTCCTACAAGTGCTCGGGGTCCTATGACTGGTGCCTGAAGCCGGGTCTGCTGATTGTTGGTTTGTGTGATCGTTAATGGGTTTGCTGTTGTTGATCTGTGTGTTGATTGTGCGTCCCTGTTGTGTCGTCTATCCTGTCTTTGATTTGTACGAAGTAGTCTAGCCTCCCTGTCGCCAGTGCATTTTTGAGTGTCGCGCGCACCGCTTCCATGTCCCAGTTGATCTGTCGGTCCTCTGCCGCCTAGGAAGAAGGAGAGGTTGTCTAGTTTTGATCCTCTTCGCCCCGAGAGGTTTGCGTCTCTGTATCTGCCACAGCGTGCAGCAGAAGAGGAAGTGCTTGGTGGTCTCTTATGCTCGGCCGCATGCGCAGGCCTCCGATTCTGCTGCTCCGATCTGGTGCAGGTAGCCGTTGACATATGCCATGCCCGTCCGCAGCTGTGCCAGGACCCGTGCTTCATTTCGATTGAGGCTGCCGTGCAGGGTGCGGGTGTGTCTGTCAGGCAAGTCGAGTACTCCCCTACTCCCTTTGGGATCTCCCGTAGTGCATGTTGCTCCGAGATGATGCTATTCTTGATCGTCGTTCTGGCCTGGTCGCAGGGGCGTCCGGGGTGGCGTTTTGTTCGGTGGCGGACCGAGCCCCTGCCTTGGCTCGTCTCATCAGGCCGACCTTGGCTCCGGCTGGTAACCAACGTAGTATCACTTTGTTGTTGTTCACTTTGAGTCTTTTAACCTCTTGGCGGAACTGCGTGCACTTCGCGGAGCGCAGGTTGTACTGCTCTACTTCATTCACGTGCAACGTCACACTTGCGAAGTATCAGTTTACAATATAACCCAACGACGAAAGTACGAGTAACACTTTCGCTTGGGCCCGAGAAGGAAAATAGAAAGGAAGGTAAGAAACCAAAGGACCTTTACTTCGTAGGTTTGTTTAAACAGGCCCCTGTCACGGCTAGTGTAAGGGTTTACCAACTGCGCCAAAAATTCAATAAGATCATACGTGCTAGTCTCTTCTCGTCCGACTGCGGACAGGAAAGATTGGCCTGAAGCACTTTTTGCTACAAGCTCGAGTTCCAGAGATCCTGGCTGATGCCTGCGATTGCGGCCAAGCGAGAGAGACGGCCAGTCACCTGGCTGTCTTCTGCCCTCTGCTCCAATCACAAGGAGCTCAACTTGTGTCGCGACTCACCTGTCGACTTCCTTTGTACGATAGATAATGCGAAGAATCAATGACGTTCGTCCGTAGTCCATGCGTACGAGCTCAGATGTACAGGCTTGCGTACTGCTTACGTTGATAAGAGAGATTGAGCGAGGCTGAGTCCGTTCGGAGTGGTCTGGCGACCAGTCTCGCGGCAATATGCACTGGTGTGAGACCAACGCTACAACGCCCCGTAATCACCAGACACAGTTTCTGTCCACGTGACTAAATGGCTGTACTTTGCCGCTTTGTAATCTGAACCACAACGGTGTGCATCGCAGATGTAAAGAGTCTGGGTCAGACTGGGTATTTCATAACATTCGTCTGGAAAAGTCGTAGTTTCCGTAAACAAAGCTTCATAGTTTAGTTTGATGGTGGCCGATAATACATGGCTACATGGCTTCTTCCTCGGCCCCAAGTAAGAGGCATCGTGCGTTGATTTTGCTGTGTCTAATTTGGTATCAAAAATAACATGTAGAGACAAGCTGCTCGAGCAAGTAAATCGTTTCATCCGCCTGCCATCCCTTTTGCCTTTGCCGTTTTGTTTCCTGGCTTTTATTTCGTCCTGGGAGCAATAAAACCGGTAGTCTGCAGAATCGGAGTACTTACTAATGCTTCTGTTAATAAATCTATAGCCACTGAGCTTCCAGATTTGGTTAACCAAAGCCATGATCGAGTCGTGAAGCATACGGCCTTGGGCCTCCTTTTCAACTTCTGTTCCGTCGCCTCGCCATGGCGCGCGGGTGTCAAAGCGAATTGGAAGCTCGTCGAGATCAAATGCGTAGTCGATCTGCTGCAGCTCTTGGTCCTCCTTTTTGATTGATATAAAAGCCAATACACCGTAAATTATAGCAGGACAACCACTTCCAAGCTCTCTCCATGATTTCAATTCATCACGGAAAACAGCCCATTCAACAGAGGCCGCAGCTTGTCTTTTTTTTGCATGTTTAGAGCAAAGTTTGCTCCTTCTCCCGTATCTGTTCAATGGAAACTGGTTAACAGGTTGCATCCAATCGCATTTCGAGCAATAAACTCTCTCCTCTTCTAAAGGTGGCTCAGAGATCTCAGGAATGGCAGGCTTCGCAGGCTCGAGAGGAGCGGCCGGCTCTTGAGCTTCCCCTACCGAAAAAAAACAAGATAGTTAGCGTAACAAGTCTTATAAGATCCAGGCTGAAAGGGGGATAAATATACCTTTCATGATGTTTAATTGAGCTGCGCGATTCGGGATATAAAGAAATGCAGGCGATCCTGGGCTGAATTGGAGCGTTGGATGTGGGAGAAGTGGTAGGTGGGAGGGAGGGTGGCAGCGAGTTTTGAATTTGGTCGGGGCGTAAAATGCGCCCACGCGTAGGCGCGCGCGTTACCGCGTTGTGCAACAAAAACAATGGCGGAAAACAACATCACGTGGACAGAAACTGTGTCTGGTGATTACGGGGCGTTCCGTCTCCCACGAGCATGTCGACGTCCTGATGCGGATCTGTACCCAAGGGCATCGCGTGCCGACGTCTTCTCAGCTTAGGTAAGACCTCTTTTGACTCAGACGGCTCCAGTATGTGATGCCACGCAATGATACCAATTATATTTTCTTTAAGCTTTATTATTTTCAGTATCGATTTTTTTTGTGTCGTCTTGTGTCATGGTACGCTCGCAAGCGGCTAGGATGCGCTTATGCGTAGCCGGTGAGATGCCGTCGTAGCCTTGATATACTTGTGTACGAGTAGGGGGATTCCGCTTTGTATAAGCCTTCGTGAAGGCGAACAGTGCGAGTTCCCGGAGGGACTGACGCTGCAAGATCCGTCCTGGTTATTTCTCTCGACCTTCCGTAAGCTGCTTCCTGTTCCACTTCCCACCTCTATTTCCACACAGCGAGTAGGGCTGCCTTGGAGTTCTCCTTGACCGCCCAGTTGAGGAAGGTAGCTTGTCGCCTTTCGAAAGCTGTTGGTGGCCTCGGCCGTGGAACGTTGCTGGCCATTCTGTTTCTCGAGGGTCAACGGCGGAGGTGACCTCGGACGGCGTCCGTTGCACATCGTAGGGCTTTGCGAGACCGAATATTCCAAGTCGGCTCTGGAAGGCTGCGACCCTTGCGGAGAGCCACAGGCCCGAAAGGGAATCTAGGCTTACGTTTTATCAAAATTATCCTACAACGTATGTAGAAATAGTATTACCCCGATTTTAGCATCGAATGTTACCGTAAGAGCAATACATGACGCTTAAATTGCATACTACGATATAATACGGAGAACAGGGTTGACATCACTCAATATGTGCTGGCTGAATATCAACAGGTTCTACTCGTACATGACGGTTTAATAGCTTTTGCAGCTGGCTGCGGGCTTTACCCTTTAGTAGTGTGAAACGCCCACCCTTGGCGAACAATTGCCTTGGGGCCTCTGTAAGATACCTCGTTATTACTAGCCAATGATTAGCACATGCCAGGCTACATTCTACCCGCATTCTTCCATCTTCGCCACTTGAGGAGCCCATCCGCCTGACAGAAATAAAAATACTCTGGTCGGTCATTATCACAGCTCAAACAGGTGCCCTGGCCTGGCCTAAGCAAGCAGGCTAGGCAAGCAGAACCAAGCCTGTGGCCAGGTATTTAATGTAAGCTCGTGGCTTCCAGAGGCGCTTTGCCAATGCAACCCCATCTCTCTCTCTCTCGCTCAAAGGAAACCAATAAACCCGACATTACAAAAACGTCCAGTTTTGCCCCATAACTCACACCTACTTATACACTTTTCAAAGCCCCCCCCCCTTGCCATATATATACTGAGTATTTGGCATTTTCCAGTCCGTCCCCACCTCACTCAACTTCTAGTCAGACAATGGCCAACCAGAGCTCTTCCGCCGCCGTGACCAGACGTCCATCTCGCCTGTACGCCCTGCCAATCCTGTGCGGCGCAACTCGCTTGAGCAGCACCTTCAGAAACGGCCCAACCGCGAAGAACTCGTGCAGAGTGAGTCTGAGCCCGGACCATAGGAAATCTGGCTAGTGGTATCTGTTCTTGTTACTGGACCGACACTGACTAAGCTCCGCCAGAGAACATCCTACCCGACTCGACGGCGGCTCCGGGTCTGCAGGCCCATCAGAAGAAGCTAGAGAAAAGCATGCGGGTTGATTCACTTAATGGAAAAATATCGAACCGGCCGTCGCCCGAGGAGCTGATCAAGAAGGGCGTCATTGATGAGGACCCACGGTCTCCCGAGGAGAGGTACGAGGAGGCCATTGAAGACGAATATGCCAAGCGTGAGGGTGGCGCTTAGGCCTCACGACTATTATTGTGTGGAGCACCGGAGGCCCATTTTGACTGTAGACCAGTATTTTAAATAAGTAATAGTACTCTGTATTAGGCTTCTGTATCGGCGTAGGGCCGTGTGAGCTGGGCAGACAGGGCATTGGCAACTTCTGATCGAAGCCTGTGTGCGTGTATCTATCTTGCTTTCCTCCTTTTGTTCGGTATCTAGATGTTTCGTCAGATTGAGCTTCATTGCCTCGAGACTACTTGTGCTTCTGCCAGCTAGCCCGTAACATTACATCTAGAATTTTTCTTCAAAAAGGGTCGCTGGCCCTCCTTCGATCAAAAAACGACATAACCCCGGAAGCCCTGAGCGACTCGGGCAACACACACTGTTCTAGGGAGGATTCGGGACCTGCCTTGGAGTTGATCGAAACCCCGGTGCGCGATCGAACCGACACTCGAGCGCAGGCAGAGGCCTGACAGCGATTCAGCCTACATTGACACGGGGAGAAAAATACTAGCGGTTTTCTGGCACAAGACCGGCAGCGGATGGGCAAAATGACAAAACACAGTTGTTGGCAGCAGTAAGCCCGGGTGGCGACCGCACCGGACACACGCGCCCTTGACGACTAGGGCGGACACCCGGTCGGAGCGCGGGCAGAGCGATGGAAGAAGGCCAGGGTAGCAGCGGCCGGATTGGCCAGCCAGATGCACCGGTGGATACGGTGCAGCTTACGGCAATGTTGCAGGGACTGACCGGGACTATGGCCAAGATAAAGGCCCGCGCGGAACAGGTCCTTGAGCGAAGCCAGGAGCAGATCAGGGCCCTACAGACCGCCCTGGCGGAACAGCGCTCGGCAACAAGCACGCCGGTGATCCCCACGCCCTCGGCGGCACCCACCACTGAGCGGCCGGGGAGCCAAGCACCGGCGGTGCGCCTTAGCCATCATAGGGCGACGAGGCGCTATTCAGCGGGAAGAAGTCGGGAGTACCGGGTTGGCGCGTGGTGTCCCGATCGCCTCTGCATCTATCGGCGCGCGACATGGTGTAGATCGGGCCGAACGGCGCGGTTTTTTCCTCAACGAAGGTATATGGTGGTCGTACGGGCGGTGTGGTGTGGATTTCTCAGCTACTTTGGCGAGAAGACGTTGGTGAAATCAGCGATGGCGTCAGGCAGGGCAGGTAGATCAGGCAAGGGCGAGTCGGGCCTGTCAGGATGTTATCAAACTGTTCCACCGTGACGGTGTATAAGCGGCACTGCCGGCGTCTCGCGAACATTGTCGCGGCGCGCAGGGAGATGGGGCGACATCCACGGCCGCTAGGGCCGCGGTCAGTCCGCATGCAAGTGCGGGCGGGCCCTTTTCGGGACAGAGTGTAGGGCCGTTCGTTTTTTAGGGCGGGACGGCACGGTGCAGTGTTGCCGGCAGTGTACACTGTCAAACGTAACAGTATGTGAAGCAAAGCCGACGGTCGGGATATGCGGCTTGAGCCAGGGCATCCCGAGCACGATCGGGTAATGGGCCAGCTGCGACGAAGAAGAGGGCACTCCTCCGTACATGGTCTTGGACTACGCAGCCGCCGCGGACGTAGTGGGTGATCATCCCGCTCTCGGCGGGGCGTCCGTCGAACACCCCGATCCCAGGGGTTGACGCAAGGGCCAAAGTGATAGCTGGCGCTCATGCGCCCAGCTCTGGTCAATGAAGCTCTTCCCCTCTGCGCCGCTGTCGGCGAGAGCGTATGTGGGGAAGCTCATCTCGCGAACGGTCAGCTCGGCAGGAAGGATCACCAGGTCGGATCATTGATTGTATTCCTTCTCAACGGGGAGTCCATTAATAGCGGCAGACGAAAGGCGGATAAAGAGACGGTGGCGCGCAGTGGGCAAGGCCTGGAGACGACTCACTCCAGGCGGACTCCTTTTTTCGAGGACTGGGCGGAGCTGCGGGACGATCGGGATGACGGGCGAGAGGACTCGGGCGAGTTGTTGCTGCATCGGGGCTGTACACATTGGCGGAGCGGACCTGGACCTGGATCAGGCGGGTATCGAGCTTGAGACAGTTGGTTACGAAGCGGTGTGTCAAGCCACAGCGGTAGCATTCTCTCCTCTCCTTCCGGCCGCGCGGCGTTAATTTGACAAATTCATTGGTTCTCTCCCGGCGCCGGCCGTCGGGTGGGGGCCAGGGCTGCGCCCTTGCCAACCAATTTAGGGCTCACGGGCAGTGGTCGGGGTATCGGCGATATGGGAGCGGTTTTGAGCAGCGGGCGCAGGGACGGTGTCGAAGCGGTGTCTACGGTTCTCCGAGTTCTGCAGGAAGGTCGCGAACTCGTGGTACTCGTAGCTGAGCGGGCCATGGTGCAGAAGCATGGCGCGGAGTTTCTTCGCGATAGCCTGCTCAAGGAGGGTCGACAGGAGTTCGGTGCGGGCACGGTTACGTGTTGATTTGGGAATCCTCTGGCATGTCTCCAGAGCCGCCGTCTCAGCCGCAAGCATGTCTTTCAGGGCAAGGGTGTCGTTCTTCGTGACATGATCATGAAAGGCGTCGAAGCCGTCGGGCAGGAGCGGAAATAGCGGGTGGTCAGGCACCTCGTCGGCACCTACAGGCAGGAGCTACGTAATGTCACGGCGGGTCGGCAGGGGTCAGGTAGGCGGGGACGAGCAGGACAGTGGCAATTTATTCTCTACGGTAGTCTCGCAGGAGGTGCAGGTTGGGTCAGGTAGATGACGAGGATGTAGCTCGAGAGCTACAATACAGGATGCAGGCAGAAGTTAGACTAAACACAAAATTCAGGGGCAGGGAGGGCGGTGTGCAACGGCAGAGTGCTTGTTGGCACCAGCAAGCCAGACAGCAGGTCTGTGACAAGCCGCCCCATCTTCATGTTAAATATATGATAGTATAACTGAAATTATATTCTACCTTCGACGTTATAGGGAGCAGCACAGCCATGGGGAGCGGCACAGCAATAGTAAATCCCCAGAGTTGTAAGGGTATTAGGCTGGTTTTGTATCCAATTTCGAACAAGAGGTGTAACAAAGATGATAAGGAACAACCAGAGCGTGGGCCACGAAGTAGCGTTCGGCTGACTTGGAGCCGCCATAACATAAGCGTAAACACTGCGTCCCCTCTCCAAGAAAAAAACAAAGAAAGGATTATTTTGCCTTGTCACCACAAAGTCGACGGGCGTGGCAAGTCAAAAGTGCGTTTAAGCAGACAGGGCTGCAGACTTCGACTTGCGCGTCTCGTAGCCCTTCTCTGACCAAGGAAGTGGAAGACGGGAATAACAAAGAACGAGTTGCTGTTGCACGGCCAAAAAAAAGTCAGCAAGTGGCAACATGTGGGTAAGCAGCGGGTGTCGAGACGAATTGAGTTGCTGAGAGGAAAAAGGAACAAGAACAAGGGATTGGAGGGAGATTGCGACAAATTCAGGGCAGGGATTGAAGGAGAAGGTACAGGCTCCCCGCATATGGCCTTTTATTGGCCAAGTTATGGAGGAAAAGACCGAGACGGTAAATGATGTGGAGTACATGTAATGTTGGAGACAAGTGGACTGTAAATTGGAGACGAATTGGAGAGAGACAAAGCACAGACGGGGAACCGGAAAGGACACAAGGCAAAGCGGGAGGAGCAAGCTCAACAAAAAACGAAGGAAAATATGAGAAGGAGGGGCGGGTGTAGACGGGCGGGTACAGAGATGTGCGAGAAGGGAGGGTGTGATAAAGAGAGAGAGAGAGGTGGCAAAGAAAAACGTACCTAGAGTCCGCAATACCGGCGAACGCGTTGTACCAGGAGAGAAAGGCTGCAAGGAGGCCGAAGACGCCACCGGCCTTGTTGAGGTTTGTGGCAGTTGTCGCGTGGCCATTATCTTTGGTGAAGGCGGCAACAGCCAGGAAGAGGAAAGCGAGGTCGAGGGTAAAGAAAAGAGAGAAGAACATGACGGTCGAGCGCAGTGTGAGCAGGAGCATAATGGTTGTGAAATGAACCAGCCAGTCAGGTAAAAGCCAAGAGCAGACTCGCCTCTTAGAGGGTCGGCGCCGCCCTCGGTCGAGCTGTATGCGGAGAGGAGGTCCCACTGAGGGTTCATCAGGATGGCGTACGACAGCCAAAAGCCGCCGTAGGAGGACAATGCAGTTGCACCAAAGGTGTTGCCCACAGCCATTTCCCTGCGCCGAAGTTAGATGCACGAAGTGGACAATGCAAGCAAATTGATGGTTTGGATCATACCACATGCCAGCCAGCAGCTGGACGAGGCCGCCATATCCGAGGGCCAGGCAGGCGACAATGTTGGGCTCTGTCACTGCGCGCGCGGTCTGGAGGTTGATAAGGGACAGAACGAAGGTCGTCAGAGCAAAGGCGCAGAGACCAAGCGGCGCCGGGTTAGCGAATTTGCGATGCGCAATGGGCTTGTACAAGCCGGGCTGAAATTCACCGCCGAATGCCGGAAGGCGGCCTTCGGGGTCGGTGTACGAGTGTGCTTGGTACAACGGATTGTGGCCGTAGTCTAGGCGGTTGACGGCCTGGGCACCGTTGGAGCAGCACCAGTCGCGGTACCAACATTCTTCTCAACGCCAAGGGCGCAGCAGCCTCAGTGGTTGCCATTGAGGTGTTTGTTGTTGACAAGAAAAGTGAGAGAAACCCGAGGACCAACGGTAACAATACGCTGGCGAGAGGGGATGCAAGGCTGCGAGCTTGTACGTGTCCAATCAGAACAGGCTTATAGCATAGGGGGGGAGGGGGGGGCAACGGGGTAAAGTGCGAAAACGGACTGGGTGGGAATTTGGGGAGGGAAATGCTGTTTATATGTTGGTGAAGCTGGATAGAGAGAGGCCAGAAAGTGGTTAAAAGCAAACTGGAGGCTGGGACTGGAGATTGGGGATTGCCAACTAACTTGGGGGGAGGGTCCAAAGAACTGGGGACTCGGGTGGCAAACCAATTTTTTTGCCCTTATTTCGAGGACGTGGGAGAGGAGAAGGAGACGGTAAAAATGGAATAAAATGGCGATATAGTTGAGCCCACTATTTGAAGGTAGCACGAAATGAGACGAGCGGGAGGATGCACGGGTGACTGTTGACACAGGCGAAAACAAAGCACGGAGGTCAATGAAATGGAAAATGGAACGTAAATATGAAGAGATGGGGTAAAATTGGGTCCCTTACGAACAGCCAAGTGTGGGAATACTGACAAATCGACACGCCCCTACGAAGTACCTGGTACACACAAACGGAGCACTAGGGTTGCGGGAGTGTGGCAAGCTACCTAGCACACTTGTACCCTGTACGAAGCACACTCGGCCTCAGTACTACCGCCCTCCTCGGGTCAGAGCCTCCCCGGGTTTACCTAAAGCGGTAATTGCGAGGCAAGTGAGCGGGGGAAGGCAGCACAGTTATGTGCAAGAAATCTCAAATAAAACAGGCGACGCGCACAATTTCTGGTGGTCTAGTATGTACATGTACATGTACATGTACGAAGGAGCTTGAAGTATGGAGTACATATAACTTCCATTATCGTTCTATCACCGGTGAGCTATCGAAATGGGCCGCGAAAACGGGTAGGATGACAGGTGTGGCATAGATACGACGACAACCAACGACACACTATCAGGAAGAAGATTAGTGGTGCACCAAACATGCTAACATACCTCGCAAAACTCCTCCGGCCAACAACAGTGTGGTACTGCGGAGCGTGTCCCAGCATGACCACTGTGGTCACAAGTGCCCTCGACAATATCCACGCCGCGCCGTACAAGTCTATCAATCAATAGCCATGCGACTGAACCAGTACATAAGTACCAAGAGTGCCAGGGGAAAAGCGCCTCGCTGGTACATGTAACTCGCGACTTTAAAGTAACAGTGCATGCCGCGGGATGTAACAGTGCATACGGCATGCCATACTCTACGAGTACCGGTATAACTGTACTTCTACATGCTCAGAGTGCACCACGCCACGAGCGGCCTGGGCCAAAATTGTTGGCCGTATGTTAATACTGGTAGAAGCACCGACTCGCGTGGAGAAGGATGATAACGACCTGGATCTCCAGGGCACATAACAGCGGATTATTGGGGTTCGTCCGTTGTGTTGTTTCAATACGTGCTGGCGGTACAGCTCCATGTGCATTACTCCGTACTTCGAGTAAATCAATTTTCTCACAAAGGCTAGCTGCAGATCGCTGACGTGTGGATGTGCCAATTGCCACTGACAACGACCCGCGGACGTGATAATTCTAGTGAGTGAGTTTACTATGTTCTACTTCGTACAGACGGAGGACGTCGTACGATATGAATCTGACGCTGCTTCTCTTTTGCGGGTTTGTCTTGTCGACCATTCCTCACCCTTGTTGCATCACCCCCCACCACCACCACCACCTTGCGACATGCGATTTTCTGGCTCACACAGGTGATGGCCAAGAGGCCAAAGGAGCGAATTGAATCGAAATGGGGCGCTTGCATCCGGAAAAAGGAAATGCGGGATGAATGAGGCCCGTGATATTTACCGTCATCGTATGTAACATACGACGTTCATAGCCGATTGTACATAAAGGGTTTTGTTTACGTGCCATGGGACAACCAACAAGGGAGGCGAAATCTGTGGGCCCCTGGCGTCTGATAGCGCAAGCGAGACGGCCTGGGCACCCGGCCAGTTGTGGTACTGTGGAGAGGATCTGTACGATGATAGCATACGGCTGGTTGAATGTAAATAGTCTCTTGTTTCTTCTACGACGTACTTGCACCTTCTGATCCTTGTGTGGGAATGCTAATCATCCTAAATTATGCTAATACGTGCACGGAGTGCGGAACACGTGACTGAAACCAGTCACGTAAATACAGCATGACCAAGGTTTGGTCATGCCAGTGATGCAACGGCATCTTACGAAGTTCAGCATACGTGTCACGATTCCTCCGCTACGACCTTTTCCTACGATATGCGTAGGACAATGAGACACGTGACTAGTGGCTGGTGCGGTGGCTCCGTCGTGGTTGCGTAAGCGACTCGTGTTCACTTCAATTAGATACTCCGTAAATACGTACGGACCACATCAGCAGTATTAGATAAGCAGCGTACAGACGAGCCCTTTAGAAACCCATTATGCATTCATTCAAGTAAGGATTTGGAAGGGTTCACTAAAGGCCCAGAGACTCTACTGAATCAGGGCCTTGCGGGGTCATGGTCACCAAAGGCTAACTCAGCTGATCTATGTCGTCATCTGAGTTCATTGCACTTCCCCGGGAATCCGGGAGGTTTTCCATAGGAGGGGGACGCTCACTTCTCTCATTGAAGAGAAGTGACAATCAGTTTCTGTTGCATACCAGACCTACCTTTCAATGATACGTTCATCGTCATGTTCGCTATCTGATCCCTTACGGCTCACAGTCTCATATTGTGAACCTGTTACAGACCTGCCGCCTGGCTTGCTGTTGTCAGCAAGCACTGCCGTTGCACACCGCCCTGTCCCTGAACTATGTATTTAGTCTGATCTCTGCCTGCATCCCGTATTGTAGCTCATTGAGCTACGTTCTCGTCATCAACCTGACCCTACCTGCACCTTCTGCGAGGCTAGCCATAGAGAATATACTGCCCCTGCCCTGCTCGACCCCGCCTACCTGACCTCCTGCCGACCCGCCGTGACAAAATCCCACTTGAACCCCCCCTAATTTCCAATACCCGGAGAGTACTTGGGAATCTTACACTCCGGGCTACCGACGTATACGAAGCTAATAAGTATCAAACATACGAGTATTTATATAAACTTTACATATACTCGTAAGTAAAAGAAGGCTCTTTATATTGTTATCCGCCTGTCTCAGCCACTCCTGACTATTGGCGACTAGCTAGACAGAACCCTCTGGAGTGGAAGCTGTCACAGATCTATGTAGTGTGTGTTTGTGTTGTGTGTTGCGTGCGAAAATCTCTTTATGTAAGAAAAAACACCACATACGGCTTAGAACTCATTTTTGAAAACGCGTCAAACCTATCGATTTTTACTATACCGAGGTCCTTTTAGCGAATTATGCCAATTGACGCGTTAAGTCGCGCTGGTTGGTGGTGATGGCGCCAAAATGGCACCAGGTAAACAAGGGCCCAGAACACATCAAAGAGCACGCCGCATACATTCGTGAAGCATGCGACAGATTGTAGACCGTCGAAAGGGGCAGGATCAATCAAGTACCATGAAAACTGTGCAGTCACACATCTCCTCGGCCATGGCGCTGGCTAGCAGGGTGCTCCAGCAGCCTGCGCAAGCGAGGTCCTCCACCACGTCAAGGACGCCGTCCAATGCACACAGAACATCCAAAGGGATGTCATGGTATTAAGAACTCCGTCGGACTCAGTACCACCCCGCTGAACGCGGCCAACCAACGCGGAGGATGCACGGCCGCCGCGACGTGGCACAGGTGGCAGCCCAGCCTAAGGGAGCCCCGGCTGCGCCACCGCCGACGTCACTCAGCGTGACTGGGAGCACGGCTCAACCAGCAGTCACAACGTACAAGGGCCGGGCCGTCACGGTTGGACCAAGGGACCACGGGGTGGCCCGACGACTCCGCACGCTCCCCCAGCCCATATCCGACAACCGGTTGAAACGTCGATCCACAGCCACACATCAACTAGAACCGTCAAGGTCGTGGGCGCCCATCAGCTGAAAAGCGGCGACGCCCAGATCTTCACCTCCTCCACAGCGACGCCACGAAGCTGAATGAGAACCCTAGATGGACCGGAGGCTTGTGTGAACGCGCAGAGCTTGTCGTACCGACATATGGAGTGATAGCCCATGGTATCCCAATAGCCTCGATCAACATCAAAGAAAAAAATACAAAATCCATCAGATCCTCGCAGACAACCATACGGTCATCTCTACGGCCGAAATTACATACGTGGGATGGCTAACAAAGGATTCCCCCCTGAAAGGCGTCCTCTATCGTGGTTCTACCGTGGTAGAATTTAAAGACCCAAGTGCAGCCAACACGATCATCTAGACAGGCATGGCATGGGAAGGACAGATCCACACGTGCCAGCTCTACGACCGCGCCTGCCGGATGAGGCAGTGCTTCCGCTGCTATCAACACGGCCACATCGGCCCCCGGTGTGACGCAACTCAAACGTGTGGCCACTGTGCCGAACTACATGAGACCAAGGTTTGCAGGCGGAAGGGCGTGTACGGCTTCAACCCCCGATGTACATCCTGCAAAGGCAACCACACAGCATGGAGCCGCGCCTGTCCGGAGAGACAGAAGGAGATGGCCAGAGTCGAACGGGCCAAGCGAGCCTGAAGCGCCTACCGGCATGTCGCCGCCAAGACTGACAACCTCCGAAGCGATACGCCTCAGGACAAATCCGCCCAGGACGACTCCACCAGACACGACAATACACAACTGGCCCAGCAGCCCCCGGCTGCCCCGGTCGTCCGCCAAATACTCACAAGACCAGCTACCCCCGTCCCGGAGCCCGTAATCCAACAGTCGCTACCAGAACCCGCTGGCGCCCCCGACAAGAGACACCACTCGAGCCCATGAGGCACCGATGGAGTCGATAGCATTTTTAATGCCGGACTACCCGGTCACGGACGATGGAGCCCGCCAAGAATAAAGCGAACCAGACGTAATGTCGGCAAACATTTCGGCCATACCTCAACCGTCGACGTACCCCGAGGAGGGATCGACGGAGAAAGCGCCCTGTATGAGGCGGACACGTGGCTGGCCAATCTGGCGTACGTCTACCCCGACAAGCAGCCGCACGACCAGATCAACACGACAGACTCCCGAGCAACATCTCTGGCGACAGATACCCGCATGTCCAACGGAGCTATATTCAAAGAATGCACATGCCCAGCCCACCAAGACATGTACAAAGACTGGCCAACATCCGACGCTGACTTAACTATTGCTCGCTGTACGAGGATGTGCTTATACTGCGGCAAAGACTTCCCAATAGCCGGCGAGCTACGCCAACATCTAAAGGGGGCCAAGTATCCCGGTAAAAACTTGAGCTAACTAATTGAGGCACGGGGGATGGGCAGCTCTCCCACTCTACGCTGGACTCGCCGACCGCCAGTTTAAGGTCTTCAGAACGACATGGATGTCCACGAAAACGACATGATCTTAGTGGCTGACACCAACGCTCCTCCGCTCGAGACTGTCCTCCCGGGAGAGATGAACCTCCCTACGGACCACGGGATCTACCGAGCTGCAAATGCCCCCATCACCAGGATATATACGACACATGGCGGACGCACGATGCCAACATCCACGTTGCCGCCTGTATGACGATATGCACACACTGCGGGTGCAAATCGAAGTCATCGACGAACCTCCGGAAGCATATGGCGAGGAAAGAGTGCCGTACCAGGAATCTCGAGATTATTACTGGACGAATGGGAAAGAACTGTTCGACAACGCCAGAATGGACACCAAAGGCTCCGGGACCCGGGAGCTCCCAGCCAACACCAGAACGGCCGAGCCAGCCGCCAAACCTCCGGACAACTCGGAGCCAAACATCACGTATAACGCCACAACCGACCAATTCGAATGGTAGGACACCAACAACTCCGCATCTTACAGTACAACGTCCAGAAGTCGCCGGACGTTGTTATGAGTAGTCTGTTCCACGATGACAACACGACGAAATACGACATCCTTGCGATCCAAAAATCATGGCGCAACCCGTTTGTCGCCACATCCTATCACCCATTCAAGCAACACTTCCAGCTCTCTTACCTCGATAACCCGAAGACGAGAGTCTGCTTATACGTGAATGGGAGAATCGACCCCGCACATGGAGCACGACCTGCCTCTCCCCGGACTATCCATCCCCGCTCGAACAAAACCGTTCATATCTCTAATGTATACCACGAGCCAGGCACGGACAGCTTACCGATGCTAGCTAACGCCCTGGGGAATGTGGGTCCGCAGGACGAGGTTGTCGTTTTAGGGGACTCTAACCTACATCACCCCTTTGGTCAACAACCTACCAACGCGCCGGCTCAAACACGAACGCTTCGCAACTTCTTCTTACCACAATCGAGGACTTCCAGCTCCAAATACTCACCACACCGGGAACTCCAACACACTGGTGGAAGGACGGCGAATCAACCGTTGACCTCACGTTTGCCTCCGAGGGCATGGCGGCCCATGTTCTTCGGTGCCGGATCGATGATGCACTAGACTACGATTCAGACCGCCTACCAGTTGCCACGGTCATCGGGATTAATTGGCAGCCGGCGACGCCAATCAGGAAACGTAGGTGGACGAAGACCGACCTGCCTAAGCTCCGGGAAGCAGTCCAAGAACACCTCGCACCACTCTTCGACACACGGAGATGGACGATACGGACGGCATCGGCGGATTCGTCTCGGTAATCATCAAGGCCCTTCAGGCCGGCATCGACGCGTCGACGCCGTGGTCAAACCCATTAACGCGCTCAGTGGCAGGACATGATCAAGGATGTAAAATCATTTGCACCAAGGTCCAGCAACGGACACGACACGACGACGACTATGAGGCCTACCGACAAGCACGCAATGAAAATGGCCGACACATCCACAAACTAATTCGCAATACTCGTCGCCAACGAGTCGAGGAGGCCTCTGCGACCAAGGCGGGTCTTTGGAAACTCGTTAAGTGGGCGAAAAACAGACACAACGCCACGGCCGCAAGCACGCCAGCACTTGTAAAGCCAGACGGACAACTTACCGACGATCCAGAAGAAAAGGTTGACGTGTTACGCTGCTCGTTCTTTCCTCCTCCCCATCAAGCCGATCTCCCGACATTGAGGGATACCAGTATTACTAAACCCATCGCATGCCCTGACATCACGATACCGGAGATCGAGAAAGCCGTGTGCCGGGCCGCCCCGAACAAGCCCCCTGGCGCCGACAATATCACGAACGGCACCCTGCATCAAACGCCGATATCCTCCTCCCATACCTCCATACGCTGTTTAACGCATGTCCCCAACGGGATACTATCCGTCACGTTTCAAAGCAACGATCACGGTAGTCATCGCAAGCCGGGAAAAGCTGACTACACGCAGCCGAGAGCTTATCGACCTACCGCCCAACTTAACACCCTCGGCAAGGCGATGGAGGCCATTATCACAAACCAACTCGCTTATTTCGCCGACGTTCTACCGCCTCCTCCCGAGTCGGCACACAGGCGGGCGGAAACTCATATCAACGGAACACGCTACGCATCTCCTCCAGAGAATACACAAGGCATGGGCTGAAGACAAGTGGCCTCCTTCCTGTTACTCGATGTGTCGGGAGCCTACAACAATGTCTCTCAAGAACGGCTCCTACAAACCCTCCGGAAGCGGCGTATCGACGGCAACATGGTAAGGTGGGCAGCTTTCTTTTTCGAAGGCCGGTCTACGACAATCAAGATGCAAGAGTGCACAGCACCGTCATCGCCTATCCAGACCGGTATCCCGCAAGGCTCGCCCATTTCCCCCACCTCTACCTTTTCTACAACACAGACATCCTTGAGGCCTGCCAGACACAAAACACGGAGTCGGTAGGATACATCAACGACGCCTCATTCCTGACAACCGGACCATTTGCGCCACTCAACCGCAAAGCATTTAGAGCAATACGCCGGAATGCGCAAGACTGGGCCGCCAAGTATGGATCCCAATCCGATCCAATCCAATCCAGCCAAGTACGAGCTCGTCCACTTTACGAGAGACACTACGGCCAACATCACGCATGCCCTCCGAAAGCCACACGCTACGATCAAGGCATCCCCATCATGCAAATAACTGGGCATCCACACGGACACCAAGCTTCGGTGGAACTACCACCGCGAGGAGCTGGAAGTAAAGGCCACAAAGAGGCTCTCGGCTTTGTTCCGTCCACAGTACTCACATATTAACGCACGAAGGGCGTCATTCAGTAAACAGAAGAGGAAGGAAAGCCAGCAGGGCCCGACAAGACCACAGGCACGGAACAGATAGGGAGACGGTTAGTACTAGCAATCCCACATCCCGTTTTCCGGATTCGACTTTCCTCCTGCAAGAATTGCCCGTCAGCCAACGAAGCCGTTCTTCTGAGAGTCGTTGTTCCGTCTACGGGGGCGGGAGCACCATCACTAATAGTCTTCTTATCCGTTCTGTGTTTGTAGTCTTGTCGGGCCCTGCCGGCCCTCCTTCCTCTTCTGTTTACTGAATGACGCCCTTTGTGCGTTAATATGTGAGTACCGTGGATGGAACGTTCCCTGACTGCTCCAGGAGGCCCGTCCTGACGATCATTTTTGCTGCTTGTACTGCCATGGTCGAACTACAGAGAATGCGCTTGACATTCACACACGGTTGCTTGCCTGCCCACAGTCGGTTTCGCTCGTCGGCCCAGTCGCGGCATCCCAGGAGAATGTGTCGTACAGATTGTCGTCCTTGGCCCTGGCATTGGTCGGTATCGGCTTTGTTGATAGGGTGGAGATAGGCTGGGGGGCCGATCTTGCCGGTGCGCATTTGCGTGATCACGGGGCTGATCGCGCGGTATGTTCCGATATGTGCCTTGAGTGTTGCCTTGCCCGGCCGAACTCCCAGTCGAGTGAGCTGCCTTCCGTGCTTGGCTATCTCCCAGGATATCTCCCATTCGCGTTGCATGGCCTGGCGGATCGAGAGTTTCTTCGTTATAATCTCGCGCGCACAAGTTGTGCGCATCTGTCTTCTTCTGTAGACAAGAACTTTTGCCACCAGTTTATTATAGCCTCCACCAAGAGGAGTACGTACAGGATCACGGTAAGGACAGTCTCCCTTGAGGCGTATGGCCATGCGCCGAAAGATCAGGCGCCAGTCCGTGGTGACGGCCTTGGTGGCGTCGCAGTGTTTATACACCTCTCCGCTGCCATCATGATCGGAAGTGCCTTTCAGAAGTAGGCCTCCTCCCCCAGGCCCTGATCTTTGGCAATTTTAGGAAATGGCGGGCCCTGAACGCAAGGCTCATCTCGTCCGTCGAGCCCGTGTACTTCATGTTGACGGGGTAGTACTTCTGTATTTCCCGTACCGCACGCATCTGGTCCCTGTGGGTAGTGCTGTCGGTCGCACTAAACGTGAGCTCCGAAATACCGCCAGGAATTAAGTCGGGAGCCCCAATAGCGAGGGGCGCGCCGGAGACCGGAGTGGCGACACGGGAATACGCCGTGTGGTTGGCGGTGGCCGGGAGCGGGAGGGTTGAGGGTGACGGGGTCGGGGAAGCACGAGGGATATTCGAAGCGCCTGTGCAGCCGCTTGAGCTCTGTCATGGTAAAATAGCTGCACGTCCCGCAGCAAACCGTTTCTGGGGCGCTAACAATGCATGTCCGAAGCGGCGTAGGACCGGGGTCTCGCCCTCGGGGGTGACGACCGTGTCGCGTGTTTTATCGAAGTAGACGTTCAGGCGGTCCAGGTCAGCTAGGGAAAGGAGGAAGGGAGTGTCGGCTGGCATGGCAGGAAAAACTACGCTTCCGTTCGAAGTCTCAACAAAGCGCGGAGCCCTCAGAGGACGTCATCCCGATGCCGAACTTTACCACGACAGAGCTCAAGCGGCTGTACAGGCGCTTCGGGCATCCCTCGGTTGATTGGCTTCACCTCCTGACGGCTGCTGGCTACGATCAAATTCCTTACAATGACCCAAATTCCTTACAAGGACCTGCAGAAGATTCGTGACATTTGTGAGAGTTGCCAGACGCACCAAGGCCCTCCCAAGCGCTTCGGGTTCAACATTAGGGAGGACCAAGACGTCGTATTAAATGGTAGCATTCTGGTCGATGTCGCGTACATCGACGGCAAGCCATACCTTCACATGGTTGACCAAGCCACCGGCTTCATGGCGACCCGATGGCTTAGCCGTCATGACAGCCCAAAACGCATGGGATAAGCTCCGGGAATGCTGGCTCGATACTTACACCGGCCCGCCGGACTTCATCGTCCACGATCTGGAGACCAGCTTTGTCAGCAAGGACTTCCGGGACAACGCCGCGCTGGTGGGCTCGAAGATGGAGCCGGTGCCAACGGAGGCTCACCACAGCGTCGGCAAGGTGGAGCGCAACCATGGGACCATCGAGAGGGCATATAGGATCATCCGCCGGGAGGCCCCGGAGGTACCAGCAGATTCGGCCGTCCAGATGGCGGTCAAGGCTGTCAACGATACTGCCGGGCCGAACGGCATCGTGCCGACCCTCATAGTCTTTGGCGCTTACCCTCGGATGTCTGCAGCTGCCAGCCCCTCCATCACTGTCACCAAGCGCGCACACGCCATCAAAGTGGCCATGAAGGACCCTGAGCGGGCTCGAGCGAGCCGTCAAGTCGCAGAGGCGCTCCGCTTGCGTGACAGCCCGGACCCTGGTGAGCTTGCCTTGAACGACATTGGTGCTGTTTTGGCGCACGAGCAACCTGAACGGAGACGCAGGTTGGCAAAGCCCGTACCACGTGCGCGGGACGGACGGCAAGGCCATCACTGTCGCCTTCGGCAACGGGATAGACGGTACCTTCCGCAGCACTTCTGTCCAATTCTTTCAGGGTCCAGGGCCGACCCCGAGAGCCAGCCAGGCAAGACTCTCGATGAGGTTACAGTCGTGGCCCCCGCCACCGTGCCCCCGCCACAGCTACGGCGTGGGAGAGGACGACCCCGGGAGACCGCCAGCCCGGCCTACGCAGCTCTGACCGGTACGGTGGCCAGCATTTACTCGTGAGCCCACACCTGCACCATCATACGAGTACTCTCGGCGTACGGAGATCCTAGGCCTAGTGGAGAAAGGCGTCTTCGTGCCAGTCCCTCGATCGGCAGTCCCGATCGGGACCCGAATCTTCAACGGTCGCTTCGTCGACGAAATCAATCACGCCGGCATGGCACAGGCAGTGGAGAAGAGCCGCTTCGTGGTGCAGGCTCACAGCCATATCGGGAAGGCGGCAGTGCTCACGCAGTCCCCGACAATTCAGAGGATGAGCCGCCAGCTCGGTCCGGGAATGCAACTGCTGCTCCGGAACATCTCCCAGGCCTACGTACAGGCCTCGATCTCCCTGGTTCGAAAATTTTAGTCGGCCCGAACCCAGTAGTCCGGAGGATCCTCGCTTTACCGGACGAAGACGTGCTCCTGATCGTGAAGCCGCTGTATGGCGTGCCGAGGCTGGCAACCATTCGTTCGCCACTATAACAGGTACCATACAGACGCCCTAGGCATGACCCAGTCAACGTACGATACTTGCCTAATGATCCGCAATAACGGCCTCTTCGGCCTTGTTGGCCTGCAGACGGACGACACCTGATCCTCGCCGACGACGGCTTCGCGGCGCTCGAAGAGTAGGCTCTCCGGCTGCGGCCTTCTTGGCCAAAGAAGAGAAAAAAGGGAGGTCTGCCTCGAAGGTACCCTGCTACCCGCTCTTGATATATATTGTTAAAAACCACGGCTTCGAAGACTTCATTACAGACTTCAAAAATAATATTCTTGAAGTTGATAATTGATTGCGACAAGCGGTCAATTTGCTAGCCCTATTTAGTAACTATCCTAGCGCCTTTCTAGCTAGCGATAAGAATACTTCTTTCTAAGAGGTAAGATGGGTAGTTAGATCCAGTACTCGTGCCACGCCCCACTATGATGGTCCACTCTACGAGCGCACCAACCATAGTTGGTGCTCATCACCCAAATGGCCAGCGCACCAATATGGCCACGATACAAATCGTACAGAAAGAACAGAAAGCGAACTCGTTTTTGAGGGAAAGAAAAAAGTGTAAAAGAGATCATATGGAATTCCAAGACCTTGGAGTACTCCCTCCGGGTCATACAGGTGGAATTATCGTCCCGGGCCTTTCTTGGCTGTCATTTCTGCCCACTTCTTGTACTGGTCTCGTTGTTGTTTCTCGACTGCCTTTTACCAAATATAACGCCCGTTAATATTCGTCTTCTTCCCTATTTATTATCATACTTGTGGCCGTCGACGCTTCAGAGTCCCTCATGCTTGGAAAGGGGAGTTTCTGTGTGCTTGTTGTCGACTCTGACTCGCTCAGCTAGTTGTGTACAGCCTAGGTCTCTCTTGACTTGACGGATCTCGGCAGCCAGCGTTTGGGCGCCTTTGATCAGCCGGTACGAGGTCTAAATAGTCTCCTCAGATAAATCCTCGGTATTCTAGATCAGCTCTTTAAGCCGGTATGCTACCTTGTTGACTTGTCGGGGGGTTAACGGCGTGTCGAATGAAGAAGGTCAGGGGCTATCATCGTTTGGAGGAGGGAGGGTGTACGGGCGGCAACTCGAGACACTAGGTTAGCTAGGACAGTCACCGGGTTGAAAGGAGAGATACCTGTTCTTTTAAAGGCATGGAGAATTGTTGATCTTTGAAATAATTGGTATAGCCGGTGTCAGAGAGAGAGACAACAGCCTTATCTCAGCAGTTGATTCTCGTACCAGAGGCTCATACGGCGCTGTCCAGATAGAATCAAGAACGCCGACATAAACGCACCCTCAGCAGATATACACTCGACAGCAGTTGCTGACTCTCTGTTCTCTGAAACACCGAGGTATTGAGCTCTCTTTTTTTTGTGACAACAAGCTGGTCTCGACCGACGCCGATACGAAAGCCAGTCTCGTCCATATTCCAAATGTCATCCGAGACGATACCTTCCTTCTCCATAACGTCTCGTAGAAGCTTGAAGTATTTAATGATAATATCTACGTCTTCTTGGGCTTGTCGGTCTCGTCAAGTCGTTTTTGTTGCGTTACCCTATACTTGTGCCGGCGTAAGAAGCGAGAGGTCGATGATGGGCCGACCGGCACAAAGTTGGCAGGGCCGTCTCTCTCCTGATTTGTCGCTTTCACAGCGCTGGTGACGTACTCTCGTCAGAATGCAAGGTTTAACCAGGCTAGCCGGTCAGTATACCGGCAAAGTTTTGTCTCCTCCGGTTGTGGCAGCCGTGTATTCGTCGCTGGCAGCCCCCGCGCCGGTCGGCCGCCGGAGAGGCGATTCGGCAAGGTCCGCCGAACGACGTCGAAATCTCTCGCAATTTTAGCAATAGAGACATCGAAATTGTCGTGATGAAAGTGTATAGCCTCCTGCAGTCGGGATATGGTAGCCATAGTTCACGAGGATTTTTTTGAATAAAATAGAGAATTGTTTTCGAACGTCGTAAAGAAAAAGTGAAAAGTCGTGGCCATATTGGTGCGCTGGCCATTTGGGTGATGAGCACCAACTATGGTTGGTGCGCTCGTAGAGTGGACCATCATAGTGGGGCGTGGCACGAGTACGAGTAGTAATTTAAGGGGATGGGAGGAAGAGGAGAGGACAGCAAGGCGCCCTTGGCTGCATACTTTAGTTAACATATTTCCGACTTACGTTGTGCGTCGTAGTGCTCCGTACTGAAAACTAGACCGCGCTCCTTCTCCTACAACCACACTGCAACATTGACAGCAACGAACCTACAAACACATTCACACCACCACCTAAAATGCGCGGCCTATTGAACTCTCTGTCGCTCCTTGCGTCCGCCGCAACCGGCGTTTTGGCTGCCGACCTCAAGATAGACGTGACGTTGCCAGTTGTATGCGATCGCCACACACAGGCCAACGACAAGATCTACGTACACTACCTAGGGACGTTGCAGTCAAATGGAAACAAATTTGATGCCAGTGAGTCCGGCCACGCCAAGTGGCGCACAATCCCCATTGCATTGGCAGTAGACTAATGCTTTCGTATCCCTCTCCGTACAGGCTATGACAGAGGCACTCCATTTACCTTCGTTCTTGGGAAGGGCCAGGTGATCAAAGGGTATGGCTATTGCCACACGATGCCGGTGGACTGGAGAACTCGACCTCTATATGCGCCATACTTCTACACATTTGCTAACTCACTGTCTTTCCTCTCTAGCTGGATCAAGGGCTCCTCGACATGTGCATTGGCGAGAAACGGTAACGCGGGCCCCCCACCTGCCCAGTGACCCCCCTGGCCCCTGGCTACGCGCCCGACGACTTTATTAACACTTCATCTTCGCCTAGGACACTCACCGTCCCCCCCGAATACGGTTATGGCCAGCGCGGCATTGGCCCCATCCCCGCTGGCTCAACTCTGGGTACGTCGTGGCTTTTATGATGGGACCGGCAATGCATCCGGTGGCTTGGCCTGGATGACGGCCAATGTGCCGGCCAAGGAAATGGAACTCTGGATGGACACGATGACAGATGCGAATGCCATATTGGCTCGGTTGAAGATGGAACGTTCGTTGACAGTTTTTCTCACCCAGTATTCGAAACCGAGCTGATCGGCATCGAAGGCGTTCCGAAGCCCAAATCGATCGTCACGAAGACGGCCACCGATACCGCCCCCGCCGCCCCCTCTGCCAGTGCCGAGGCCGAGGCTGAGGCTGAGTCGTCTAACATCGTAGAGAAGGTTGCCAGCAAAGTTGCCGAGGCTGCCGATGTTGTCAAGACGATCGTCGCCGACACCGACGACAGCCAGGAGCACAATGAGCTCTAATGTCGTGTGTGGCTGGATGTGCACCGGAAGCCTTGCTTTGGCCGCACTGCCGCATCGTCAGTTGGGCTGCAAGCACGGCGATTGAGGCCAGACTGAATCCCCATAAACTGTTGAATATGGCAGCTCCTCGGCTGGGACCACTCCTTGGTACGACCTAGACAACCAGCCCTCTAAGATGAATGTCCTACCTGGCCGCCACATTTTGAGGCGCTTGCTTTGGCCACTCGGTAATCAAATCTTGACTTTTGCTATTCTTCACCAAACATTGCGGACCTTCTGTCGACACGACGCTGTAATTGAGCCTGTCCACTTATATAACCTCTATATAAGTGTATATATGTATCATTAGCTCACTACTACAATCCTACGGGTCAGACATTAAAGACCTCTGTTAAATAATAATAGAATACCACACACGTAAAGACTATATTCTTTTTAGTATATCGAGATGCCTGTATAAAAAGTATCCTACGAAAAAGTTGGGGCGGCCATGCTAGTCGTAATAATAATAGTAATAATGTGGAAACCCTTCTATTCGTGTTCGACCGTACCGTGATCCTGTACGACTTCCTGGCTATGAGGAAGCAATACACTTGATCTGGTGGTAACGGGCCTTGTCTCTTCTAAGAATCTAAATGCACCAAAACGCATGGAGAACTCTTCCTTATGGCCCCGCGATGCGTCCCCCCTGGCTAGTGTGGGTCCCGATCAGAAGTCTTCGGTGGCATTCAGCCACCTCCTACTTCTGCCAGCCACATCACTTCTGACTAAACCAGAGAGTACGCCATCGTCACCATCACCAACGGTGCAATCATACCGACAAATAATAGTAATAATAATAATAATAATTTTAACGTCACGACGGCGAAGCCGTCCACCTCCCGAAGGGTATGTGACGCGCGTATCGTAATCGTAAGCCCAGGGCACTAGTGTCACAGACCTGCTGCCTGGCTTGCTGGTGTCTCTACCGTTGCGCACCGCCCTGCCCCGGATTTCTGTAATTACTCGTAGTCTACGACTAGTCCCTGCCTGCATCTCGTATTGTAGTTCCTGGAGCTACTCGTGCCACGCCCCACTATGATGCAAAGGCGCCCCAAACGCTAACTGCCGAGATCCGTCAAGTCAAGAGAGACAACCAGCTGAGCGTGTCAGAATCGACAACAAGTACACAGAAATTCCCCTTCCAATCAGGAGGGACTCTGAAGCGTCGACGGCCAGAAGTATGACAATAATGAGGGAAGAAGACGAATATCAAGGGGCGTTGATTTGGTAAAGGCGGTCGAGAAATAACAACGAAACCAGTACAAGAAGTGGGCAGAAATGAAGGCCAAGAAGGCCCGGGACGATAATTTCACCTGTATGACCCAGAAAGAGTATTTCCACGGTCTTGAAAGGCCATAATCTCTTTTACACTTTTTTCTTTCCCCTAAAAATGAGTTCGCTTTCTTTTATTTTTGTAAAGTTTGTATCGTGGCCATGTTGGTGCACTCGTAGAGTGGATCAGCCGGTGCGTCCTCGGATAAATCCTCGGTATTCTAGATCAGCTCTTCAAGCTGGTATGCTAACTTGTTGACTTGTCGGAGGGTTAACGGCGTGTCGAAGGGAGAAGATAGGGGGCTATTATCGTTTGGAGAAAGGAGGGCGTACGGGCGGCAACCCGAGACTCTAGGTTAGCTAGGACAGGCACCGGGTTGAAAGGAGAGATGCCTGGGTCTTTTTTAAGCTTGGAGAATTGTTGATTCTTGCAACAAAAAAAAATGGTATAGCCGGTGTCAGAGAGAGAGAAAACAGCGTTATCATCCAGCATTCAATTCTCGTACCAGAGGCTCATACGGCGCCGTCCGGAAAAAATCAAGAACGCCGGCATAAACGCACCGCCAGCAGACATACACTCGATAGCAGTTGCTGACTCTCTGTTTTCTGAAACCCCGAGGTATTGAGCTCTCTTTCATCTGGTGACAACAAGCTGATCTCGACCGACGCCGATACGAAAGCCAGTCTCGTCCATATTCCAAAGTCTGCCGTAACGATACCTTCCTTCCTAAGAACGTCTCGTAGAAGCTCGAAGTATCCAGCGATACTATCGACGTCTTCTCGAGCTTGTCGGTCTCGTTGAAGGCGTTTTTGTTGCGTTACCCTATACTTGTGCCGGCGTAAGAAGCGAGAGGTCCATGATGGGCCAACCGGCACAAAGTTGACAGGGCCGTCTCTCTTGTGAGTTATCGCATTCGCAGCACTGGTAACGTACTCTCGTCAGACTGCAAGGTTGGACCGTCCTAGCCGGTCGATATACCGGCAAAGAGCTGTCTCCTCTGGCCGTGACAGCCGTGTATTCGTCGCTGGCAGCCTCCGCGCCGGCCGGCCGCCGGAGAGGCGGTTTGGCAAGGTCCGCCGAACGACGTCGAATTCTCTCGCAAATTTAGCAGTAGAGACATCGGAATTGTCGTGATGGAAGTGTATAGTCTCCTGGAATTAGGTTATGGTAGCCGTAGTGGACGAAGATTTTTTGAATAAATTAGAGTACTCTTTTCGACCCTCGAAAAGAGAACGTGAAAAGTTTTGGCCATTTTGGTGCTCTGGCCATTTTGGTGGTGAGCACCAACTACGAGTATGGACCATCATAGTGGGGCGTAGCACGAGTACTCGTACTGCCTACGAGTAGAGGGACCTCGAATAGGGCTGCGTGCGAGCCGCGTAACGCGTACGTGCACGGGCCACTAGGGAGATGGACGGAGTTCAAATCGGAAGTCTGAGTGTGCATTTTTGTTTCTTTACTCCTTTCCTTCGGTATCTAGATGTTTTGTTGGAATTGAGCTTAGTTGCCTCGAGACTACCTGTGCTTTAGCCAGCTAGCCCGTTACAGTTTGCTGTGTACTCTTAGCTGCGCGCAGGCAGGGTGCAGCCGCACCCGCCCTCAGTATGTTAATGGCTACTCAACTTGACGTAAACCACTCCGTATATGTTGACTACTTCGTTCCTGCTGAACAGCCTTAGGAGGTACGAAGGCCGAGCCGGCGGTGCGGGGCGACCGGGAGCTATGGGAGCTATGTAATCAATAAATCGCAATACGACGTAGTTACAAGTGTGTCTTACTGAATGCGCTACACAATACGCCCAACACTTTCGCCCTCTTTTCGCCGTTACTGGGTTCTTTTCTTCTTTCACATCTTGACAAGACATATGTTACCACTTCACCACTATTGGCCTATCAAGCAACGAGGCCGGCGGACCATACATCGTGTATCTCCTGTTTTTTGCGAATGATAGTACCTTGACGCGACACGCCATAACATCACTGCGCGATATCGTGCACACTATCAAGCCGTACCCGCCCTGCCTGCCTCGCCCGTTTCGTTCGCCCTGGTGCCCATTACCAACGAGAAGGCACTACTTCCCGCCTAGGTACCTCCCTCCCATTTACCAAACGGCGGTACTCCCAGCCTATCCACTTCGACCTAGTTTCCTCATTTCGATCCGTGGCCCGACCGACGATATGGTTTTGCGAGGCACGCGTCCTGCGGACCACGCTGGATCCTGGTATACATCTGATGACGCCGAACTTTCGGATGAGCTGGATAGGTGGCTTGAAAGTGTTCCGGCGTCTATTGATGGGCACAGCCTTCCCATCCCCGGCGCCAGGGCGGTCATTGCCCCGTAAGTACTCTAGTCACCCACTATCCCCCCCGACGCCAGCTGACGAAGTATACGCACATGGCATTTGATAGACACGCTGGTTATCAGTATTCCGGCCCATGTGCCGCCTGGGCTTATAGATCATTTGATCTTCGGAACGCGAAGCGCGTTTTTATTCTTGGCCCAAGCCATACGTTCTACCTGCGTGGCTGCGCTTTAACGACGTTCGAGAGGTTTGCAACGCCATTTGGGGACTTTGAAGTCGACACGGATGTCGTGGCCGCGCTCCGCGGTACAAACAAGTTCAGCGACATCCCACGACACAACGATGTGCGCGAGCACAGTCTCGAGATGCACCTTCCCTATATTTGGAAGGTCCTGGAGAGGACCGTAGGCAACAGGCGCGCATGGCCTACACTTGTTCCGATCATTGTCGGGGATGGTAACGGCGCTACCGAGAAAGCATACGGCGAGATGCTGCTGCCATACCTAGAAGACCCAGAGAATGCGTTTGTTGTCAGCTCCGATTTCTGTCACTGGGGCCGGAATTTTCAGTACTGGCAGTACGGCCCTAACGCCGACTTCACCAGCATTCGCACGCTATCGTCTCGGGGCGGATCGCGCCCAGGACCCCTGGAGCCGCCGATCCATGACTTCATTCGCACGCTCGATGAAGCTGCATTTTGTGCCATTGAGACTGGGGTGCAATCGGACTTCATCAGGTACTTACACCTCACAGAGAACACTATCTGCGGGCGACACCCCATAAGCGTGGTCATGGCGGCATTGGAGTTGCTGGCCGCAAAAACAGCAGTCAAAGCGGCTACACGAGTCAAGGGACAGCAGCGATTTACTTTCGTGAACTACGACCGAAGCGAACTTGCGTGTACCACCTCGGATTCTAGCGTAAGCTACGCCTCTGCTTATGCTGTTCTTTGAAAAAAAGAAAAAAAAAGAAGGTGCGCGTCGCAGGGTGAAGTGGGTGACAGTCGTGCGGCTTCTCTGTCTCACCTCGACATATGTGTATCTTGCGGAAAGCTGAGCAGGACCGGCATACGAAGTACTTAGGACTGGGAGGAAGATACGCCATACCTTGAGTTGCTTTAACAAGGGGCCGGCTGGTAGAGGTGTCACGGATACAACCGGATTATTGTCTGGGCGAAGGAATCGCCAGCCGGAATCATATCTTGACGCCATTTCAAGTACTTGGTATTCAACCAAAGGGGGTCTAGTTTATATTCATGGTGAAAAGAATAGCACTCCACGGTTTGTAGTAACTCGACCAACTTCGTACTTCGTACGGAGCCGCTGTCGGTAAACGGAAAGACACATTGTCGCAGACATCCCATTTATAAACTCCGCGCATTCCTGCCTTGCCTACGGAGTAATCCGGCCAAGAAATACGAAGTAGATGTCGGGCAGAGTCACGACGGTTTCCGTACTTCGTATGGCGACGTACGACATACTTACGCCATAGTGAATAGAGCGTCGTCCAGCCATTCAACTAGCTTGCCCGATCGACAGTCTGAAACCACTATATTTACGGCGCATTGGTTGTAGCGGCAGTAACCTCTGTCCAGACCCGCTATTTACCCCTGGGATTGTAACATTCGAAGTTTTCATTGTACGAAGTAGAAACATGCCATATGTCAAGTATGCGGAGTATTACTCTACACGAGATACATCGATACACCGTTATCCATTAGCATCTGCCATTTGCAGTATCCGAGTCGAATCTGGGATGCACTGCCCAATCTGAACTTATTCCAGAGAATGGGGCGTTCCTGGCGGTGTACGGAGTAGTCATTCACATGTAATCTTTTCGTACTGATCGTACCAACCAAATAAGTGACGCCCTAGGTTCGCCGGCGACTGCGCTAAACCATACTTGGAACTCCTGTCTCAACAGTGTGCCTCTGCTCCGGGCCAAGGCTCGATCGCTGCCAAACAAAACATAGAGCAGCCCCTTTTTGTATCAAATACACTCCCTGTCTGCTACGCTCTATCTCTGCCCCATTTCCGTCTCTCGAGAGTCTCACTTTCGTATTCTGATTTCTCTCTTTCTGTCTCGTTCTATTCTCCGTCGCTTGGCCTCTTTTTCCTTTGTTCATCTCGAGTTTCTCCCTTCGTCTCAGCATCCTTTCGTCAGGCTCTACATGACGACTCACCCTCCCAGAAAGATAGCCTACATATTCTCCAGTCCCTCTACAGTCTCACAGACACCTCGCGCTCCGCAGACGAATCCGCATAACAACGTTATTTTGCGACACTTCCTGTAACCCAACAACTACTTTGCCGCGTTGGACGAATAGTTATCGCCGTGGCTCTTTGGCCGGCACGGTTACAAAATGAGTGTGAGTTGTGTGTTTGTGCGTGTCAGCCTCTGGCACGTTGTTTCACTTGACCCTGCCACAATATTGTCTACTCTATCCCATCTTCCTCATTCTCATCTTCGTCTTTGAAATTGTTCTTTCACTCTACTCCATAGTGCACTACTTGTCCCGTTATTTATGTTCTCTATTGGCCATTAGCCTTCTTGTCTCGACATTGATATTTGGCTTCCTTCCAGCATCCACGCATCCATAGATACAAAGCAATCGCTGACATGGCCCAGTACGGGTTAGTTTTCTCCATTTCTCTAGCCTCATACTCGACAATCTGTAGGGCTATCATCGCCTTCAAAGATCGATCCCAGTGCGGAGGACTATCAGGCGTCTGGTTGTCTTTTGACTAACTCTGATGGCACGATAGATATGGCGGGAGACCCAATCCTTTTGATGACCGCAATGGAGCAGAAGATGCTGGCTATGGCGGTTCTGCGCGAGCACCGCCGCAAGCAGCGTTCGGTCAAGGGCCCGGCCTGGAGGTGGGACTGGTTTCCGCTACAACCAAACCCCTTCCATAGGGCAGGACGACTACGGAGGTATGTTGAGAACAACAAGCTGCTTCGTTTAGCCCGACTATGTCTTACTTTGTATACTAAATCGTGACTACTCTGAACCCCAGGAGGCAACGTGGAAATGGCGCCACTCGCACAAAATGCTGGCTCATTTGCGTCTGGCGACCCGAACGCGATTTTGAACGAATGCCGGAGCATCGACCGAGGAATTGACCAAATTGACCAAAGCCTGAACCAACTGCGAATGTTACAGGATCGATCGTTGAACGAGGCAGACACATCTGGGTCATCCACGTCGAAACAGCTGGATGCCCTCGCATCAGATACCATGACTCTTTACCGCCAGCTCACCGAGCGTGTGCGGCAAGTGAAGAGCCAGAGGGAGGCCCAGCAGCCCAAGAATGCGCCCCAAGTTGGCCGTGTTGATCGCCGTCTGAAGGAAGCCATCCAGTCGTACCAACAAGTTGAGTCAACTTTCCGCAAGAAGACTCGGGACCAAATGGCTCGGCAGTATCTCATCGTGCGGCCAGATGCATCAGATTCTGAAGTTCGTGCTGTTGTAGAGGATACTGCGGCTGGTAGCCAATTATTTCAGCAGGCCATGATGCAGAGTGATCGTCGTGGCCAAGCCCGTGCTGTCCTGAGTGCCGTCCAGGATCGGCATGCTGCACTTCAGAAGATCGAGCAGCAAATGGTCGAGTTGGCGCAACTATTCCAGGACATGGACACGCTTGTTGTGCAGCAGGAAGCCCAAGTTATCCAGATCGAGCAAAAGGCCGATGAGGCCGTTGTTGACGTGGGCAAGGGCACCGAGGAAATCGCTGTCGCTGTCACCACGGCCAGGAAGACTCGAAAAAAGAAGTGGATCTGCCTGGGTATCTGCGGTATGTATTATGAAATGTGGCAGATTTCCACCCTCCTAGTCATTCTGCACGTTTTTTAAGTATAATGCTAACGGAAGGGACCCAACATTGCAGTTGCAATCATCCTTATTATCGTCATTGTCGTTGTTGTGTACATTCTGGTCAATAAGCAAGGAGGTAGTAAGAAGCGCAGCATCGATGGAGGGGCCTTGCATTCTGCCGACGATTGGTTACTTACGCGTCTTTACGATCAAGCCAATGCCGTCTCCCGAACGACACTTGGGAGGCTGCCTAGGCGATACGTCATCAATACCGACTTCACTAAAGGCAACAAGACCTCTTGATCAGGCGCACACGTTGTCTCCTATGGTATCTATCGGCCGTGTATCATTGGCAAGAAAAGACTTGCCTCATAGACTACCCAGGTGGCGCAAGGCTTCGTCTGTTGGCGCGAAGCCGACGACAGACGGAAACGGCATGATTTCCTTTGTAAAGTACGAGATATTGGGCTTTCGTCAGCGCTTTTGTGCCAGATCTGGAGCAGCAACTCCTTCGAATACTCATTACCCCCCTCCATTTCCCCTTCTCGGTGGTTCTGGTCATTACATCTCTTGCATTTGCTTTCAGCTTGAAGCTGATATGCCTTTTTTAGACTACTAAATTGATTCGACCTCTACTTTACTATCCCGTGGCCGATATCGGCATGCACCTGGTTCTGTTACGTGATTATGATACATCCGTCAACTCTGTATGTCACATAGCTGGACGAGCATCGGTAGTCAGTCTCGTGGTATGCTAGATATAGAACATCATGATCGTTGCCAGAATTTACTGGAGACGACCTGTTAAGTTGTTGCATCAGCGATCGAGTTCCCCCACAACACGCAAGTCATGCGCAACATCGTGCAAAAATATCATACGCCTCTCAAATGATTCCAGTAGCGAGTCATATCCCCTTTCCAAATGCACGTTGTCCCCGTCCCGTAATAATGAAGTCGCAGCTCCGCTCGACCCAGATTTCAGGTTTGCTTTTACTGGCGGCCTAGAGCTTGTTGCTGAACTAGCCGGAAGACTTGACCCTTGAACATGGAGAAGCAGGGTATCATCGTCTCTGTCGACGGACACATCGCCAGACAAGCCGGGTTTCAGATGCTGCACTCGAGCACTCGTGACAGCCCAGTCCGGTGTCAAGCTGGTGGCTTGCACTACCGTGTACCCTTCACCATCTGGCGTGACGTCCAGGTCGAGCAAAAGCGCTCGGCTTTCTGCCTTGATAAGCCGCTGAGTCTCGGACTTCCCGACTGGTCGGGGGTCTCTGGGTGCGTGACAACCTGCGCGGTCTGCGCGGTGTCTTCCGGTCTTTGCGTGCAGCCTCTTGGGCTGGGGCGTTCTCGGAAGGGCTTTTGCAAGCACATCCGGATCATCGTCATTGAAAATATACCGGACTCTGGGATAATATGTTTCGGGCGACGTGGATGATATGGTGGCGTCTGATATAATGGAGTAGTATGGTTTTAGGGACAAGGGTGCGGGGCGGCCTCGGACAATGGGCTCACCAGGAAGGCTGGGAACGATCTGATCTCCCGGCATTATCCCGGGTGTGCGCCGACGGCGGCTATCATCGAGCTGGTTCGGTCGGGGTTTTGGAAGTTGTCGCTGGGTCAAGGAAATCGTCTGCCGTACTCTATGTAAAGTGGCTCGCAATAGTTCAAAGACAAACATCTTCCTTCTTGGCGCTCTTTTCGTGTGTATTAACCTTTTTTTCTTACAGAACTAGTAAAGAACAGGTAAGATTTGTAAAAGCTCCTGAACTAACGTAATTCATAGGATAAGGAGTACTATTATTATTGTTATTATCCGCCTTTCTCAGCCACTCCCGACTATTAGCGACTAGCTAGACAGAACCCTCTGGGTAGAGTAGAGACTGTCACAGATCTATGTGTGTTTTTGGGGGAAATTGGCCCACTCATATTTTGTATATTAATAAATATTTATTGAGGCCGGCCGGAAGCACTTCCTGCTACAAACTCATGTTCCAGAGATCCTGACTGGTACCTGCGATTGCGGCTAAGCGAGAGAGACGGCCAGTCACCTTGGCTGTTCTGCCCTCTGCTCCAATCGCAACGAGCTCAACTCGTGTCGGCGATGTAAGGCCCGTCGACTTCCTGGGTGCGATAGGCAATGCGAAGAAAACCAAGACGTTCGTCCGTTGGTTCACGCGAACCGGCCGCTTGGATATGTACAGGCTTGCGGCACAATTGATTGATATGTGGGAGATTGAGGACGAGGATAGCGAGTTCGGAGGCAGAGGACTTGGGTTCTACCTTACGGCAAATTGCGCTTGGTAGTGAGACCAAGCTCGGTGAACGTCGACGTCACGAACGGTGAATTACGCTGGAGTGGAGGTTTTAGTCCAGGGCAAATGGCCCAAGTTTTTCTCTATTTAAAACCTGCGATAGACTGGCAGACCCTATGGTGACGGCCGCGTTAGAATAATAGTATATTTATTGAACTAATTTAAATAACAATATTCGAAAATTGCAGCTCATCCCTACCTTTGACCAAGAACAATCCCAAAATCCAAACTGTTAGCAGGGCCGTATTCTGCGGATACGATTACCGAGCCGTCATGTCTACTGCCTCCAGGTACTCAACGTGCAGTCGGCTGCTGCGTTCGTCGTCGCCGGACGGTAGCTCAGGCGTGACGCGCGCCCCTGACGCGTCTCCGACCGAACCGACCGGCAGCACCATCGAAACTCCCACGAGCTCCGAAGCTCAGCGATCGCTACAGTCAAAGGTTGAAGGTAACCCCAACGTGAGCTGGACTATCAGAAACGCCGAGCGCTTCCTTGCCGTGGAGGCGAACAGAGCCGTACCCGCGTACGCCATCGTACGCGACCTCCTCGCGCTTCACCTCCACCGTCCTCCAAACGAGCCCAGTTGGACACACTGCAGGAGGCCTGAACTGGCAAAAGCCGGCTGCCAGGCACCAATAGACGACGAGTATAACCAACCAAGCCACAGCGGTCTCAGAGCCCTCGCTGCCACCAGTCTCCGAGAGATGGCAACGAGACTCTGGGAACTGGCGCAAGAGAACCTGTCAGGATTCTATAGCCGCTGGACCTGCCATACGTCATCCGAAAGCCCACCGAGCTCTCGCTCCCCGAGCGAAGCTGCACGTCCTGCTCGCCACTAGGACTGGTCATGGCGACTACGCCTGGTACCATAGACGATTCCACCCGCACATTGCTGTGCAGGTTAGATGCGCCTGCGGTCAGGCGAAGGCACCCGACCATATTGTACACTGCCGCCTTGCCCGACGGGCCTGGGAGATAGCAATACGGGGACAAGAGCCAGATCCTATGCCCCGACACCCGGAGGAAAGATTTGCCTTTTTACGAACGCTCTCTAGCAAGCCACAGGCCTTCCTACTCAACCTTGACACCGTCGCCCCAGCTATGGGACTGACTTGAAGCCGCTATTTATATGTCTTCACTCTCTTCTTCTACTTTTTTTTCTTTTTTTTCTTTGACTATCATTTTCCTTTCTTATTGCACCCACCTAATAGTTTTGGCATTCTCTGCGAGTGTCTGTTTGAAAATAGAAGCCGATACTAGCCAACTGGAGGGCTAGATTGCGGACTGTATTGCTTGCTGCCAGCAGGCACGCCTTGTAGGCATTTCCTCGAATAGAGGTGTCACCGAAAGTCCTGTATATAGAGCCTTTCAAATAGTGTGGCGCCCTCGTCACTTGCCCTTCGGGAGGTGTACGGCTTCGCCGTCGTGGCGTTAAAGCTATTAGTATTACTATTACTGCAGAAGGGCCTTGCCTCCCTTGCACAAAGGGTAGACAAACTGGGGCTCGTTTGGAGGACGGCGGAGGTGAAGCGCGAGGAGGTCGCGTACGATGGCGTACGCGGGTACGGCTCTGTTCGCCTCCACGGCAAGGAAGCGCTCGGCGTTTCTGATAGTCCAGCTCACGTCGGGGTGACCTTCTACCTCTGACTGTAGCGATCCCTGAGCTTCGGAGCTCGTGGGAGTTTCGATGGTGCTGCCGGTCGGTTCGGTCGGAGACGCGTCAGGGGCGCGCGTCACGCCTGAGCTACCGTCCGGCGACGACGAACGCAGCAGCCGACTGCACGTTGCGTGCCTGAAGAAGACAAGACGGCTCGGTAATCGTATCCGTTGAATACGGCCTTGCTATCGGTTTGGATTTTGGGATGGTTCTCGGTCAAAAGGTGGGGATGAGCTGGGATTTCTGAAGTTTGTTCGGCCGAGTATTATACGTAGATAGGGCTATATACGGAGTGTATGAAGCTCGGGTTGCCAGCCACCTTTACGAGCAATCGCGGACCTCTCTGTAGCCTGGTGACGACTCTTAGTCAAGGTGTAGTGCGTTCCTCGTGTGTAACCTCTGCCGCAAAGCTCGGACCGTCTTATAACAAGGAAGTCCGTTATACGTCTCCTTCCCACTCGAACTCTGTATACCGAGCATCTAGTTAGTGACGTCTCTCTCCATCGAAGCCTCCCGTCAAGACACGTTGGTACGATGGGGTCCGTGAGCTATCCTCAGAAGCCCGCAGATGAGTGCATTCATACTTTGCCGGCACATGGGACACTGGCCTTTGGCAGCGTCTTGTTTGATCCACTCCGAAATGCAGTGCTTTGAGCAGCGGGTGTCAGCCGTTGCTCTTCAGATATCAACATGATAAATTGCACCGAGAGAAAAACCGAGCATATACCATGTGAAAGTGTGGCCGCATTTGCCAGATACTATCCAATGCCATCACGGTCAGCCGCAATACTCCCAAACAATGCGACATTGACTGCACGGCAGATAGCGGGCGCGCGTTGGACAAACGCTCCGAAAATAAGATGCCGGCAAAGAAGCTCCATTGGGTGCATAACTTACAAAGGCTGCATTCATCGCCAGGATATTTGCACGTCGGGCAGGTCCGTCGAACTGATTCTGGCAGATTCCACACACATCGTCTTCGGGGAGGTCCCAGCGCCATGCAGCAACGCCGTGCCACCTTTGTATTTTTACCTTCATGGTGCGTGTAGATGGTGCACGCAAACGGCGCTAGGAACGAAACATTACTATCAGGCCGGGAAGGGCCAAGGGGCCTCGATTGAGCGTCAGTCAGTGGTGTTCAAAGGTCGGTGTTTGGATGGTGATGTTTTTGTTATGACTAGGGTTGTTGGCAACTTGTTTAGATACGATGGACTCCGTACGACGTCCGACGTATTGGCTTATGGGCACCTAAACATAATCCTAGGCTAGGGCTACGAGGCACACCAAGCGCCTAACTGTTAACCAATCAGGCGGGTTGTTCCGAGGCAACAATTTGGGAAGAGCCCACGCCGAGAAACCCATAAAGGAAGAATAATCACGTAAAACCCCGCAGCCATCTCATCGACGATACTCGTACTGTCGTGAGGTTGGCCACTACCACAACTACATTACGTCTAGTCGGCCTTTTAGAAGGCCAGAGGCGGAGAAACACAGCAAGCCTGTCAACATAACTATATGTAAGGAGAGATCGGAGCGAACTTACCTATACGAACCCCCCACAACTTCTTCCTGTCCTCTTCCATTTGCAGTTCCATCTCCCTACTTGAACAAGCCCGAGGTCGGTGCACAAGAGGAGGACCTGTGCCCTTGTAGGCGATACACCACGTTTAACTGGGCAAGGCGCATTGTTATATGAAGCCACAGCATAAAGCTGGGATGAATCAAGATCCAGGAGCTAACTAGTGCTAGATGTGCCGTCAGTAGACAATCCTGTTGTGACGACAATATGTCTGTAACGAGAGAGCAAACCGCACACAACCAATAACCAGAAAACAGGCCTAGTGCGGGTTCAAACGATTGTGCAACCACAATGCGCTTCCCGCGCCTGGCCCTGTACCGGGCTGGTACCGAGCTACTCTCCGCCTTTTTCCACGGCACCCGGCCTTCGCTCTACGACAAGAAAGCGATTGTTCTCTTCCTATCTGTAGCACCAAAGGAACTGCAAGATGCGCTCAAAAAAACCCACTGTCCCCTACAAGTACAGATCCCGCGTGATCCCGCTGTGCGCCTCGTGGTTCCTTCCCAACGATTCCGAGGGCCGGACTGGAATCCACGTGTTTCGCAAGCAACGAATCCCGAAAGCCGGTTTTTTGACCTCGACAAGGTGATTGACCGGCGATCGCCGTATCCACACATGCTCCCGAGTGCCAAGGATTTTGCTGCCGCGATGTGTGAGCTGGGCATTCGCAAGGAGGACACCGTTGTTGTCTACGACTCTAAAGAGCTGGGTATTTTTCGGCACCTCGTGTTGGCTGGACATTGAAAATTTTTGGCCACCCAAAGGTCCACATTCTGAACAATTTTTCGCACCTGGGTCGACGAAGGCCTACCCACGGAAAGCGGTGAGGTGTACAGTGTCGAATGCTGCGCCTACCCGATCCCAGAGGTGGATCGCACAAAGGTGGCAAGCTACGAAGATGTCCTGGAGGTTGCTCTGGACCACGACAAGGAAGGCTCCAAGGGCGTACAATTGATAGATGCTCGCTCGAGCGGTCGCTTCACTGGAACCGCGCCAGAGCCGCGCCCCGGTCTATCGTCTGGGCACATGCCTGGCGCTTGTTAACGTCCCATTTGATGCCGTTCTAGATCCATCCTCCAAGACTTTTCTCCCAGCAATCGCCCTCAGAGAGCTGTTTCAGGAGAAGGGCATTGACACAGGAAATCCATAATATTGAGCTGCGGAACAGGCATCACGGCATGTGTGGTAGAAACCGCATTGGAGGAGGCACAACTTGGTCCCTATGCCGAGGAGAGTCTACGATGGCAGTTGGACGTAAGTTTCCCTTGATCGAGACCACTGGAGACTACAAACCTTGAGGCTGCACTATTCCCAAACTCTAGCTAACGGCCTATCTAGCGAATGGGCACAGCGTGTCGCGCCATCCGACCCATTGATTCGAACATTAGCTAACAATTAGGCCCGTCCATCGCTTTTTGGCGCCTTGTCGCCTTGGCCGCTGCCTGCCTCGAGCCAGCATTGTTGGGCTGTCTTCTGACAACTTTATATTAGACCTGCACCACACACGATTTCAGTTCTTGTAAACGGGGTGTCGTCTGTATGCTTATGCAAGCATATAAACCGTCTTTCTCTCTCTAGGTCATGATTCTTTTCTCGTTAGTAGACTTCGTTTTAGGAACTCCGGCTTGAGAGCTTCGCTAAGCTATCTGTTTCATACTGGTGTCGCACCTAACATTATTTACTTATTTATTTATTCATAGACTGACCCAGCTGCCCTTGTGGCGGCTATGCAGCAGTGTATGACTGTTAATACCGATGCTCCCACACCCCGTTTCTAGGATTTAACTTTCCTCCTGCAAGAATTGCCCGTCTGATACACGAAGCCGTTCTTACGTGAGGTGTTGTTCGTTTAACGGGATGTGGGAGCCCCAGCACTGACAGCCTTCCTATCTGTTCTATCTATGAGGTCTTGTCAGGCCCTGCCGGCCCTCGTCGTCTTCTGCTTATTGAATGACGCCCTTTGTGCGTTAATATGTGAGTACTGTGGACGGCACGTTCCTGAACTGTTCGAGCAGACCCGCCCTTATCATCATCTTCGCTGCTTGTACTGCCATGGTCGGACTACAAAGAATTCACTTGACATCCACACACGGTCGCTTGCCTGCCCACATCCGATTTCGTTCGTCGGCCCAGTCGCGGCACTCCAGGAGGATGTGCCGTACTGATTGTCGTCCTTGGCCGCATTGGCATTGGTTGGTGTCGGCTTTGTTGATGGAGTGAAGGTAGATCCGGAGGCCGAGTTTACCGGTGCATATCTGCGTGATCACGGGGCTGATCGCGCGGTATGTTCCGATATGTGCCTTGAGTGTTGCCTTGCCCGGCCGATTCCCGAGTCGATGGAGCTCTCTTCCATGTTTTGCCTTTTCCCAAGCCTCCTCCCACTCGCGGTGCATGGCCTGGCGGATCGAGAGTTTCATCGTGGCCATGAGGATTTGTTGAGTGGGCTGTCCGGGGTTGCCTCGAGAGCCGGCGGCCTCCTTTGCCGCCTGATCCGCCCACCCGTTGCCTGGCATGCCGACGTGTGCGGTAATCCAGCGGAGCTGGATGTCCCAGTTTAGGGTACGGAGTTGGTCGAGGGCACGTAGGACCTTGGCCAGGATATTATCCAGAGGGGCACTTGGGGTCTGGTTGCCCGCAGGGCAGCTTGACTGTCGGTGAAGATAACGCGCGTCCCGGGGTGGTGGCCAGTCTTATGGATGTCAATTAGGATTTGCAGGCCAGGAGTAGCCCTTGGAGCTCAGCCGCGTACACCGCTGATGGGGTCATTGGTCCCGCACCGACGGGAAGCTTAGGCACAAAGAGATGACAAACGTATGGGACCAACGACCACATCAACGGTGTACGCAGTTTTTTTTAGATCATCGTTTTCTCCCAGTTTTTAGCTATCAGAATCATCATCGTCATTATCATCGAACAAGAGCGCGTCTCCTTTTGATCGAAGGAGATCTCCCAACAGTTGGTACGTACGACGAAGAGAGAGCGAAGGCCAACATTTCCAGAGGTTTTGCTTGCCCAGGCGGATACCTGGGCAGGCAGAAACTCGGCGGCAGCATTAGCACTCCGATACTCTCGAAACTGCCGCCGAACGATACCTACGACACCGATCACGACCCCCCTTCACATCTTTCTTGTTGTCTTTGTGTTGTTGTGGTTGTAGGGACGTTTTTCCTGATGTCGTCCTGACAGCAGGGACGCGTGTCGTGACCTTGTTTTCTTGTTTGGCTTTGCGTGTGAACTTTGCTGTGCGCCGGCAGGGTGCGCCCGCCCTCAGTAGCGTATTATAGCGAACCGTTCTAGTAGATTTATATGGTGCCTATTGCCGAGCTGTACATTAGGCTCTAGGGTTTGTTTATGATCGCAATGAACATCTGTCTATCCGTTGTTATATGACAATACGGCACTCGAGTGTATAACAAAAGGTCATTGGACATCTATTAGGATGACCATCATGTTGCCACCAACCATGGAACCGGCAGCACTTGGGCTCAAACACTCCGGCGACAGTCGCTTATCTTGGGGCGCCAAACGCTGAGCTCTTTGTTCCGCGCATGGAATGGGCGCTGCACTAACTGCTACCAAGGGGCATAGCCCACAAGCCACATCGACTGCATCAATCAACTGTGCATACTATCTGCGGCAGCTAACGCATGACCTTTGGTGGCTAGTGATTGCAGTGCTTGCCATCACCACGATCGAAATGTCGCACTTCCTTGCCGGCCCTGTCGCGTATATGTATGTACACGTACATGTACAGCGTTTTTTGCGTCATATTAGCGGTTGTCTCAGCGTATAGCTATGTTAGCATTTCGGTCGGCATCGCGACTGGGCGTAATCCTGCAACGTGCTGGCATAGCACCAGCAAATTTGTTTTGTGCTTGGGATGGTCCGAGATCGACCAGGGCCCCCGTCGCTCTAGACCAGAAAGTTCGGCTCCAGGGAGCAGCTGCACAGAGATGAAGAAGAGGATCACCGCATACGTTACAACATCAGCAGTCGCCGCCTAGGTGCTAAATAAAAGGTCTTGGCATGATTTGGGAGTGTTGGCGTCCGAGTAAGAATGGCGTGATCTTCGCAGTCGAACAGCAGTGGCAAGACTGTGCATCTAGCAACTATGTATGTCACTCAGAGGATCGTCGCAGTATAGAGAAGTTGATCAATGAGGTGCGTCTCAATTAGTCCAATAAGACTGGCACAAGTCGAAGAGAACTAGCAGACTGCACTGAGCAGTTCGCTACAGTATGTACGTTTCACTGTAGCTAAGTACTAGCATGGCGCCAGCCGACCTACGGCCGTCTGTGGCGGGTTGGCTGATTTGGACTGCTACGCATCTAGTGGAGAAAAAGTCAAGTAAGACGCGCAGCGGCAGCCAATTTTGGACTGCTACGCATCAAGTGAGTAAAAGTCAAGTAAAGCGAATTAATCCGAAGAGGTAAATGCATGTCAAAAACGAAGCGAAATAAAGCGAAATAATGCGTAGCAGTTGAAAATTATTCGCTGTCTACGTTCAGGCCCGTGAAAGAAAAGTCAGGCCAGGTTGCAGGGAGAGTGAAAAGGCGTGTTCTGCCCGGTGCGGCCTCAGTTTTATTTTTGTTTTTAAGAGATATATTGCGTTGCCTTTGCATATGTTCCAGACCGTAAAACTTCAACAATTCCGTGTAAATACATGATCAACTCCTGATCAGGACTTCGTCATATACAATATTCTCCGTACAGTCCTGACCGCGGTCCGCAAGACACACAGTAAGACGCGAAACATCCGTCACCCGCGATAATGCGACATACGACTGGCCGTGACTAAAGGCAGCGCAAATCCACGCCAACGGTCAGAAGCATAGCGGACCGGAAACTGCCGGCGCCTTAACTTGTACGGTATCTCGCCTTCATCCGTAACAAAGGTGATTCTCGGGATGAAAGCATCTTCGCCATCGAATGCCCCGCCAATAATCGTACACCGTAACAGAGAGCGGGTCATGGCTGAAACGACCATCCGCGTCCCGTTACAGAGGCCTTTGTTTGGGCTGGTACGCCCGGGCTCTGCGTCCTCGACACTGTCGTAGGAACGATACAGATGTTCCGCGCCCGGAAAGATATCTAGAATATCCCGGTTGGTATCGCCCACCAAGTCGTTGCGCGTGGCTAGGATACACCTATCCTGGAAAAGACTGATGTCCGCAACGGCCTGCTGCAGAACGTGTACCGGGTAGATACGCTCGTACAGCTCTTCCATGGTGAAAACACGGCTGACCTCCGGGTGCAACTTAACTGCTCCGTACTTCTCGCGGTCGTACGGCAAAGACTGCATCCAAAGCAAAAAGGCTAGATACGCCAACGGTCCGGAAGGACTGACCTTGCGACCTGCTAATGGTCATATAGAAGCATAGGCGGACCGTAAACTGCCGGCGCCTTAACTTGTACGGTGTCTCGCCTTCATCCGTAACTTACAAAGGCCTTTGTTTGGCTCCAGGTTCCGTAACAACATCACCGGGGCAGCCACCTTGAGCTTCAGCTCGCTTGAAGACACGCGAAACGACCGCAATACCTCGGCTGGCGGCTGGTACGCCCCGGGCTCTGCGTCCTCGACACTGTCGTAGGAACGATACAGATTATCCACGCCCGGAAAGAAAGCTAGAATATCCCGGTTGGTATCGCCCACCAAGTCGTTGCGCGTGGCTAGGATACACCTATCCTGGAAAAGACTAATGTCCGCAACGGCCTGCTGCAGAACGTGTACCGGGTAGATACGCTCACAACCCTTCCATAGTGAAAACACGGCTGACCTCCGGGTGCACTTAACTACGGTGTGGCGAGGGCGCCAAGTTTACCGGCGGTATTGGTGCAGTTGATACGGACCGGGGGAGAGTCGCGAGGACGCCTGTTGTAGTAAACCGGGAGAGGAAGACAGTTGTAGCGCGACTGGCGAAGAAGAAGAAAAAGAAGAGAGTGGAATAGGGGAGGAGGGAGGCCGTTGCAAGTGATACGGCTGGGGCTGCGGAGTATGTAATCGAAAAGGCGAAGGAGTCGGAAAGATAGACGAAGTGAGCAAAGGTAGAAAAGGAGGAAATGAATTGCTGCGGCCGCAGCGGTTGTTGCAGGAGGGTTGGTAGGAGGATCTTCGAAGCTCTCAAGCCAGTAACTAAGCGTTGCAGCTGCGCGTGGCCCGGGGCTAGACAAACCCGTCATTACGGGCCCGGGAAAACAAAAGCGGGGGAGTGGCAAAAAAGGACGAAGGAGCAAAGGGAAAAAAAGGAGGAAATGAATTGCTGGGGCCCGGAGGTTGTTGCAGGAGGGTTGATAGGAGGATCTTCGAAGCTCTCAAAGCCAGTAACTAAGCGTTGCAGCTGCGCCGTGGCCGGGCTAGACAACATCCGTCATTACAGTGCCTGGGAAAGAAACACCTGCAGCGGCGGGGTGGCAACTGGAGCACATCCGCGGAGAGGATGCAAGCGTTCTCCATTCTTGACGGTCTTGACGGTATGAAACAGGTGGAAGGGGGCGAAGGTAATTACAGAAAGAAAAAAGTCGCGATATCAAAAAGGAGAAAGCAAACAAAACAGGCGTCGAAGAGAGCAAATGGCCAGACCCACATAGAATCATCTGCAACCCACAAAAACCCACAAAAAATCACCTCCAACGAATCAAATCGATTTCGCGTGCGAAAAGTATCTAAAAGTGGAGAAGAAAAAGCCGAATCGACAAATCAGAGGGCCCAAATGGCCATAAAACTGGAGCGCGCTAGACCGACGAACGAATCAGCAGCAAAAGAAGTTCAAAAAACCAGGTCACTTCTCTGAGCCAATAAGGAGACCGTATTTGGGCCAAAAAGCGCCAATAGTGGAGTAAAACTGGGGCTTCAGGGACCAATGGGAGAGCTCCCAGCAACTTCTTCGTTGTATAATAAGACTAGCATGGCGCCAGCCGACCTACGGCCGTCTGTGGCGGGTTGGCTGATTTGGACTGCTACGCATGTAGTGGAGAAAAAGTCAAGTAAGACGCGCAGCGGCAGCCAATTTTGGACTGCTACGCATCAAGTGAGTAAAAGTCAAGTAAAGCGAATTAATCCGAAGAGGTAAATGCATGTCAAAAACGAAGCGAAATAAGCGAAAGAATGCGTAGCAGTTGAAAATTATTCGCTGTCTACGTTCAGGCCCGTGAAAGAAAAGTCAGGCCAGGTTGCAGGGAGAGTGAAAAAGGCGTGTTCTGCCCGGTGCGGCCTCAGTTTTATTTTTGTTTTTAAGAGATATATTGCGTTGCCTTTGCATATGTTCCAGACCGTAAAACTTCAACAATTCCGTGTAAATACATGATCAACTCCTGATCAGGACTTCGTCATATACAATATTCTCCGTACAGTCCTGACCGCGGTCCGCAAGACACACAGTAAGACGCGAAACATCCGTCACCCGCGATAATGCGACATACGACTGGCCGTGACTAAAGGCAGCGCAAATCCACGCCAACGGTCAGAAGCATAGGCGGACCGGAAACTGCCGGCGCTTTAACTTGTACGGTATCTCGCCTTCATCCGTAACAAAGGTGATTCTCGGGATGAAAGCATCTTCGCCATCGAATGCCCGCCAAAAATTGTACACCGTAACAGAGAGCGGGTCATGGCTGAAACGACCATCCGCGTCCCGTTACAGAGGCCTTTGTTTGGGCTGGTACGCCCCGGGCTCTGCGTCCTCGACACTGTCGTAGGAACGATACAGATGTTCCGCGCGCGGAAACATATCTAGAATATCCCGGTTGGTATCGCCCACCAAGTCGTTGCGCGTGGCTAGGATACACCTATCCTGGAAAAGACTGATGTCCGCAACGGCCTGCTGCAGAACGTGTACCGGGTAGATACGCTCGTACAGATCTTCCATGGTGAAAACACTGCTGACCTCCGGGTGCAACTTAACTGCTCCGTACTTCTCGCGGACGTACGGCAAAGACTGCATCCAAAGCAAAAAGGCTAGATACGCCAACGGTCCGGAAGGACTGACCTTGCGACCTGCTAATGGTCATATAGAAGCATAGGCGGACCGTAAACTGCCGGCGCCTTAACTTGTACGGTGTCTCGCCTTCATCCGTAACTTACAAAGGCCTTTGTTTGGCTCCAGGTTCCGTAACAACATCACCGGGGCAGCCACCTTGAGCTTCAGCTCGCTTGAAGACACGCGAAACGACCGCAATACCTCGGCTGGCGGCTGGTACGCCCCGGGCTCTGCGTCCTCGACACTGTCGTAGGAACGATACAGATTATCCACGCCCGGAAAGAAAGCTAGAATATCCCGGTTGGTATCGCCCGCCAAGTCGTTGCGCGTGGCTAGGATACACCTATCCTGGAAAAGACTAATGTCCGCAACGGCCTGCTGCAGAACGTGTACCGGGTAGATACGCTCACAACCCTTCCATAGTGAAAACACGGCTGACCTCCGGGTGCACTTAACTACGGTGTGGCGAGGGCGCCAAGTTTACCGGCGGTATTGGTGCAGTTGATACGGACCGGGGGAGAGTCGCGAGGACGCCTGTTGTAGTAAACCGGGAGAGGAAGACAGTTGTAGCGCGACTGGCGAAGAAGAAGAAAAAGAGAGAGTGGAATAGGGGAGGAGGGAGGCCGTTGCAAGTGATACGGCTGGGGCTGCGGAGTATGTAATCGAAAAGGCGAAGGAGTCGGAAAGATAGACGAAGTGAGCAAAGGTAGAAAAGGAGGAAATGAATTGCTGCGGCCGCAGCGGTTGTTGCAGGAGGGTTGGTAGGAGGATCTTCGAAGCTCTCAAAGCCAGTAACTAAGCGTTGCAGCTGCGACGTGGCCGGGCTAGGACAACATCCGTCATTACAGTGCCTGGGAAAGAAAAAACCGGGAAAGGCCGGCGGGTGGCAACTGGAGCACATCCGCGGAGAGGATGCAACGCGTTCCCCAAAGGTAGAAAAGGAGGAAATGAATTGCTGCGGCCGAGCGGTTGTTGCAGGAGGGTTGGTAGGAGGATCTTCGAAGCTCTCAAAGCCAGTAACTAAGCGTTGCAGCTGCGACGTGGCCGGGCTAGGACAACATCCGTCATTACAGTGTCTGGGAAAGAAACACCTGCAGCGGCGGGGTGCGGCAACTGGAGCACATCCGCGGAGAGGATGCAATAGCGTTCTCCATTCTTGACGGTCTTGACGGGATGAAACAGGTGGAAGGCGAAGGTAATTACAGAAAGAAAAAAGTCGCGATATCAAAAAGGAGAAAGCAAACAAAACAGGCGTCGAAGAGAGCAAATGGCCAGACCCACATAAAACCCACAAAACATCATCTGCAACCCACAAAAACCCACAAAATATCACCTCCGACGAATCAAATCGATTTCGCGTGCGAAAAGTATCTAAAAGTGGAGAAAAAAAGCCGAATCGACAAATCAGAGGGCCCAAATGGCCATAAAACTGGAGCGCGCTAGACCGACGAACGAATCAGCAGCAAAAGAAGTTCAAAAAACCAGGTCACTTCTCTGAGCCAATAAGGAGACCGTATTTGGGCCAAAAAGCGCCAATAGTGGAGTAAAACTGGGGCTTCAGGGACCAATGGGAGAGCTCCCAGCAACTTCTTCGTTGTATAATAAGAAGATGTGCTGATTGTAACGTTCTCACAGTGCGGATTGGAGAATGACTTTGGGGCAAAAACAGGTTCAGACATTGTGTTGTTGCTTTGGAACGACCATATCTGTAACCTGTCTCCACACAAGCCTTGTACGAAGTATATGATCACGACGACGCGTCCGCAACGACTCCCATCCATACGCTCACATGTTACCATGACCTCGACCGGCTGCCCACATATGGCTTGTTGGCCTCGGAGCCGCAAACTACACCAGATGCCTATAAAGTGGCAAACACAAAGAGTGATGCCAAAGTGGCGTCTGGTGAGCATGAGCAGTACCTCGACTTAGCCCGACCAATCGATCTGCCAAATGACCTGACCAACACACCGGTTCACGACACCCTCAAGTACTCTCTCCTAGGCCCCTCATTGCTTAAAGCAGGACAAGAGTCGGTAGACCAGTCAAAAGTATGTGCGTAGCGCACCGCGCCGTGCCGCGCAGGATCAAGTCATTGCCCGGCGCTGTTTTACTGAATCCCGCTAAAAAGGTGTGCAGGTATCGGATATCATCTACAACGCATCAAAGGGCTCCAAATACTTCGATCGGGAGGAGGAGAAGGACAAAACGCTCTCATGGAAAATCGACCAGATTCTCTCGAAAAAGGCACGGCTCGAACGTCTGGACTTGGCCCATGACCTGCGGCTTGTCGACACCTATCTTTCACAGCTAGACAGCGCTCGCGACCTCTCGCAGTTTATCGTGCATGTTGATTGTGACGCCTTTTATGCTTCAGTCGAGCTCTTAGGCCGGCCGGAGCTGGCAGACGTGCCATTTGCTGTGGGCGGTGGTGTTCTTACAACGTGCAACTATGTTGCGCGCAAGTTCGGCTGCCGAAGTGGTATGGCGGGCTTTGTGGCCAAGAAGCTTTGCCCCCAGCTGATTTTGTTGAAGCCTAACTACACAAATACAATGCAAAGGCACAGGAGATTCGGCAGATTCTGTTCGAATATGACCCGCGTTTTGAAAGTGCCAGCATCGACGAGGCGTATCTAAACGTTACACAATACTGCGCCACGCATGCCACGTCGCCTTCTGCGGCCGTTGAAAACTTAGGCTGGAAATTTTCGAAAAGTCCAAAATAACTGTATCTGCAGGCATCGCGGCCAACACCCGACTGGCCAAGATTTGCTCAAACATGAACAAGCCCAACGGACAGTTTGTTATACCAAACGACCGAGCCGCCATTATGGACTTCATGAAGACGCTGCCATGCCGTAAGGTCAACGGCGTTGGCAGGGTTTTTGAGCGGGAGCTTGCAGCGCTCGGCATCAACACCTGCGGAGACGTGTTCGATCAGCGCATGTTTCTCAGTCAGCTGTTTGGGAACAAGGCCTGTCACTTTCTTGTCCAGTGCTACTTGGGTCTTGGAAGAACAAGGGTGCAGCCGGCGGAAGAGCGTGGGCGGAAGAGTGTAGGCACCGAGAGTACGTTTTCGAGTATGTCTGACCGCATCCAGCTACGCCAGAAATTGCAGTGGACCGCCCAGGAGCTTGAAAAGGATATGCAGCACGCCGCGTGCAAAGGACGCACATTGATTCTCAAAATTAAGCTGCATACCTTTGAAGTTTATACCCGACAAGTTGTCGTACCGCGGGCATTGCAACAGGCCAGCGACCTGTACAGCTATGCTCTTCCTATGCTGAACAAGCTGGAGCAAGACTTACCCGAAATGACAGTCCGACTTATGGGATTGCGGTGTACGCATCTGGTCAGTACGAAGCGTCCTGACGCCCTGGCCTTTTTCGGGATAAAGCAACTAGGAGGCACCGATGCCTTGACAGGGCCAACACCGGGCAGTCGACCAGAGTGTGAGCAAACAGGAGAACCTGTTAACGACGGCTCTCAGTGGGAGGTCTGGCCTGAGGCGGAGACCGATAACGACGTAATCCATGAAGTGGGCCCGGGTGACTCTACGAGCACACCGGTTGGGTCCCCACGGTCACAGAGGCCGTCTCTGGAGAGGGAGGTTGAGGACCCGCGGCCGGCCTCGCGTGCGCTGCTGGAGCCTCGGCCCGCAACAAGACAATTGCGGCCAACCCAACGAGCAAGGGCAATACAGGCGGCTGTTGCAGAATGAAGATCTTTGGCCGTGCCCTGTATGCCTTCGACCGCAACCGGCAGATGAAAGACAATTCAATGGCCACATTGATTCGTGCCTGTCTCGCCGCACCATCCTCCAGGTTTTGCAACAGAGCTCACTTTCGTCTGGGCCGGACCCCGAGAGGAATCTTGTTCGGACAAAGGCCGAGAAAAAACGTGGCCGGCCGTCCGCGGCGGCGGTGGGTGCCAGCGACCCTCGGCAAAAAAAATTTGTTTTGGAATCCCGTAGGAACGAATAGCCGCATCATTGTGTTGTTTACACAACAAGTGTTTCTTGTTGAATGCTGAATCAATCGCCAAGCAGTAGTTACATATGCACAATGCGACCGACTGATAGTCTTCGAACTAATTTCAAAGGGCCAGACGCCTATTGCCTCGTGCCGTACTCAATTTTAGTGCCCCGTTCGACATGATCGGTTAGTTAGTCTGTCCCATAATCAGAGCCTCGCCGCTGCAATCCGGAGCCGCACCCGCAAGCGATACATGGCCGGTACCCACCCCGTAATCACCACATCCAGCTACGACGACTGTTTGTGCTTGCTGGTGGGATGCTGGCTGGCGGCATGCTTCCAGAAGCTATATAATGAACGCTGCTTTGTGCTGCAACCGCCCAGACTTTGACTGTCTTGCTCCTGTGGTTGTAGCAGATCGTGCAGGCGGTCTTGCTCATCCTGGCCGCGCTGAATCGCCATCTGCAGGCAGCTCTCTTCTGGGTTCGCTGGTTGTTGGCATCGCATGGACCGCTGTGCGGAGTATAGTAGTCTCAGAGTGTGATCTTCAAGGCATGCACGAATTAGTCTCATAAGGTTTAAAGGTTTTACTTACTCATATATTTATTAGAGAGCTCTGTTCAAAAGCTAGGTGTATTTTCAAGACGTACCGTAGACTTCGGCTTCCGAGGGCCGACTGTTGCGAAACCGTTTCAGCGTCCGGCTGTTAAGGTGCAGCGAAGTGCTGCCCCCCCGAAGCATTCCTGATATAGCAGTGGCATGGCCATCAGCCGAAATCGGGCCGTCCAAGCCAGTCGTCCGCCTCGGCGGTGACGACAGTGCGGTGCCACTTGAAACAGAGAGCTCCGAGTCGGAGTGCTTCCGCTTTACCAGGACAGCCATGGTGGTTCGTTGGAGAACCGAATTTGAAAGGTTCCGTACGTTTGCAACGTATTGTAGGGAGTTAAATTGACCTCCTAAGAAGCGGCCAGGGTGGACTGGGCAGGATTTCATAACACGAGGTTCAACTTTGTGCACGAGTCGCGAAGTTGGTGGCTGGGCTTTCTGTGAGACGAGACACTACACGTAAAGCCGCGCTTTAGATACGCCAACGCGTAGGAAGCTCTTTAGAAAGTTCCAGGGTGGGGCTCTTTAGGAGTGTGATGATCTGTCTATGGTCACATGACCACGTAACCCATCCGAAGATAGCCCATAGAGGAGCAACATGCACTACGGGAGATACCAAAGGGAGTGGGGAGTACTCGAGAAAGATCGACACGGCCTTGCCTGGTAGACACACCCGCACCCTGTACGACAGCCTCAAACGAAGTGAAGCTCGGGTCCTGGCACAGCTGAGGACGGGCATGGCACGGGTCAATGGCTACCTGCACCAAATCGGAGCACGAGAAACGAAGACCTGCACGTGCGGGCAAGCAAAAGAGACCATCAATCACTTCCTCTTTCGATGCCCGCAATGGCTAGTTCAAAGACAGAACTCCTGGAGCAGAGAGAATCGAAAGTGGACAGCCTCTCCTTCTTTCTCGGGGGCAAGGAGGGGACTGGTCAAGACGACTGGAAACCGGACATAAAGCAGTACGGGCAACAGTAGAATTCGCCCTGGAGACGGGGAGACTAGACTACGTACAGGAGGCAAGATAAAGAACAATACACAACGGACGAACAGAAACATCGAACCATTGAACCATCGAACCATCGAACCATCAACAATATCGCCAACAACCCCACCAACAACCTCAATGACCCACCGGCAGTCGACCTGGCTTCAAGCACCGCGTATAGGACCCTAAACACTTGGAGGAGGATCTTCAAGAAGGCGATATGCCCAGTAAATAAATTGGATAAGGGGAGGTTTAAAGGGCAGTCAGCAATCGAGAAGGGAAAGAAAGACTGGTCCAACAGGAGGGTGCTGTATTTGATAAGGAAGAAATTATGTTGGCAGCGTACATAATAGCATGTCTCAATCATTCGTAGTTAGTAAACCATTGCACCAGCCGTGTATTAATAATAAACGTCGAACCTGTTGACGAGTGTGCTGTCGCCCCCTGTGAACTAATTTAAGCCGGTTGGAGGGCCGCCTTTACGAGCAGGGATAAGTCGGGCCTCTCCGTCCGGGTCCAAGGGCTAAAAACACACCGGATTTTCAGTGGGAAAAGTAGGACTAATGACGAGCTTTTCGGAAGGATAGAAATAGGGGCTATTTGCTACGGCATACCTATGTATCTCATTGAATTTCGCACACAACATGATAGTTAGTTCTGTGATAGTTTATTCCCCAGAGGGTTCTGTCTAGCTAGTCGCCAATAGTCAGGAGTGGCTGAGAAAGGCGGATAATAATAATAATAATAAACGTCGAAGCTCATTTGAAACCACAAAAAAAAAAGAATCATAGTAACATTTGTTCATATGTCCATTAACTAGCCAAAAACTCAAGGAACGTGAAGGAATGACTTACGAAAAGAAAAAAATAAAACACGAGCGTATTAAAACCCGCGTATCGGCTGTTCATCGGGTGAAGGCGGATAGTCGCTCGACGATGCGCTGATACTGTCATACCAAGACAATGCAGGCATGCGCCCAGTCGTCCGCCTCCGATTAGTTTCAAGCGGCATCATCCTCGTTTGCATTGTTGACATATTGCTGGCGTATACTGTCGACGAGCATTCGCGCAAATGACACAAGCACAGATACTTCGAAACACCATTGCCTTGTCTGCAAAGGAGGGCAGGTCATCGTGATAGTTGTTTCGGACTATGCGGCCCGAGGTCGCATCGGCAGCTCTCCGTGCAAACGCCCCGGATGTTGTGCTTCTCCAGCGTGCCACACAGCCCGGCGGAAGCAGCATCGAAGCGTCGTCAGGCATTAACGGCGCCCCCACCCGTCTCCAAAGCCAATCACCGCCAAATAGCGCCTTTCATCTGACACCGTGAAAAGTGCTCGCAGCCGGATAACCCGTCCGCGCCCGGCAGCGCCCGGTGAGAGCAGCCCATCAAGCTTCATATCCGCAATTGATTTATCAGACGGCGTATCTCGCGTCGATATCAGAATCTTTGTGCAGCTTGGTGGCCATGTTGTTCCCGGACACATCAAGGAGCTGGCGGGGCACCGCCAAGTGCTTGCACCGTCTCAAAACTCCTCAGCACGCTCAGAAGAATAGCCGCTAAACACACGGCTTCTGGATGTGGTCTTGAGGCTCGTTCTTGGACCTACATACAAGGAAAGATTGCCTCCATTGCGGGCGTCGAGTACCGTTCTACCGGAAAGCATTTCTCGATTATGGGCCCGGTAATCTTCACCACGGGTGAACTTGCCGTGGGTAAAATTGGCATGATCGCCACTCAGCGTCCAGATCTTCCTTCACAACGAACCGCGGCCAGCCATGCATGGCCTTTTCACTGCCGCTGAGGCCCAGCTTATCGATATGGACAGTGCACAGATTTACCTACAGGCTTAGTACATACCTTATGCAATCTCACAGGTGAAAACCTTCGTAGCCGAATCGCCGCGCGGAGAAGGCGGATCCTTCTCTACAAGGGAAGACGACCTGTCAAACAAACAGGGCATCCCTGAACATGTCAACAGCACTGTCATAAATCCGAGCCCACAACTGGTCCCATACGACAACGAGACGGACAACTACTTCTCGATTAAGGTTTGCGGGCCGCTGCCCCGCAGATAACATTTTACATCTGCGAAAGGCCGTATCTCGCCCAGGGTTTGAGCTCTTGGAAGTGCATTGTCTCTTGAGCGCATCAATGAGGACCAAGCCGCAGTATACAAGAAATATTGATTGTTTGAACGTCATACCACAACCAAGCATCAAGCAGCGTTCTGTCCCAGGCAAATATGACAACTTTAAGAGCGTTTCAAGCTTTACCCTGATGTTTATTAACTCTCGTTGCTCCGCCCGAGCACTACCTAGTCAATTTTCCTCCTGTCGACGACAGTCAGCTTCAACAGGACCCTCCGCACACAACAACTTAGTAACGCTTGCCGTCTCTGAGCGTGTCTGCAAACTCCTCGAGGGGGCTGCGGATCAGCTTGGTCTCCTTCCAAAGCTCGGGCGTCAGGAAGCCGTAGGTGTTCGAGACAGCAGCGAAAGTAGCTTTCAGCGTGTTCTCAAGCGTCTTGGTGGAGCCAGATGACGACGTGTACACATCCTCGATACCAGCCAGCTGAAGGAGACGCTTGACGGCCGGGGAGGCAACAAGCGAGGTGCCGCGAGGTGCAGGGATGAGCTACAATATACACATATTAGCATATTAGCCACAAATAAGCGGTTTGTCCGCCATACGGTGCAGATGTTCAGGGTGCCAAGTCACAGCGCGTAAGATGAAAGTGCACATACACGAACGGTGACCGAGCCACACTTTCCGCTCTCTTTTGTCGGGATCGAGTGCGGGAGACCGAGGTTGGTGCCCCAGTAACCGCGGCGAACGGGGATCACGCTCAGCTTGGCAATGATAATAGCCGCACGAATCGCGGTTGCCACCTCTTTAGACGTCTTGATGCCGAGTCCGACATGGCCCTCGGAGTCGCCGATGATGACGATGGCCTTGAACCGGGTCCGCTGGCCAGCACGGGTCTGCTTCTGGACGGGCTTGATCTGGTATTGGGGTTTTTGTCAGTCGCGCCATCCTGGGAAGTAAAAAAAATTGTAACAAAGCAGCTCATCAAGCACTGCTGTCCAGCCCTACCTTCATGACCTCATCCTTCAGCTTTGGCAAAAAGAAGTCCACGATCTGGTACTCCTTGATCGGGAGCGAGTGCAGGTAGATCTCCTCCATGCTCTTAATCTTGCCGGCCTTGACGAGACGACCGAGCTTAGTGACAGGCTGCCACTCCTTCTCGTCGTTCTTGCCGCCGCCGCGGCGGCCGCCACGACGGCCACCACGGCCACCACGGCCACGGTCACCGCCGCGGTCACCACGAGAGCCAAATCCGCCGCCGCGGGGAGCGCTGGTTCCTCTATCAGCCATTTTGTCGTATATTTTGATGGTGAAATGCCGAATGTGTGACTAAGTGCAGGGATTGAGCGTGAACCGTGTGATAGAAAGCGAGAGCAAATTTCGTTAAAGGCCGCGGAAAGGAAGTAAGACAGAGAAAAAATGCTAGTAAGCTGGGTAAAAAATAGGCTCGTTGGATTATGTGGGGCGGTCCAGGCTGCCTAAAAACTAAGCCCTAGTGGGGGCTCTACACTACAGCCTCGTCAAGCATGTGAAATATGCTAATGGTGGTGTAATTGCTCCGGATTATGTGAGGATGGTAAGTGTTGGCAATCACGCCAAAATTTTGTGCGTAGTCACGTGTAGTAGCTAGCCATGACCCAATCCAAGCCTGTATTTATTCCCTCGTCTTATCGTTATCCCATCGTTATCTACTCTATGCGTCGTAATATGACCTTAAACGATTTACAGTGTACGTCGTACATAACGAGAAAATCATCGCCCTCACCGTACAAAATGGCCTAAATTGTAAATTTGCGGGAATGTAGGCTTTGTCCACAATCCATGGTGAGATAATCTCTATCAAAGCCAATGACACCCCATACAACGAAACCTACCGGCCAAAATCTCACCACCACAAAAACCCGCTGCTTCAGGCACCACTATGATCTTGTCCGTTTAAGCAAGGAACAGTGACTCGAGCGATTGTTTTGGAACCAAGTAGCACGGCATCATAGTATGACGGCACCCAATAAAACTCGCCGGCATCGCCCGGCAGCTTCTCGTTGGAGCTACCTCAACGAGTGCGGCTCAATCACGGCCCAACAGGGAGGCCAGCAACTCACTACGGCATTGACGAAATAGTCGAGAGCAGCCCGGATAATGTTTCCTCGCTCCCCGCCCGTCATATTCGCTCTGATCTTTCCGGGGCAGTGGCCGGGGAGGCTACCAATTCGGCACCTCCCGGCGCTTCAGCGGTGTTCCTGACCTAAGTCTCCTCCAGTTGTTGTCGATAGTGGAGTTACTCACGATTTGATTCACGTGAACTGCACCCCATGCCGGGTGTTCACACGCTGGGAGTCGGTTGATTGCCACGATCTTTTACAGAGGCCACAGTTTCGAGCGTATCAGCCGCGGCACAACACCTTCGCCGTTTGGTGATGCAGTCGCAAACAGCAGCCCGGTGGCAATTGTGACAGGTGCCTCTGTGGAGACGTCTATTTCTACCACCACTGGCAAACTCCCAGCAAATCTAGCACCTACAGCCCAGCCCGCTTCATTTCCACTAGAACTTCCGGCTGCAGACTCCGAACCACCTCGGGATGGCATATATGGTGCCTATGTCAGTCCCATATGCATTGCTGCATTTTTACACTTGATGTCAACATTCCCTCTTCGCCTGGCTGCTGTTGAGGAAATCCCGGATGGGCACGACGGAACACGGCATGGAACTGTCACAGCACCCGTCTCGAACAGGACATATACCGGGGCTTCGGATCTGACTCTGGCGCCAGCTATCGCTATCTTGATAATGCTGTGCATCCGCATGTCGTCGAGGTTGTTCTCAGCCCGTTCCTTCATTGCCTCTAGTGGATCTGCGCAGGCACGAGCAGCTATACCGATTTGAAAGGGAATGGGGTGTCGAGATCGCATTGCAGACCGATACACCATGGCGCCGCCACCCTCGGCTGGTTGTCTTTGACATGGATAGCACATTGATTACCCAGGAGGTGATAGATATGCTTGCTGAGTCAATGCCAGAACAAATATCTGCTAAAGTTGCGGATATCACGCACCGTGCATGCAGGGCGAGCTCCAGTTTGATGGCGCATTTCGCGAGAGGGTGCGTCTTTTGGCCGGCATCCCGGCAACGCTGTTCACCGATTTGCGATCTCGTCTTGATGTGACTAAAGGAGTACCCGCACTTCTCCTCGCCCTTCGCCGCTTGGGCGTAAAGACTGCCGTCCTCAGCGGTGGCTTCAACATTGACTGAATGGCTAGCTGGTGAGCTTGGTATTGATCATGCCCACGCGAACCAAGTCGTGATTGATCAAGAAGGCGTCTTACGGGTGATGTCACGGCGCTATAGTAGGGCGCGAGCGAAAGTGTGAACTTCTAACCCAAATCGCAGCGGAAGAGGGCATTGACATCAGACAGGTCATTGCTGTCGGTGATGGGGCCAACGACCTGCTAATGCTTGAGACCGCAGGCCTTGGTGTGGCGTGGCACGCAAAACCGATTGTCCAGCTGGAGGCCGATGTCCGTCTAAATCAAGCCTCGCTACTTGATTTACTTTATCTTCTCGGATTTACGAGTACAGAGATACAACAACTGTGTACTTAATTAAGCTTGAACATTATGAGGTACTTTAACTGCCCTTCTTAAACGGGTTATCACCGGATACTTCAAGTAACGTTATACTTAAAAGTGCAGGGTTTTTTATGGTTTTTTATGGTTTTTTTTATTACTATGCGCCTCGGGCTGTATATTATTTTTATTACGTGGCTGTCACCATAGAGTATGCCAGTCTATCGCACGTTATGAATAGAGTAAACCTTGGGCCATTTGCCCTGGACCAAAACCTCCACTCCAGCGTGTTTCACCATTCGTGACGTCAACGTTCACCGAGCTTGGTCTCACTACCAAGCGCAATTTGCCGTAAGGTAGAACCCAAGTCCTCTGCCTCCGAACTCGCTATCCTCGTCCTCAATCTCCCACATATCAATCAATTGTGCCGCAAGCCTGTACATATCCAAGCGGCCGGTTCGCGTGAACCAACGGACGAACGTCTTGGTTTTCTTCGCATTGCCTATCGCACCCAGGAAGTCGACGGGCCCTTACATCGCCGACACGAGTTGAGCTCGTTGCGATTGGAGCAGAGGGCAGAACAGCCAAGGTGACTGGCCGTCTCTCTCGCTTGGCCGCAATCGCAGGTACCAGTCAGGTTCTCTGGAACCGGAGACTGTACAGAAAGTGCTTTAGGCCAATCTTTCCTGTCCGCAGTTGGACGAGAAGGGAAGACCCCGCTTTGTATAAGCCATCATGAAGGCGAAGAGTGCGAGTTCCCGGAGGGACTGACGCTGCCAGATCCGTCCTGGTAATCTCCCTCGACCTTCTGTGAGCTGCTTCCTGTTCCAATTCCCATTCTGCTTCCACGCAGTGAGTAGAGCTGCCTTGGGGTTTCCTCGACAGCCCAGTTGAGGAAGGCAGCTTGTCGCCTTTCGAAAGCTGTCGGTGGTCTCGGCCGAGGGTAGTTGCTGACCCAGTTCTTCTGTTTCTCGAGGGCCGACGGCGGAGGTGACCTCGGACGACGTCCGTTGCACATCGTAGGGACTCTGCAAGACCGGATGATTCTAGTCGGCTCTGGAAGGCCGCCCTTTGATAAGTATAGAGCTCTCTTTTTCTTTATTTTTTCTTTATTTTTTTACTCAATAGGTGTATTCAATCCTACGGATTATGACCCTATTTACAGGTGAGCGAGAGGCTCCATCGGCGAAAACAGATAAAGGAAAAGAAGCGAATGAAGACAAGGAAAATAAGAAAAAGAGAGATGAAAAATAAATCGGAAATCAAAAATTTCGCTTTTTCGAAGAGCAGTAGGCGCAAAATTGTCGTTTTTGAAGCCTGATAATGGTGTGGTGTGTGCGGTCGGCCGTGATATCTCGTGGTAATCCGTTTGAGTTGCCGTACGTTGTAAGGCGACTTTTTGGCCGAAACGAATGAAAATATATTCGAATAGTCGCTTTCGAAAGGTGTCATAGCTCATTGTATTGTCTTCGTTATTTTACCGGTGTATAAGTGTCATTCGAAAGAGATATCTCGAAAAGAAAAAAGAAAAGAAGCGCTTGCTGTCCACACCTCTCTCTCAACGTTTCGAATAGCTGTGGCGATGTTAACAAATTATCCATATAACAGTGGTAGCCACAGGAAGAAGACGGAGGGGTGGTAAACGGTCAAGAAGGTCGACGACGATGCCTTGTGTTGGTGCGAGGCCTTCGTGAGCTTGATATTCGATCGGTCCTCTACCTTTCGAATGAAGAGACCATTCTAAAAAGTAGCCAGAATCGGCGACAACCCGGATCTTGTAGCCCACCGGTATTGGCTTATTTGGTAGATGTACAATGTCTTTCGACCGGCCGGTGAATCGAACTATAGCTTCATCAACAGCCACTTCGCTAGATGGCCGCCAATACTCCGTAGAAATGGCTGAAGGTGGTCACTCCAACTCTTTATGTTTTCGAATACCTTTGATTTCGTCTTGTCCAGCGTGTCCCAAGTACAAAAACGTCTATACAAGACGATGAATCTGTCCCGTGGCATGTATTTAGTGTGGGATGGATAGCTGAAGTTGTAGACCGGTCCCAATATTCCTTTCTTGCCGGCAAGGTAATGTATGACATGTAGATCAAAATACCGAAGAAAATATACAGCTCTTCTGTATAAGTGGGCTGCCAAACACCAGGCTTTCTATTATTCATCAAAGTAGCCCATTCGGCCACGAGAGAGGGAGGCAGAAGAGTAAAAATCACCGGAAATATCACGAGGTAAAGCGGCGGACATCTCGCGTTTGAAAGGCTTCATTTCCATACGGTTCAATGGCGAAGACGGATAAACAAAACGGCGAATATCTGGTGTATCAGGCAGGCACTCTTGATGGTGATGACTTTCGAGCTTTTTTGGCCGGTATTTTCGTAATATTCAGATCGGCATTTACCCCGTTTGTTTTTCTCTTTTGGGAGGCATCGCGGCTTGATTCATACGAAAAGCAGCACAGGATTATTATGAAAAGGCGTCGCGCTTGGATCGCGTACCCTGTCACGACGTAAACAAGTCTTCATGTGCCACCGAGGGCCCACTAAGTGTCATATTATCGGCCCTAATGAGATAAAGATTTGGCCTTAAGGTTGGCCTGAATTAACGCGCCGCCTTCGCGTTAGACACCTCGGCTTTTACTAATAGGGTAGCTCTGATCTGTGTGAGCCACCTTACAAGCCGAGAAACCTAGCCGCCCTAGTTGGGTTGGCAGCCCATTCCACCACGGTGGCGGAGGTTGAAGTCTCTGACAATCAAAGCCGGATTCAATATATTGCACACACCAAAACGTTTGAGAACGACCTACGAAAAATTCACCAAAACCACGAAACCCCACGAAACCGGCACGATACGAATCACCGCGAAGATCTCCAAACAACGACACCACCCTCCAGCACGCGCGACCCGTTGCGCGTACGAAGTCGGCGGTAGAGCCTGGAAGATTCGTGTGCTCTCCCCGAGCGATTTTTTTTGAGAACGACTTACGAAAACCGCACCAAAACACAGGAAACCGACACGAAAAAAATCAGCGCGAAATTCTCAAAAAACGACACTACCCTCGTGCACGCGCGACCCGTTGCGCGTACGCAGTCGGCGGTTGAATCTGGAAGATTCGCGTGCTCTCCCCGAGCAAAACTTTTTCTTTCTTTGGGCACACGGGCCACTTCTGGCACGCGCAGCCCCACCACCCCGAGACGTGCGTCCATCCAATGACGCACGACCTACAAACAACAAGTGGAGACCCTAATATGGGGCCTCAAGTCGCAATGGACCCTACACCCATAGGGCTTAATAAGCCAACCCCAACAACGCCCTTCACCTTCCGAGGTCAAGAAACTGCGAGACACGTCTCGTTTGCTCTGACGGCAATCGGGAAAAGGGACCTCCACCCGAGGACCCCAGACCCAAGGCCCAGAAAAGGCCTACGTTGGAAGTGCCTGAAAATGAAGGCACACGCCTCTTGCTCGAGAGAATCTCTCGACTGGAAGCTCGGCTGACCGTTCTCGAAGCGGAAAAAGCCGGCAAAGCCTTGGGGAATGCAGCCCGAGCACCAAGGCCACTGCGGCTAAGTCTCTTGCGAATGGCCAAGGAATCAGGCCCTCAGGTCGTTGGAGCCGTCTGCACGACTGTATGCTTGGCCACTGGTGGCTTCGCAGGAGGCTTGGCCACAGGTGGCTTCGCAATAGGCTTAGCCACAGGTGGTTTCGCAATAGGTTTAGCCGCAGGTGGCTTCGCAGGGCGCTTGGCCGCAGTGGCCTTGGTGCTCGGGGCTGTATTCCCCAAGGCTTTGCCGGCTTTTTCCGCTTCGAGAACGGCCAGCCGAGCTTCCAGTCGAGAGATTCTCTCGAGCAAGAGGCGTGTGCCTTCGTTTTCAGGCACTTCCAAAGCAGGCCTTTTTCTGGGCCTTTGGTCTGGGGTCCCCGAGTGGAGGTCCCTTTTCCCGATTGCTGTCAGAGCAACCGAGACGTTTCTCACGGTTTCTTGATCTCGAAAGGTGAAGGGCGTTGTTGGGGTTGGCTTATTAAGCCCTATGGGTGTAGGGTCCATTGCGTCTTGAGGCCCCATATTAGGGTCTCCACTTGTTGTTTGTAGGTCGTGCGTCATTGGATGGACGCACGTCTCGGGTGGTGGGGCTGCGCGTGCCAGAAGTGGCCCGTGTGCCCAAAGAAAGAAAAAGTTTTGCTCGGGGAGAGCACGCGAATCTTCCAGATTCAACCGCCGACTGCGTACGCGCAACGGGTCGCGCGTGCACGAGGTGGTGTCGTTGTTTGGAGAATTTGCGCTGGTTCTTTTGGTGTCGGTTTCCTGTATTTTGGTGTGGATTTTGTCGGTCGCTTTTCCGTATGGCATTTGATTGTAAGTGGCTTGATAGTAGGTGAACCACGCGGCCGGTTCTTGGCCCGCGTGTTCGCGGAACTGGTCGAAGCTCTCCGGCATCGTCGGGGGGAAGGTAGTTCAGTCATCTCGTCGGCACCTAACGTAAGAAGCTACGTAATGTCACGGCAGGCGGGCTGGGGGGTCAGGTAGATGGGACGAGCAGGATGACAGGCCAGGTAGTAACAGGTTTGATGACGAGGACGTAGCTTAAGGAGCTACAATACAGGATGCAGGCAGAAATCAGACTAAGTGCAGAGTTTTCGGCCAAAGCGGTAGTCAATGGCAGAATGCTTGCTAGCGTCAGCAAGCCAGGCAACAGGTCTGTGACACCCTTCACTTTCTTCTTGCCTCGCACTTCCTCCACTTCCCAAACATCGGGTTCCTCGTCCATGTCGGTCATTGCATGTCAACGGGGTCTCCCTGCCTGGCAACCAGGGTTCGAGGAGGGAGACGGAGAACACGTTGTGCAGGCGGCTGTACTGTTCGGGTAGAGCCAACCTGTACGCTTGGCTGCCAATCCTTTCTAGCACGCGGAAGGGCCGATAAACTTGGGCGCTAGCTTCTTATGCGGTACTCGCAGGCGGATGTTGCGGGTCGAGAGAAGGACAAGTCGTTCTTTGAAAATTCTCGAAACATCCGTTTTTTTTTTTTTTTTTTTTTTTTTTCAATGAGTGTATTCATGTCATGGCACGCGGGCTTTACAGGGATCCACACCTCCCGCGGCTAGTGGCAATGACCCTTGTCTAACACGTCACCTGTCATGGCACGCGGCTTTACAGGGATCCACACCTCCGCGGCTAGTGGCAATGACCCTTGTCTAACACGTCACCCCTCCCCACTCTCTACGTTTGCCAGCATCATCTGCCAGCATCATCTGCCAGCATCGTTTACCACCGGCATCTGTCGTCGGCATCTGTCTGCCTGCCACATCATTTCTCAGTAACAAGGGCTGTTGAGTGATGGAGTGGACGTTTGCCATCTTATGGCTGCAGGCAGTCAGCTGGATTTCTTCAGATATAAATAGAGAGAGATTCCTGGCCTTCCGCCAGAATGAGAAGGGAGGCCAAGGATTAGATTTTGTTCCAACCAACACCATTCTTCTGTTCTATCTCATTGACTGTGATCTTGTCGCTATTGAGCAACCAATCATCCCCTATCATCCCAGGACCTTTACAATTCAATCCTACGGATTATGACACTATCTATGGGTGGGCCCAAAGGCTTCCGCGGCCAAAACAGGTACAGGAAAAGAAAGCGAGTGAAAGCCAGAACAGCAAAAAGCAGAACAAAAGGAAAAGAAGAACAGGAATCAAAGAGAAAAGAAATAGTGAATGAGAAATCCACCTGCTCCGTCGTGCAGTTTCCGAGCTGGGTTTTTTACCTAGTATCCGATGCAAGCGCCGGCATGGCACCGAATCTGATGCTAGGGTTTGTAAAGGTCCTGGGATGATAGGGGATGATTGGTTGCTCAATAGCGACAAGATCACAGTCAATGAGATAGAACAGAAGAATGGTGTTGGTTTGAACAAGATCTAATCCTTGGCCTCCCTTCTCATTCTGGCGGAAGGCCAGAATCTCTCTCTATTTATATCTGAAGAAACCCAGCTGACTGCCTGCGGCCATAAGATGGCAAGCGTCCACTCCATCACTCAACAGCCCCTGTTACTGAGAAATGATGTGGCTGGCAGACGATGCCGACGACAAGATGCGGTGGTAACGATGCTGGCACATGATGCTGGCACATGATGCTGGCAAACAAAGAGAGTGGGGAGGGGTGACGTGTTAGTCAAAGGTCATTGCCACTAGCCGCGAGAGGTGTGGATCCCTGTAGCCCGCGTGCCATGACAATTATCCCCCCTCAATACGCGATGTCCTCAGCGCGTAACAACATAGTGAGAAGACGTAGAGCAAACCCAGTGGGAAAATCTCTCGTCTTTTGGAAAAAATAAAAAAACCCTCTGGGGAAGAAAAACACAAACCAAATGGTCGTGACAAGATGTGCGTGCGAGTGGTCGAGACAGGAACGATGGCGGAGGCGTAGACGAGGGCCTGAGTAACTGGGGGGAGGAGAGAGCATGGCTAGCGACAGGACTTTGACCAAGAAGAATTACTTGGCCACTCCTTGTCGGCCCCTCTTCCTCTTCCTTTTGCCCTCGAAGGCTTGGATAGCTTCAGGCGCTTGCATGTCATCTTCCGCTATCCACTGGTTATACTCCGAGGGCCAACCAGTCCACTTGATGAGATAAAAGACCTCACCCTTCACTTTCTTCTTGCCTCGCACTTCCTCCACTTCCCAAACATCGGGTTCCTCGTCCAGGTCGGGCATTGGCATGTCAACGGGGTCTCCCTGCCTGGCAACCCAGGGTTCGAGGAGGAGACGGAGAAAACGTTGTGCAGGCGGCTGTACTGTTCGGGTAGAGCCAACCTGTACGCTTGGCTGCCAATCCTTTCTAGCACGCGGAAGGGACCGATAAACTTGGGCGCTAGCTTCTTGTGCGGTACTCGCAGGCGGATGTTGCGGGTCGAGAGAAGGACCAAGTCGTTCTTTGAAAATTCTCGAAACATCCGTTTCTTGTCGTAGTACAGCTTCTGTTGCTGTTGGGCGTGAATGAGCTTTTCTTTGGCGCTCTCCCGCAGTGCTGCAAGTTTCCGAATTCGTGACTCAGCAGCCGGCACTCCCTCCCGCGAGAGACGTCCTCGTCGATGAGGTGAAAGTCTGGGAGGTAGCCCATCAGGAGCTCGTGTGGTGCCTTTCCTGTAGAGGTATTGACAGCGTTATTAGCCGCGAATTCAGCAGTTTTCAATAAAGAGGGCCAACTCAGCTGATTGTCACCGATGAAGCAGCGCAAATACTGTTCCAGGACTTGATTCGCCCTCTCGGTTTGACCATCAGTTTGGGGTGAAAAGCGGTAGACAGCCGTCTTTTCGTCTGCATCAGAAAGCAGACCTCTTCCCAGTATCGACTGGTAAAAACAGGCCCCGGTCAGAAACAATGCCTCGAGGCGGACCGTATTTCAGCCAGACCTCCTTGTACAGTAGCTCTTCGAGCTGGTCAGCTGTCAGAGTTGATGTAGTCGGGAAGAATAGCGTCATCTTGGTCAGCCTGTCCACGACAACAAGGATGGCATCAACCTCAGTCTCCCCAGTAAATACTGGCGGCAGGCCGGTGATAAAGTCCATCGAAATTTCACGCCAGGGTTGGGTCGGTACCGGCAGAGACTGTAACAAGCCGAAAGCCTTGTGTCTGCGAGATTTGTTCCTCTGACACACGGCACAGGATCTCACAAACTCTTCAACTTCCTTGGCCAAACCCTGCCACCTAAACTTTCGCCGGAGGAGAGCCAGCATGCGTCCCTTGCCAAAATGCCCTGACGTGGCTACTTCATGGTAGGCTTTCAAAATCGCTTTGCGAAGCGTGGCCTCATTAGGCACAAAGACGCGGCCCTCGTTACGGAGTAGCCCATCGTCATCAACAAACCAGCCCATCTGATCAGGAAGCTGCTGGGTGGCGACTGCAATCGCCTGCTGGCACTCTGGATCTGTGTCCTGGAGCCTCTTGATCAGAGAGCGCAAATCCTCGGACATCTCAGGTGCCAGGGGAGTTTCCGAAGCAACGGTCGTCGCGGCCACAATTGCCGGCACCAATTGTTCTGGAAGAGCCCCCACTGTCGCTTGCTCCTGCTCGCCACCGCGTCCGGCAACGATGAGCGCGCCCCAACTTCAGCGTTACGGCCTTGTTCGGGGACACGACAGTGATTCAAAACAAGGGATGCCGCGACTCTTGCCCACGCATGGACAGCCGGGCGTCCTGCGGAGGGAGAATCACTCTCACCTTCCGGGACCATCGAATCCTCAGGACAACCTCTGAGATTCTCTGGTGCACAATTCAATACTGCCTGAAAAATCCCGAGCTTGTGCTTGAGGTCAGGCAGCATGTCCCGCATCGCCGCTCCTTTCCCTAAGTCCGGCCGGCGAGAAGGACCATCGGCGGGATTCAAAGACCCAGGCCGATGTGATATCTCAAATTCAAAAGGGGCAAGGCGTAAAAACCAACGCGCTTGCCTGCCATTCAGCTTGGGCTGGTTGGCCAGTCCTTGCAGATTGGCGTGGTCTGTGAGCACCTCGATGCTCGTAGACGCACCATCCAAGTAGTGTCTCCATTCATCGAAGGACTCAACAATCGCAAACAGCTCCTTGTCTGGAGTGGCATAGTTGAGCTCGGCTCCTTTGAATTTGCGACTCCAAAAAGCCACCGGATGCAAAGGCCATTTTCGTGCAGTTGGGAGAGAATCCCGGCCATGGCAAAGTTTGAAGCATCCGTCTCGACCCGACAGGGTAAGTTGGGGTCAAAGTGGCGCAACAAGGGAGCGCCCAGGAAGGCGGCTTTGAGTTCTTGAAAAGCCGCGTCCTCGTCAGCGCCCCAGGGAACTGGTCCAGGCTTCCTGCCTTTCTGCATTCCCTTCAACAGATTGGAGAGTGGTGCAGCCTTCGACGAGTACTTCTTGATGAATCTGCGATAGAAGTTGCAAAAGCCCAAAAAGACTTGAACATCGTGGAAGGTCTGCGGCGTCGGCCATTCCTTGATCGTCGCCACTCTCTTGTCATCCATCGCCACTCCCTCAGAAGAGATGATAAAGCCGAGAAATTCAACGGACTCTTGAAAAAACACACACTTCTTCGGGTTGGCGTACAGCTTGTATTCACGCAAGCGGTCCAGCACCTCCTTGACATGCTGCTCATGCTCCTCGCGAGACTTGGAGAAGATCAACACGTCGTCCAAGTAGGCAATGCAGGAGATGTCTAGTAGCCCTGCAAGGCTTGATGGATGTAGCTCTGGAAGGTTGCTGGTGCATTGGTGAGCCCAAACGGAAGCACACAATATTCGTAGTGACCATATCGTGTACGGAAGGCAGTCTTCCACTCGTCGCCCGCTTTGATTCGGAGCCGATGATAGGCGTCCTTGATGTCAATCTTGGTAAAATAGCGGGCGCCTTGCACACGATCCATGATCTCTCCAATCAGGGGCAGGGGGTAGCGGTTTTTGATGGAGATGCGATTGAGCCCCTGTAATCCACGCAGAGTCGCAGGGAGCCGTCTGCCTTTGGCACAAACAGAATGGGCGCTCCTGCAGGGCTCTTGGATTCCCTGATCCAGCCTTTCTCGAGCGCAGACTTCAAATAGTCGCGCAGGACCTCCAACTCTCGGGGCGAGAGCGGGTAAATTGTGCCATGAGGCGGCTGTGTTCCTGGCAAGAGATCAATGGCGTGGTCGGCGGCAGAATGCGGCGGCAAAGGCTCGGCCTTCTCAGGTTCAAAGACGTCCTGATAGGCGGAGAACTCGCTAGGAGTCCCTGGGTTTTTTTTTTTTTTTCAATGAGTGTATTCAATCCTACGGATTATGACACTATCTATGGGTGGGCCCAAAGGCTTCCGCGGCCAAAACAGGTACAGGAAAAGAAAGCGAGTGAAAGCCAGAACAACAAAGCAGAACAAAAAGGGAAAACAATACAGAAATCAAAGAGAAAAGAAATAGTGAATGAGAAATCCACCTGCTCCGTCGTGAAGTTTCCGAGCTGGGTTTTTTACCTAGTATCAGATGCAAGCGCCGGCATGGCACCGAATCTGATGCTAGGGTTCTTCGAGCCACTTCGCCGTACAGATCTGTGTGGATGCCAGGTAGGTCTGTAAGGCCTGCCTGCCAACCTTGGTACAGAATAATACCTGTAGGTTAAGTGGTAGCCCCTGTAGGGCCTTCTGCATTCTTCTCCTCTCGGCTAGGTATCCCCTGCAGTGAAGGATTAAGTGTGAAGTGGTTTCTCTCCCACTATTACACTTCCGGCACTGGTCGTCTTCCGCGTGGCCTAGTAGCCTTTGGTGGACTTTGAGGTAGCCGATGCCCATCTTTAGCTGTGTGTATGCAGCTTGAAATTTGCGCGCCGCTACTACTGTAGGTAGTTGCGGCCGAAAATTCAGACTGCCCTGGCAGATGCGCTGGTAGTGCGTCCCCAGAGCCGTTGCTCCTTTCTGGGCCTGGGATTCCAAAAGGATTCCCATTCTCTCGGGGTTTGGGCCTTGATCTGCCGCCTAAGGTAGCCTATCGAGACACCCACTCCCACTCCCTGTGGCCGAGGCTGCTCTTCCAAGGCTCGCGAGTCCCTGGTTGTGTCGCGGGTTTTTCGTGATCCCGTTCTTCTGCCAGCAACATTTCTGTCGCGAGAACCGCGTACATGCGCGGGGCTTGCATTGCTGTGCGCATGAACTGGCGCGGCTTCATGAGCTTGACGTCCGAGGGTCTCAGACTGAAGGTCCACGATGAATCATGTGGCGTGAGGGCAATACCGAGGTCAGAGAGCCCAGGCATCCCCAGAAGCACTGGACAATCGCCCGGATCCTGGTCCACAGCCACACAGACTCTCACGAAGTCCCTCTGTCTGCCACGGCTGTCGAATAGCTTCAAAGGCACTTCCCAAGCCCCGTAGGACTGGGCCGTGTTTCTCCCGATACCACGGATAGGAGGAGAAGTTGCGTCGGCTTTCTTCAACAAGTACGTGCGCGCAAAGTCGATGCCCACGACATCGATTTCTGCATGAGTGTCAAAACCGACAAGAATGTCAACAGCTCTGCGGCCACGCAGACGGCCGGGGGTGACAAAGCGGTGTCTCACAGGGACGAGAGGCAACTCCGAGCTGAGACTACTCAAGTCGCCCTCTCTTTTCCCTTTTTCCGACAGAAGTGGTGTCGCTCGCGTAGCTTGTACAGACACCGTCGCTGGCTTGCCCGCTGCTTTGTCAGGACATGAGGAAGCGTAGTGTCCCTTTTCGCCACAGTGGTAACAAGTGACAGCCCCCGAGGAGGTTCTTGCCGGCACGGACCTTTGGCGAGAGGGTCTCCGATGATTGAATGACCTGTCCCCCGTAGTCCGGCCGCCCGCACCCTTCAGCTTCTTTGCGGGACGAGGGTCGGCGTCCTCCTGCGGCGCGTCTCTCTTCAGAGAATCGTGGTGAAATTTGCCGCGGGGCCTGGAACCCTTCCAGATTTCCTCCGCACGTCGGACAATGTCCCGTCGAGGGGTTTCGGAGGTGATCCCGCCAGCCGCCAGTTGGGTGCGGATGCTTGGAAGTAAGGCCACGTAGAAGGTGGCCGTCTTGAAGCGGACTGGCAGCGGCTCCATTTTGTTTTCAAGGGCATGGAGTTGGGCCAGCAATTTTGTCGGGGCCTGGTTTGGGGATTGCTTGGTGGCCAGGTATTCCTCGACGACTGTGAGGTACAATTCCCCAGCCTCCGGGCCCAGTGTATTGAGCCAAATGACAAAGGCGGCCCACGACTTTCTAGCCTCCTCTTGTTCGACATCGGGCAGCTCCCGCACGTGTTGCTCCCAGAGAGGTGGGAAACTTTGTTCCATGCGACTGAGAGCTGCAATGATGCGCGAACGCCCACGCTGATAAGTGTAGGGGCGGCATCGAAAGAGTCTCTCCATCTCCGTCCTCCAATTATCCCGCTGCTGGAAGGTGTACTCCGGCTGGTACTTCTCTGGGGTTCCACCTTGAAGTCCATCGACTTGCGTAGGTGGCGATGGCTTCTCGGCCAGAGGTCGGAATCGGAGCCGAATGAGCTGGCGTCCGAATACCCGGGCTCCCCGGTCGAATCAACGTCCGCAAGGCCCTCCGTGGATGCAATGGGAGGTGCGGAACGATTGGCCTTCGCAATGGCGGCGATGAGTTGATTCAGCAAGTTAGTGGGAACTTCTTGCGTGGAGGCGGGAGTGGCCTGCTCAGCATGCTCGGCCTGGACAGGAGTTTCGGCAGAGGCCGAGCTGGTCGCGCTGGAAGAGTTGCCAGCGGCGGCTGCGGTGATGCTTGAGCGTGTTCTAACCATATTGAAAATGGTCGAGTCGGATTGAGGTGAATTTGTAAAGAAAGATGAAGAAGGATTAGGAATTGTAAAGGTCCTGGGGATGATAGGGGATAGTTGGGTGCTCAATAGCGACAAGATCACAGTCAATGAGATAGAACAGAAGAATGGTGTTGGTTTGAACAAGATCTAATCCTTGGCCTCCCTTCTCATTCTGGCGGAAGGCCAGGAATCTCTCTCTATTTATATCTGAAGAAACCCAGCTGACTGCCTGCGGCCATAAGATGGCAAGCGTCCACTCCATCACTCAACAGCCCCTGTTACTGAGAGATGATGTGGCTGGCAGACAGATGCCGACGACAAATGCCGGTGGTGAACGATGCTGGCGACAGGTGCCGACGACAGATGCCGGTGGTAACGATGCTGGCACATGATGCTGGCACATGATGCTGGCAAACAAAGAGAGTGGGGAGGGGTGACGTGTTAGACAAAGGTCATTGCCACTAGCCGCGAGAGGTGTGGATCCCTGTAGCCTGCGTGCCATGACAACAGGTCTGTGACAGTACTCCCCTCCTCCACGGCCGAGCTCCGTCAAGGCCGAGGTCCTGGTTTGTGAGGGTAGCGCCGGTGAAAGTTCTCTACTAGCTGGGCAGCATTCTCCAAGTATGCAGCAGGTTCGGCGGAAGGTTCATCGAAAGCTACCCATTTGACCAGGTACTTCAGGCGGCGGCCTCCGCGGCCGCGGGTCTCCCAGTACGAGTCGAGAATCTCCTGGACCTCGTACTCCTTTTCTCCATCCACCTCGACATGTGGTAGCGGGTCTGGTCTCTGGCCAGGCAAGGCCTCAGTGTCGGCGGGACGCAGGCGGTTCACATAAAAGACGGGGTGAATCCTCATCGAGGCGGGCAGGTCTAAGCGGTACGCGTGTGAGCTAACGATCTCACTCACGCGAAACGGACCCAAGTTCTTCCAGTCAAGCTTTTTCTGCGGGCGGGCGGTGCGGACGTTGCGGGCGTCGAGCCAGACGTACTGTCCGACTCGGAAGCGACGGGCAGGGCGGCGGTGTCGGTTGGCTTGGGTCTCGTGGCGGGCTTGAGCTGCAGTTAGTTCGGATCGGGCGTAGTCGAGGATCTCTTCCATCCTAGCCGCGAACTTCTCTGCGTCTCTCTGGGCAGCAGACGGGGCTGACAGGTCGACAGGCTCGAATCCCATCCGGGGGTGAGAGCCGTAGGTCATAAAGAACGGCGACAGGCCAGTGCTTTCGGAACTTTGGGCATTGGCAGCGAACTCGGCCAACGGTAGCCATTCTTCCCAATCGTCTTGCAGGTAGGACACGTATGCCCTCAGGTATTGTTCCAGACCGGCGTTTGCTCTCTCGGTCTGGCCGTCAGTTTCAGGGTGGTGCGCGGTTGACAGGGCGCTAGTGATCTTCAGGCGTTTCGTCAAGTGTTTCCAGAATTGAGACACGAACTGGCTGCCACGATCGGACACGACCGACAGCGGCAAGCCGTGCAGCTTCCACACGTTGCGGACGTATAGGCGTGCAGTCTCTTCAGCGTTGCAGGTTCCTGAACAGGGGACAAAGTGGCGCATCTTAGTCAGGCGGTCGACTACGACGAGGATCGCGTCGTGCTTGCCGCTTCTTGGCAGGTGGGTGATGAAGTCCATCGAAATATGTTGCCAGGCGCGCTCGGGAACAGGCAGTGGTTTCAGTAGGCCTTGATGGCCTTCGCGGGACGGTTTGCTTCTCCGACAGGTCTGGCACTTCTTTACCCACTGGGTCACGTAAGACAGCATGTCGGGCCAATAGAATTCCCGGGACAGCAGCTGGTAGGTCTTCGCGCGGCCCGCGTGGCCCGAGACGGGGGAGTCGTGGCAGCGGCGTAACAGCTCAGCTTTCAGGTCGGGGTCGTCAGGCACGTATAAGCGGTTCTGGTAGTACAGGCGACCATCACGCTCCTCGCACTCTGCAAGGGTGACCAACGGGTGGCGGTCCGCGTTCGTTCGGAGTGCCGTCAGGATCGAGTTAGCCGTCTCGTCGGTCTCGCAGGCTCGGGTCATCTGGTCTTCCAAGTCGTCGGGCAGTAGCATTGCTCTCAAGCGTAGCCCGGGTGCCAAGTTCTTCTCCTTCAAAACGACTTGACTCTGGTGGCGGAGCCGATCATCTCCCTCCTCCGGCAGGTCCTGTGACCTCCTGGTCAGCGCATCTGGTTTCACTCCTTGTTTCCCGGGCGGTAGGAGATGACAAAATTGAATCTAGACAGGAATTCGGCCCAGCGGGCCTGGCGGCGGTTCAACAACTTGGTTGTCGTGAAGTATTCCAAGTTGCGGTGGTCCGTGATCACTTTCACAGGTGACGGGGCGCCTTCTAGCTCGGGGCGCCATTCTTCAAAGCAGCGGACGATCGCCAGCAGTTCTTTGTCGTATATCTCGTAGTTGCACTCGGTGACGGAGTGCTTCTTTGAGAAGAAGGCAACAGGGCGGAGGATGCCGTCGTCGCCAGTTTGCGACATAACACCGGCGGACACGTAGTCAGAAGAATCTGTCTCCAAAACTACGTCTTTATCCCAGTCGAAATGGGCCAGAACAGGGGCTGTTGTAAACCGGGCCTTCAAGGCGCGGAATGCCGCTTCACAGTCAGCGGACCAGGTGAACGGGACGCCTTTCTTTGTAAGGCGCGTGAGCGGGGCGATGACTTTCGAGAAGTCGCGGATAAATCGGCGGTAGAAGTTGCCAAAGCCGATAAATGCTTGCACGTCGGACAGCTTCTTTGGGGTTTGCCAATGCACGATTGTGGCAATCTTATCGGGGTCCATGCGGACGCCGTCACGACCGACAAGGATTCCTAGGAATTTCGTTTCCGTCACGAAAAATTCACACTTGGACAGTTTTGCGAACAGGCTTGCGTCTCGCAGAGCCTGTACGACCAGGCGGAGGTGTTCGACGTGCTCGTCTCGGGTCCGGCTGTAAATCAGGATGTCGTCCAGGTAAGCAGTACAAAACACATCGAGGTGTTCACGGAGCGCGTCGTTAATGTAGCGCTGGAACGTCGCGGGCGCGCCTGTCAGCCCAAATGGCATGACCAAGCTCTCGTACAGGCCGAAGCGGGTACGGAAGGCGGTTAGGTATTCTTCTCCTTGTCGTACGCGGATGTTGTTGAATGCAGACACGATGTCGATCTTTGAGAAGTACCGCATTCCGGACAGGTTGTTCAGGGTCTCTTTAGTCAGAGGCAGGGGGTAACGGTCTTTCACCGTGATTGCATTCAGCGCGCGGTAGTCGACACAGAAGCGGAGGCCGCCATCGGCCTTCTTCACGAACAGGACAGGGGAGGCGACAGGAGAAGCACTCGGGCGGATAAACCCTTTTCGAAGGTTCTCTTCGAGCCACTCTTTCAGGGCAGTTAGTTCGGCGCGCGACATGGCGTAGAGCGGGCCGAACGGCGGGGTCTTTCCCTCGACCAACGGTATGTGGTGGTCGTACGGGCGGTGGGCTGGCAGTTTCTCGGCCTCCTTTGGCGAGAACACATCATCGAAATCAGCGATTTCTTCTGGCAGGTCAGGTGGGGCAGGTTGGGCGGCGTCTTGGTCTTGCAGGATGTTGTCAATTTGTTCCACAGAGACCGTATACAGGCGGCAGTGTCGGCAAGCTGCGTGACGAAGAACAAAGCATTCTTCTGCACATGGTCCTGGATACGCAGTTGTCCACGGACATAGTGGGTGATCGATCCACTCTCGGCGGGCGCCCGTCGAACACTTCAATCTCGAGCGGCTGTCGCAGTGGCCACAGTGGTAGCTGGCGCTCTCGTGCCCAGCTCTGGTCAATGAAGCTCTTCCCCTCTGCACCGCTGTCGGCGAGGGCGTAGGTGGAGAAGCTCTTATCCCGGACGGTGAGTTCGGCAGGCAGGATCATCAGGTCGGATCGTTGATTATATTCCTCCTCAACGGGGAGTCCATGAGCGGCGGCGGCGGAGATGCGGATACGGGAAAGGGGGCGCGCAGTGGGCAGGGCCTGGAGGCGACTTACTCCAGGCGGGCTCCATTTTTCGAGAACTGTGCAGAGCTTGGTCTCACCACCAAGCGCAATTTGCCGTAAGGTAGGACCTAGTCCTCAGCCTCCGAACTCGCCATCCTCGTCCTCAATATCCCACTTATCGATCAGCTGTACCGCAAGCCTGTACATATCCAAGCGGCCAGTTCGCATGAACCAACGGACGAACGTCTTGGTTTTCTTCGCATTGCCTATCGCACCCAGGAAGTCGACGGGCCCTTGAATCGCCGACACAAGTTGAGCTCGCTGCGATTGGAGTAGAGGGCAGAAGACAGCCAGGTGACTGGCCGTCTCTCTCGCTTGGCCGCAATCGCAGGTATCGGTCAGGATATCAGAACCCGAGCCTGTAGCAGGAAGTGCTTCAGGCCAATCTTTCCTGTCCGCAGTTGGACGAGAAGGGAAGACTCCGCTTTGTACAAGCCGTCGTGAAGGCGAAGAGTGCGGGTTCCGGGGGGACTGACGCTGCCAGGTCCGTCCTGGTAATCTCTCTCGACCTTCTGTGAGCTGCTTCCTGCTCCAGTTCCCATCTCTGCTTCCACGCAGTGAGTAGAGCTGCCTTGGGGTTTCCTCGACAGCCCAGTCGATGAAGGCAGCTTGTCGCCTTTCGAAAGTCGTCGGTGGTCTCGGCCGAGGGTAGTTGCTGAACCCAGTTCTTCTGTTTCTCGAGGGTCGGCGGCGGAGGTGACCTCGGACGACGTCCGTTGCACGTCGTAGGGACTCTGCAAGACCGGATGATTCTAGTCGGCTCTGGAAGGCCGCAACCTTTGCGGTGAGCCACAGGTCTAGAGGGGAACCTCTGCCTCTGTCTCTAGTTGTCGAATCGGTGTAGCCTTGAACGCGCCTAGTACTCTCCGGAGACATTGGTTTTGTACCTTGTCGATTGCTGACGTGCCGACTGAGGCTGGCCTCTTGACAGACGGCGCTGGATGCCAGACTGCTGCTCCGTTTCCGATGGAGGAGCGGATCACTGCCATGTAAAGCGTGCGTGCCCTTCGGAGTGTCGGGCCCATGTCGAGGCCACGATCCTGTCCAGGGCCAGTCTTTGGGTGGCGAGCTTCTTCTGCAGGAACTGGTGGTGTCCCTTCCAGTTCAACTTTCGGTCGAAGATGACTCCCAGGAGCTTCACTTCACAGACGGCGGGGATCACGGTTCCGTTCTCGAGCTGCAGTGGAGTCCTGTCCCAGCTCCTGCCACGGGTGAAGTGGAGTAGTTGGTATTTTGCCGGGGCAAATTTGATTCCAAAGCGCCGGGACCAGTCGATGCAAGCCCGATGTGCTTCGCGGATGCGCGCGATTGTCTCTTTCGTTGATCGTCCAAACCCCAGGATCTTTGTGTCGTCTGCAAATCCGCAAGTAGTAATCCCTGGTATTCGTCGGAGTGCGTCGTAGAGGCCCGAAGTGTAGAGAATGAAGAGGATCGGGGATAGCGGCGAGCCTTGGGGACACCGGCTAGGGTCCGTCGTGCGCTGGTCTCCTGGTCGTCGAACACCAGCGTTGTAGACCGGCCCTCTAAGAAGCTGCGGACCAGTCTGACGAGCCAGCCTGGGAAACCTTTGGATCGCAGCACATCGAGTAGCCGGGTGTGGTTGACCGTGTCGAAGGCTCCGCTTATGTCCAGCGCCAGCAGCGAGGCTGAACCTCCCTCGGCCCAAGCAGTGTGTACTTGGTCTGCGACCAGGTAGAGGGCGGTTTCAGTCGACCGTGATCGGCGGTTGCCCATCTGTTCGTCCGGTAGGAGACCAAAGTCCTCTGCGGCCCTTGCGATTCTTTGTGCTAGGAGCGATTCGATGACTTTGCCGAGCGTGTTAAGGAGCGCTATCGGTCTCCAGCTGCCAGCATGGTTCGGCGGCTTTCCGGACTTCGGGATCACTACCGTTTTTGCTACTCGGAACCGAGAGGGAAAGTAGGACAACTTCAAACATGCTTCGACGACTGGGGCGTACACCTCGGCAAGCGCTTCCCCACAAGCTTTGAGGAGCCGATTTGGGATCGCGTCGTTTCCTGGAGAGGAGATCATTGCCATCTTGTTCAGGCAGTGAAGGATATCGCCTGGAGTCACCGTATCTGGGACGTCTGTCACTCCGCTGTGGGTTTCGTTGCCGAACGAAATGTCCGTGATGTCGCTGATGTCCGCCGTTGACGTTGGGTAGAATCGGGCCCTAAGTAGTTCTTCTTTACCGGCTAGGGTCCGCGCTGTACGGAGATCCCTGTTGGAAGTGGGATTTAGTCTTAAGGCTGGCATTTTCGCCGGCTCGCGAGGTTTGAAGCTCTCGAGCCGTGCCCATTTTGCAAACTTCCACAGGTTCGCGGTGGAATGGGTTGCTCGTCTCCAGGCTTCTCGACTGGCTGTGTTGATCGCGGCTGCTTTGTCCTTCCGCTTCTGGATCATTCTCTCGTGCAAAAAGTCGGATCGAAAAGATCGCCACATTCGCTCTGCCTCGGCGGCTTCCTGGACCGTCCTCTTGACTTCTGGGTTCCACCATCGGTTGCGCGGCAGACCACCGCGGCGCGGTGGTGCGCAGCTTTTTCCGATTTGCGATATAGCGCCTACCAGCAGTTCGAGGTAGGTGTCAATTTGCTCCGTCGTATCTAGACTTCCTGGCACTGGAAGGTCCTTAGCGTCCACGGCTGCTTGATTGGCGTCAAGTAGGGACCAGTTTAATGGTCGGTCTTCGACTCGGCTGCTCGGGTTCCGGGAGAACCTAATGACAGCTTCTTGGGGTAGATGGTCGGAGCCTCGGAGACTGGAGGGGATTCCTGCCCATTCGGTGCGAATGTCGTCAGACGTCCAGATGAGATCAATCGTAGAGTCTCTGACGTCCTTTGCCGACCTCGTGGTGGTTCCGGGGGCGTCAAGAGTTGGAGCTGCCAGCGAGCTGCGAGGTTGATGAGTTGCGCTGCCCCGGGGTCGCGTGGGTGGTTGGGGTCCCAAGCTGGATGGTGAAGGTTCATGTCCCCCCCTATCACAACTCGTTTAGGCCGGGGTCGTTCAGCTAGCTGGATGATCGGTGTCGGCCATGTCGTGGCGCCTCGAGAGGTCCTGGAGAGTAGACCGAGTAGACGGTGCAATCCTGTTGGTCGAGGATCGTAATCGAACACCAGTCTCGTGTTGCTTCCCAGTCCCAGTTCTTCAACTTCTTGTTCACGAGGATGACTGCTCTCGGCGGGTGGTCCTTGTCGGTGACTTTTTGGATCGGGGTGAAGGCGCTGCCCCGGGGGCAGAAGACGCCGCCATGATCCTGGGTCCACGGCTCTTGGAGGGCTAGGATGTCGTAGTCTCTTGCTTCCTCTAATACTGACCTGGAAGTGGCCTTGTTTCCTGCAGGTTCCAGAACAGGATTCTCGTCCTATTCATCAGTTACCATGATTGTATCTTGGTCGGCGTTTTGGTTTCTCCGCAGCATCTCGGCAATGGCCTCGAGCCTTCGGCTGCGCCGTGGAGGGCGGATGGTCGGCCCTTCTCTTGGTTGGGGCGGATGTGGGTGGCGTCCGTGCATCCGTGCTGTCCGCCGTCCTTTGCCTCTTATGGTTCCGTCTCGACGTCACGAGGGTGAATCCCTGTGTGTCTCCGGGCTGAGAGCCATGATTTGCGCCCAGGGCTGGCGCTGCTGCTGCAGCGGCCTGGCTCCGGGGGGTTCAAAGAACTCCGTCGGTCTATGCTGGAAAGCATCTCGGGCGACGGCAGCTGCTTCCTCCCACTTAGGGCACTTCTTGCTCCAAGCCGGGTGTGCCCCTTGGCAGCGGCAGCAGCGTGAGGCTTGTCCTGCTTCCGTTGGGGGCACCGGGACTGCCTCGAGTCGGTGTGCTGCGTGGAGCTGCACCAGCCGCAGCGTCGTTTGCTTCGGCACCGCTTGGTCGTGTGACCGGTCTCGTGGCAGTTGAAGCACCTGATTACCTGTGCCTCAGCGCAAAAAGGGACGCACGGGTGCCATTGGGCCTCGAAGAAGAGGCCTTTCCGGCACAGGGCGTTTGCCTGCTCGGTGTTGTCGACGCTTAGGAACAGTGAGCCCCGTTCCTTGCCCTCGTGGCCCTTCGGCGGACTGGCAGCCACGAATTTGATGTCAGCGTTGCTGGCGAGAGCTGCTGCAGCAGACGCTCCGGGCCAGGCCACGAACAACTGCCAAGTTGAGCCGTGGGCGACCATTTTGTACTGGTGACGGTAAACAGTTGCTCCGTCACCAAAGACCTTTTGGCACCACTCGGGGTCTTCTCGGCCATGTGTTTCTCCTCGCTAGTGGAGAACGCGATCGCCCAGCGCTGGCGGCCGCCCAGTTCCCCAAGCCTGCGGGCTCCTTTCGCCAGGTCGGCACCCAGAGCGCCGTTGATTGCTCGAACAGCCTGGGTGCTGGTCATGTTCGAGGTCTCCGCAGGAAACGATTCGGCTTGAACGATCGTTTCGCGGAGGGCTTGGCCTGCCGCTGTGCCGCGAGCACGGGTCGGGCAGGCGGTGCTGCGGGTCTGGCGCCGGCCATGGCCGCGTAGGAGCGCGGCACTGAGGCTTGCGCCGAGAGTTTGTCAATTTTCTGCGCAAGGGAGGCAAGACCCTTCTGCACTGCGTCCAACTGCGGCTCGTTTGGAGGACGGCGGAGGTGAATCGCGAGGAGGTCGCGTACGATGGCGTACGCGGGGACGGCTCTGTTCGCTTCCACGGCAAGGAAGCGCTCGGCGTTTTTTATCGTCTCGCGTGCGTCGGGGTTACCATCTACCTCTGGCTGTAGCGATCCTGAGCTTCGGAGCTCGTGGGAGTGTCGATGGTGCTGTCGGTCGGTTCGGTCGGAGACGCGTCAGAGGCGCGCGTCGCGCCTGAGCTACCGCCCGGCGACGACGAACGCGACAGCCGACTGCGCGTTGCGTACCTGAAGGCCGCAGACATGGCAGTTAGGCAATCGTATCCGCTGAATACGATCCTGCTATTTGTTTGGTTTTGGGATTGTTCTCGGTCAAAAGGTAGGGATGAGTTGGTATTTCCGAAGATTGTTGATCGTTGATATAT
>JADMNG010000039.1:0-277398 GCA_016097075.2 Sporothrix phasma | reverse complement strand
CGAAAAAACCGGAAAGAGCGACAGACTGATCTTTGGTGGCGGCCACGCCTTCCTCTCCGTCACCCTTTGTCGCCTGCCATATGCCTCCTACTTGCCGTCTTTGTTCTTTGTGAAGGCGCATCCGGTCAATCTGTTATCGTCGTCCATAATCGAGGCCACCTTCCATCGCCTCATCACTGCCTCTGATCCACACCATTTGTAGCCCGCACTGTTCTTTCTTCTGTCTTCTGTTACTCAGAGACATATCGGAGCTGCACTCAAAGGCTCGCCAAACTACGAGACTTTCTGCTCGGCTGCTGTTCCTTGCTTTGGCTCTTCCCGGTCTCTGTTGGCTCGTTTCTCGCTAGCTCCAGGCACAAGTGGCTCACCAGAGTATCGGTGAGGAATAAAGCACCAAAAAAAGAAACGAAAGAGATAACGAGAGACAATCGACAACAACCGAATTGAGGCGCCCGTTCCCCGTCTACTCTCCTTGCTGTCTCCTTGCTGTCTCCTTGCTGTCTCTTTGTCATCCTCCTTTCTTTTCTCCTCTTACATCCTCGTCCTCGCCCTTTCGCCTCTCCCTCACCTCTGCCACCCTCCCCTCCATCCCACCTTTGGACCTCGACACGTACGCCCGTCCAATTGGCCATCGTTGACCCATCGTTGTCCATTCTCCAGCTCTCTCACCACCTCCGTCATCCCACATCGTCACCATGGTCCTCGTCGACGGCCACGAGTACCTCTCCGAGGAGGAGAAGCGTCTCAAAGAGGATCGCAACCGGAGAGATACTGGAAGAAATGGGGTCCCTACGTCTCGGAGCGCAATGGGCGACAGGTGCGTCCGCTGCTCAATATCTGCGCAACGCCATCCAGAGTCACCTGAAGAGCTTCGTGAGCTAACAATTGTCGTGTGTTCCAGTGCGCAGGACTACAGCCACGATGGCGACGCGTGGAGCCGTGAGTAGATCCCCCCCCTCCCCGAACAGGCTTCAGCTCTCTCTTTCTAGCTTCCACTGACGCCCAACCCAGACTTTCCCCACGACCATGCACGATCGCGCGGCCTACGTTGGGCGAGGACGGCATCGCTGGTGTTTGTGACACGCACGGACTCGAGAACATCGCCTTTGCCTTTTGGAACGAGAAGGAGTATGTCCATCTGTTTGCTTGGCCCTCGCCGCATTGACCCGGCTTCCTGCTAACAGACCAGCCCTTTTCTCAAGAGCGTCTCTTCGGCCTGTCCAACCCGCAAGCAACCACGGCGAAAGCATCAAGGAAGCTCACTTTCACCTTGACAACACTCCTGTAAGTCTGATTGCCTGGGGCTCTGTCGCCAACTCATGCCGCCTTTGCTAAACATGTTCTTTTACAGACCGTAACGTACTACATCATCCCGCCAAACAGCCACTGATACGAGCATGCCCGTCGCATACCGAACACGCCGTACTAACCCCCCGCCTAGCACTCCTACATGAATAACCTCTACAAATACCCGCAGGCCTCCTTCCCTACGAAGATCTCCTCAAAGAAAATGCGCGCCGCGGTAAGCAGGACAAGGAGTACCAGATCCTCGACACCGGCGTCTTTGCCGAGGACCGTTACTGGGACTTTACATTGAGACCGCCAAGGAGGACGATGACCCAGATGCCCTCGTGTTTCCGTGTCACCGCCTGGAACCGTGGCCGCGACCCGGCACCGCTCCACATCATCCCGCATGTTGATGGATCCGCAATCACCTGCGTCGTGGGGCCGCGAAAAGCCCGAGGACAAGCCGTCCATTGAGGTCTGCGACGAGAACCTCTCAAGTCATGCCACGTCTAACGGCTGCGACGCTACTCATGAACCCTGCAACGGTGTTAGCAACGCATGCGACGCAGATCGTCCAAGCCCGAGATGCTCTTCACTGACAACGACACCAACTTCGCAGCCTCTACGAGGCAAGAACGAGTCCGACTACGTACAGGACGCCTTCCACCACACTACATTGGTGACGGGCGCCAAGAAGGGAGCCGTCAACCCGGCCAAGACGGGCACCAAGTTGTGCTAGTTGGCTTCTCGTTCAATCGCAGCCGGTGGTGTGGGTCCTGGCGAGTTGCGCCGTTGTCCGTTTCCTGCTTCTCCATAGCGCAACGAGACCTTCCTCGACGAAGAGGAGGTCGACAACATTATCGACACCAAGCGCCAGGAGGCTGACGAGTTTTACTACCGCATCAGTCCGCTGCCCATGGCCGACGACCTGCGTAACATCCAGCGTCAGGCCTTTTCCGGCATGATGTGGTGCAAGCAGCACTACCTCTTCATCTGGGACCAGTGGGCCAACGGCGACCGACCCAGCCGCCCCCGCCGCCAAACCGGAAAGCCATCCGCAACAGCCAGTGGAAGCATATGCACTGTGACGACATCCTTTCCATGCCTGATTCGTGGGAGTACCCCTTCTTTGCCGCCTGGGACTCGAGCTTCCACTGCATCACCCTTGCCATGATTGATCCCGAGTTCGCCAAGAAGCAGCTCGATCTGTACACGCGCGAGTGGTACTGCTCCCAATGGCCAGCTACCTGCCTACGAGTGGAACTTTGGCGACGTCAACCCGCCCGTCCACGCCTGGGCGACGTTCCGTGTGTTCAAGATTGAGCGCAAGATCTACGGCCGCCAGGACCTAGACTTCCTCGAGCGTGTGTTCCAGAAGCTGCTGCTCAACTTCACCTGGTGGGTCAACCGCAAGGACACGGACGGCAAGAATGTCTTTGAGGGCGGTTTCCTCGGCCTCGACAACATTGGTCTGTTTAACCGGTCGGAGCCGCTGCCTACCGGTGGCGTCCTTGAGCAGGCCGACAGTACTGGCTGGATGGCCTTTTACTGCTTGTGCATGCTCAACATCTGCCTCGAGCTGGCCAAGTACCGTCGCACGTACGAGGACATGGCGACCAAGTTCTTTGAGCACTTTATCCTCATTAGCGACGCCATGACGTTCCGTATGGGCGAGAAGGATGAGGCGTCGCTGTGGAACGACGACGATGGCTTCTACTACGACGCCATCTCCTGGGCGGCCCTGGATCCAGCAGCTGCCTGTGCGGTCGCTGGTCGGCCTGATCCCCATGTACGCCACGCTGACGCTGGAGCCGGAGCTGGTGAACCGTCTGCCGTCCTTTAAGCGCCGTGTCGAGTGGTTCATCAACAACCGCTGCGACATTGCCGAGCGCAACATGGCCTCCATCCGCAAGCGCGGTAAGGGCGACCGCATCCTGCTGTCCATTGTCAGCAAGGAGCGCCTGGTGCGCCTTCTGCAGCGCATGCTGGACGAGGACGAGTTCTTCAGCCCGCACGGCGTCCGCTCGCTGTCCAAGTACCACAAGGACCACCCGTACTCCATGGATGTGAATGGCCAAAAGTTCTCGGTTGGCTACATCCCCGGCGACTCGGACAGCGGCCTCTTTGGCGGCAACAGCAACTGGCGTGGCCCCGTCTGGATCTGCGTCAACTATCTGCTCGTCGAGGCGCTGCAGCGCTTCTACATGTTCTTTGGCGACACGCTCAAGGTCGAGTGCCCTGTCGGCTCGGGCGACATGATGCACCTGGGCCATGTCTCTGAGGAGCTGCAGCACCGTCTGCAGCACTTGTATGCGCGCAACGACGACGGCCGCCGCAGTATCAACGGCGGCAACGATCTGCTGGACTTTGATCCTCTGTGGAAGGACAATCTGTGGTTCTACGAGTTCTTTGACGGCGATAGTGGCCGCGGTCTGGGTGCCACGCACCAGTGTGGCTGGACGGGCCTCATCGCTCGCATGATTCACGATACAGGGTATGTTTCCGTCTCCGTCTCCTTTCCCTTGGCCAATCTCACGATGCCCCTTGCTAACCTTGTAGTGCCACCTGCCGTCTGCCGCAAACACCGCGTACACCCGGTGCGGGCATGAACCATTACTTTGACGACATCTTCCACCGCCATGAAAAGGTGGGCACACCGCACTCGTCAACCTCGATGCCGCGTATCCGCCGCTCGTCGACGGCCCGTTCGCTCGGTGCCCGCAGCGACTTCTTCATTGGTACCGACGGCGAATCCGAGAACGACGGTGAGCTGGGCCACGACTACCCAGAAAACAGTGCCAATGGTAATGGCACTCACGCCATGGCGACGCCGACGAGGACACGCGCTTGAGCCGGCGTGCTTCGCGGACGGGCTCCATGTTCTTCCACAACCCGGAGCGCGTGCGCGAGCGGGCCGAGGCGGACCAGCACCTGCACAAGTACATTGCCGACCAGCTGCAGCGGTACAAGAGCTCGCAGAGCCTCAACAACTATGAGCAGGGCGACGAGTTTGAGGCGCAGGCAGACAGGGAGTGACGTGGCTGGTAGACGGTATACCGATTGCCTTTGGGGATACTAGATATTCATGATTCACTGTTGGGCATATGCTATGTGCTGGGTTTGTTCAATGGACTTTCTTTATTTTGCATTGCTTTCACGTTGCTTTCACATTGTTCCTGTCGTCTTCATGTCTCATCTCATCGAAAAAGTATAAGCCGTGGAACAAGATAAAAGCTGGCACTTATATTATATCTTCCAAAAAGGAGTGTCTAAACAACAATATACCTATATACACAAGACTGTCTCCTCCCGGGCGGTGGTGTTACTCGATGGTGACAACGTCGGATGCTGCTTTCTTGTCGTATTTGGCTTTCTACGACAACAAAGGCCGGTTTCCCGTTCTCTTTGATCGTCGCAGCCGCCGGACTTTCGGCCTTTCACGTTCTTGATTGTCATCATGACTTTTATTCGGCTGGATGAACAAAAAAAAGGATAGAAAAAATACACGGGATTCACACCCTCATCCTCTTTGCTCCCCGTCTAGATACTCCTTCCTCCACAAATAGCATACGTCCCGGTCGCCCCTTACAGGTTGTCCGTCAGCAGCTTGTTGAGCTTGGCAACCTTGGCGGACACGCTCAGGTCGATTGTCCGGTCGCCAACCTCGACAACCAGGCCGCCCAGGATCTCGGGGTTGACCTTGTTGGTGACCTTGAGCTTCTTGCCCTGGCCGACAAACGCCGACTTGGCAATGGCCGTCTCCAGGCGGCCCAGGGTCTTGTTGTCCAGCGCCTGCGCGCTCGTGACGATCATCTCGACTCGCCGTTGGCGGCGCGGATCAGCTCGCCAAACTTGGTGGAGATGTCGCTCAGGAGGCCCAGGCGGTTGTTCTCGGCCAGGGTCTGGAGGAAGTGCGACACGGTCGGCTGGTTGGCGCTGTTGGTGGACTTTTGCAGCTCGGCAACGATGGCGTCTTGTCGGCAGAGGACAGGGTCGGGGTGGCGAGGATGGTGCCGAGCTTGGCGTCCTTGGTGAGGAGGGCAGCGAGGGCGGCAATGGTCTTGGCCGTGGGGTCGAGCGTGGACGTCTTGACGGCGGCGGTGTACTACATACTGTTAGGGGGCGGCGGAAGGAGGCGGAGTAGGAGCAGGAGCAGGAGCAGGAGCAGGAGCAGGAGCAGGGGTAGGAGTCGGGAACATACGAGAGCTGTCGCGTAGGTGCCGTCCAGACCGAAGAGGGCGATCGGGGCTGGACGTCCTGGGCCTGGGAGCCGGCAGCGGCGGCAGCGTAGCCGCGCACCAGAGCCGGAGTCGCGGCGGCAACGGTGCGGCGGGAGCAGCCGTGCGGACCGCGAGCATTGCTTGTCTCGACAGCATTTTGGTGTGATTGAGAAGAAAGACGGAAGACGAAAAGGGGGGTTGTCGTCGGGGGTGGATGCCGACAATTGGATGCGGTAGAGTGGTGAGGCGTGAGGCGTGAGGCGTGAGGAGGTTATGCAAAACCGGAACTCGAAAAAACGAAAGCTTCTCGGGTTTTGGGGGGAATGGTGGAAAGGAAGGAACCGGCCTCTGGCTCGGCTCAGAGTGAGTGCCTGAGGCAGCCGCGCCGTCTGCGCCAGAAGAGCCATTTGCAGGCGTTTTGGCAGGCGTTTGGCTCTATTTTCCCGCGGCCGCACCCTGGCACTAAGGTCTAGGGGGTGGAAATAGCGCCTCTGATCCGGGCATTAAGTTTAATCGAAAATTAAATGCACAATTCTGTAAGATGCAGAAAATCACGCACCAGAAGCAATGCGCGCAGCGACCTTTCCAGGCGAGGCTGGCACGCCTTTTCAAACGAGATTGAGCTGTTAATAGTGCCGTATTACGACGTAAACACGGGTAGTCCAGTCTGGCTGCCAGGACGGATCACTGTCCAAGGCATGCTTTGCAAACATGCGACGAAAGGATGCAACCAACCGAATATAAAAATGCAAAACAGTATTGATATCAGTACCATGCCTTTTATCCCATCGAAAAGCAAACAAGAACGCCAATCAGATAATACACAGCCCAGACCATACAATGGATACAATGGGGCCAACCAGAAACAAGCCCGCAGCCCGCGACAGCAACCAGCCTCGGCCATGACCGCTCAGGATAGAAACAAACGCAATGCCAACCCGAAAGAAACTCGGCATGAAAAGAGCAAACGCCAGTCCACGTCCTCACACCCTCACACCCTCACACCCTCACACCCTCACACCCTTCCCTAATCACTCCGCAGCATGCTGTCCACCAGGTCGCCCAGGGGACCCCAAAAGTCCTTGCCGCTCGCCAGGCTGTGCTCGTCAATGAAGAGCACGTACTGCTTGAAACTCGTGTTGAGGTGCGGCTCGAGGCCCAGCTCGCGGATGACTGGGTAGTGGTGGCAGTAGATATGGGCATAGACGCGGTACATGCGCTTAAAGATTTGCTTCATGAGCGAGGGAAAGTTCTTGGGAAAGGGCACGCCGATGCGGCTCGGCATGACGGCCTCGTTGTCAATAGTGCTCTGCACCCAGGCCATGAGCTGCTCAATGTAGGCCGGGGCGGGCATCTTGGTGGGCTTCTTGTAGTTGTCCGAGTCTTGCCACAGGTACTCGAACTCATCGGTGGCCTTCATCTCGGGGCACGACTGCGGCGAGCAGAACTCGGTGATGGCGCCGTAAAGAAGGTTGATTTGGTTGTAAAAGTCGACCACTGGACACGTCAGCTGCACTCTATCTTCCCGGGGGACGGGCCTGTTGGGAGGGCCTACTGTTCACGGCCAGCCACTCGTTCTCGTCTTCGCCTTCCGGCAGCTTGACGACCTTGCGCAGACTGCCGCCGCGAGCGTCGCCTCGGCATACTGCCGCAGCTGATAGCTCGTGCTGCCGCCCTTGCCCGGGCGCGTGGACGGAACTGGTTGCGCGTGCGCGCGTTCCTATGACGAGTTTAGTGATGCTGCTGCGGTGGCAGGATGCGGGCGAGTTGTGGGTGTTCGTACACTGTGGTGAGGAGAGAAGCCATTTCGACAGTAGTTGGTTTGTCGTCGGTATCGCTGAGTCAGATGGAGAGTTATAGAGGAGAAGATACGACGATGCGATGATGCGGCGATGCGGCGATGAAAAAGGTCGGGGCAGAAGAGCGAGAGAACACAAGAGAGGCGAAAGGATGGAGGAGAGGCTGTTCAATTTCTAGGGACTGGCGGCGACGCACAGAACGGGCGTCCAGGCTCGCAGAAATGTACTTCGTAGTTGTGTGCGACGTAGGCGGCAGTGTTTTGGTGGATGGGCGGGCGACTGTGGGCAAGCTGTGGAGGATGCCGCCTCCATTTCGACGATCAGTCAGGCTGGCCTTGGGCTGTCTGGCATGTTTACGTCGCTGCCGTTTTGGGTCCGTTGCCAGGACTGCAGCAGCAATCAAGAGCAGTCAAGGCAAGTACTGAAGGCGCCAGGGCCGCTGTGGCTCAGCTGTGGCGTCCACTTTCGCGCCGTGGGCAGGCGCGCTGCAGTGATCCAGAAGCCCCGCTTTAAAACTGCCCCTGAAAAGGAACACGAAGCAACAACACATTTCTCTATTGAGCAGACCGACCATCTTCCCGGACGACGATGGCATCTTATGATGACTCGTTTGTCTGACTTATAGGGTCCTCTTCTTGAAGTCACTTTCTATCTTACTCGTTTTTTTCTTTACGAACATTTTCTTTATCAGAATGAGATTGGGGACGCATCGCGACATATTAGCGGTATGAACGAAGCCATCAAATCAGCTCTTATCTAATCAACATTGTTTGCTGGAGCAATGCACCCAACGATGAATCGTTCACATTCCGGCAATGCTTCCCAACCCGGCACCCGCGAGAAAGAAAAGCCCCGGACCTGAATGCACGCGAACGAAACAGCAGCGTAGTCTTTGTATGTGAAGAGACTACAATCGACACTCAATAATCAAACTGAGTGTTATGATTGCCGTACGCCCATATCTCTTGTGAACGCGCGGCCGCCGAGAAGATGAGCTTGTCTGACCAACGGCGGCCAAGTCGATGGTTCTTGCATCTTAGGCAGCTCTAAATCAAATCTCACTTTGGGCTGGAACAATAGTTGCGTCCTCTTTAGAGGAAAACGAAAGAGAAACGACGGCATAGGATGATCACTCCCGCATTCTGGTCCTAGGCTGGCCCTTTCTCGCTCTTTATTGGAGCTCCCGATAGCTGCTCACGATGCACAGCACTGCTTAGCCACGGCAGCATTGAAACGGTAAGAATATCGAGTGATATCTGACCTCTCGTTTATACAGCATCTTGTCCTCTCCAAGATGCATATCTCTTCTGCCCCGCCGCCTCGACTACTACGACCAGACGAACTTGGCCGAGCAGGCTCTCGGCGGCTGACCCGGAACCTGCAACGCATCAACCTGGCGCGCTTTGGTCTCGACTTAGGCGAACATGGTGGGCATTACCGTCCGCTCAGGCCTGCCGTGGTATGGCACCAAACAGCGCACACTCGACAGCAAGGCCGGCGCCAAGGGCACCGATCATGCTAACACGTCCTGCTACTGCAGCTGCAGTGGAACAGCTACGGCCACGTCTCGGGCCTCGGCCTGAAACCTTTTGACGGCGACCAACTCGACCAAGACCTTGTTTGTGGCCGCTTTTTCGAGCGAGTGCCTTTGCTGGCGGCTTCCTTGCGTCCGACGAGAAGAAGCAGCGCGGACAGTCTCTTTCACAGTACTTGACCGTCGTCAACCCGGCATTACAGCCACCCACAAGGCGAGCTGTATCGAGAACAAACCAGACTAAATTAGATCAGAGCAGGTATATTGACATCTAATGTTGAATCTGGCTGAGAGTCCTCTCACGCAGCATTGCCTTTATAAACAGGACGAGGGGCGTCTACGATCTCGCGCCGCCACTGTACTCCGTCTTCGAAACAGAACACTGCAATGCACCATCAACCCGGCTGTTGTCTGGCTCCTGACACTTTGGCCTGGACTGGCTGTTCGCTGGAAGCAGCGCTGAAGCTACCTTACGACGGCGGCGCCACAAGGCCTGGATCGACGTTCTCGACAAGCTGGCGCCCCTGCCCGTGGAGAACGGCACCTTACCGTCTACGAGGCGTCCCCAACATGTGGACTGACCCGGCCACCACCGTCAACTCACCATAGCCTTGCCGGCATCATAAGCTGGCTGCCGCTGCCATCAATACGAGCAGAAGGCCTCCTGCTGAATCTCACTATCGTCCGGAACGCGGCCGGCAAAGCATGTCAAGCCTGGGACTTCAAGGCCAGCTATGGCTAGATGACCCTCTGCTGGCCATGAAAATCGCTGCGTCTCGGGCGACGTGCACCAGGCCCCAACTTTGCCTTTGGTGATGCTGGCTACCCATTGGAGTGCTCGCGGCGTGCCGACGCCCTACATGCCGATTAGTGGTGCACTATGGCAGACGGTATGCCAGGTCGGCTGGAGGCCGGGACGGGTCGCCAGTCCGCACTTTCCTGCAAAGTGGAAATGCGGAGGAGGACGGACGGCTTTTCGTAATGGCTTGTAGTATTTTTTGGCTGCCGAGAACAGAAATTTCAACACTGGCAAACAGACTGTAGGCCCGAAATGTTGCCTCGAAATGCCCGTTGAATGTATTTTGTGACCGGCCCGCCCTTTTATTTTCAAACATAGGACGGTGTCAGGTCTGCGCTATCTAAGTCAAGTATTTGTGGCGGAGGATCAGTTGACGTGGAGAGCAAGAGGGCGTCGATATCGCGAGATGTCTGAAGAAGATCAGACATGGTCAGGTGAACCACCCGTGCTCAATCTCCTCACTCTGTTCCTGCGCAGCTGTGCCCAGGACAGATCCAAATGCGCGGCAAGAGCACGCCAAGGCCGACACTGCTGCGCTCACGCTGCATCGCTCAAAGTTCTGTTACTCGTTCGATTCTGGTCGCTTTGATGCTCCCAAAGAGCATCCCCGTTGCCCACCACGCCATTACAGCAGGAGCTCGCCCATGTTCTCGCCCTCAAAGCCGAGGCCCGACAACTTCTTCACCCGCGCCTTCTCCACCACCTTGTCCGCCGCCTTCTTCTTCTTGGCCAGCTCCGACATCAGGTCTGCGTTAATCTTGTCGTGGCCCGGCGGCGGCTCGTCGCGCGGTCCAGGTCAATCTCGCCAGCGCAGCACGTTTCTCGCCGCGCACAAGGTACGTCCCCGCGGATGTCGGCGTACAGACCGCGGCCCTGGGCAGCGCTCTCGGGCGCGGCGCTGGCCTCAAAGGCGCCCGTGGCAGGAATGTCCGCTCGACGGCGTTTTGCAATATTAAGTTGGCTGAAGGTTAGTAAGGGTGGACCCGGCTCCAAAAATAGAGTCAAGGGAGGAGGCCTACCAAACTGATCCCATGTTTCGTAACACGCCAGCACCTTTCTAACCGTCACGCAGGACGACAACCAGCTTTTCTGCTCCGTGTCAGCGGCCATCCTCCTGTCTGTATCCTTCGTTTTGCCTCCGCTCCCCACATACTGCTCTGTCAGGTCGAGCAGCTGGGCTGCGGTTGTGAACATCTGGCGCCGGCAGCTGGGGCTGCTGTGGGGGTGGCCGCATCTGGGGGACCGCCGGGGCCGCCCATTGGCGGCTGTTCTGATGGACAGGTTTCTCCATCACGTCGTGCGTCGTGTTGTGTGTGGGTGGGACAGAGTCTGTTTCGGACAGGTACAAGCAAAGATTTGGGGTATGCCGCATACGATATATCGACTGCTAGAGGCTGTACTCGAGGTGGGGGCTCGCTCGGTAACGGTGCCCGCCGATGTTGTCGTGACGCACACAGTCTCCTCTGTGTCTCGATGGTGTACGGGTCTCCGTGGGAGTGATCAGGGAGCGTGCGCGGTATAGTGGTGCGCTCCTTGTCTGTTCTTGTCGTTTTTCGTCTGTCGTGTCCCTCAGCGCAAAGAGAGCCAGTAGTGACGACAGGGAGCGCCTGCCCGCGCTGTAATACTCAGTAGCGCCAAAGCGGGATTGGGGATTTCGCTGCCAACGCCAAAATGCACGGCCACAGACGCCACAATTGGAACGCAATGCAGCAAAAGGATATAGATGACACCATCTGGATTCTCTCCACATTGCAATCAAGACCGGGAGCTGCCATGTCGTACGTCCTCATTGGCCTCGTATGGAACATTCACGACAATACCAGGGCTGCCCTTGCTGCTGCGTTCTGTCGCATACTGCAGCCCGGCCAGTTGCGCTTCGTTCCCTGTCGCCACAGCGAGGTATACATCGGAAAAACGCACTGCCGCTTCCGGATCTGGGTCTCTCCTCGCGGGGCTGGCGCAAAGCACACGGACAGCGATTCGCAGCCAATCAGACAGCTCATCCTGCCACCTGCCAACGTATTCCAGCCTGACACCAGGCTATCGCTCTTCGACGTATCAGCTGGTGTTTCGCTGTGGGTGATATCGCGCCGGCGCTATTACACCACCCCGTGCTGGGCAGGCACGAGAGCGACAAGAAGCGAGAGCAGGAACACCAAGCGTCGATTTTCTTACACAGTCGCAGCGCTGCCTTTTTTTCCCTTTCCCCTCCCGCTTCTCTGCTCTTGACGTCTTGCCGCTCGATTCCGTATCTCGATTTATCTCGACTTTTTCTTCTCCTAGCTCCCCCTTCTCTGTTGTATGCAGTCGTTCACCTATGCTCTCCCGCCGTGGAGTTTGTTGGCCCCCTGTTTTTTCTTCTGCGATCCTCAGTCCTGATCTCTGATCAGCAAAGCTGGAAAGCGGTCGCCCTCAACCAGCACCTTGACATCTCCCATCGCCATTTGGCCCTTTGTGATTTCTTGGCACATTTGGACACGGAACAGTTCAACAGTCGCTTTTGTCTTCCCGGCACTCCTTTTTGCTTCTTTTTATCGAAAAACTCCTTCAGAAACCGCCTCGACACCCTCGCCCTTCTTGACCGTCGTCAGCTTTTAACCGAAGACGCCGAGTCTCCTCCTCTCCTCTTTGGCCCCATCTCGTCAGAGCATAACACTATCCCGTGGCTCTCCCAATTCCTCGAGCTTCCATCTCCTCCCTCATTGCCTTTTCGAATAGCTTTTCAACCCTCTTTCTTCACCCACACCAACCACAAAACGCACACCCAAAATGGCGACAGCAGACGCCATCTACAGGCTGGGCTCGGCAATGACGCCGACCCGCGGGTCGACCGCCGCGCGGCTTCGCCTGGCCCGGCCCAGTCCCAGTCGAAGCGTGACAAGAAGCGCCAGCTCCTGACCGACCGCCTAGCCGCTCTCTCCGAAAAGTTTAACCGTGATCGTGACATGACCTATCGCGAGCAGCTGCAGAAGATCCAGATCGACACGAACCTGGTCATGCGGCTCGACCCCTATGCCGACCGCCCCCTCGATTTTTTGGGCCAGGACCGCAACAGCCGCGAGCGGGACTATAACAGAGACCCGACCAGAGGGTCGTGGCGGCGGTCGTGGTCTACTCGAGATGGCTGGACCGACCTTCCAGCAGTGGATCCAAGAGATTGAGGACCTCGTCGAAGAGCGTGACGCTGAGTTGACAAAACAAAAGGTAAGCCGTGGCGCAACGTCTCTGGCCGCGTGGCTTGTACTGGAGAGCGCATCGTACTGACCCTTTGTTTTCTCCGACAGTTCGAATACGAGAAGAAGGCCCAGGAGCACAAGAACACCTACGCCTTCAAGACCGACACGGCCAACCGCGAGCACCGCCAGCTCTCTGCGACGCTCAGGGAGCGTCTATCGAATGCAATCACCGCCAAGAAGGTCCGCCTTACGAAAGAAAAGGAGGCCCTCGAGATCTCCGACGCCTCAGCCCTCCTCCTCCACCCCAACCAGTTCTCCATTGCCAACCCCTCTAGCCCCGGTGGCACACACAGCAAACGCGCCACACGCCTGCGGCAAACAGCCGACGACATGTCGGGCATTGGCGACACGCGGAAGCGGAAGCGGAACGGCGCCGACGACGATGGCTCGCCAGCACCACAGCGACGTGCCGATAACAACGGCACGACGCCCTTTTGGCACGGCGATCGTCTGGCGTACCGCAAGGTCACGGGCCCCGTGTACAGCATTGACAAGCTCTTTACCGACAAGGAGCTGGCCATGACGTACAACGCGGCCGCGCTCGCGTCGCACAAGTACCTGCTGTCGCACCGCACCAAGCTCAACAGCAACGGCGAGATCATTTCGTCGGCCTCGGACACGGAGTCAGGCGACCACGACGACGACGACCGTGACGCCACGCCCGCCGCCGTCGGCATGGAGCGCGTTCCCTCGCATGCCACGCGTAGCACGCGGGGCGGCCACAACCACCAGAACCAGGCGGCGGCCAATTTTGTCGACGACCGGCTGGTGGGGCTGGAGGCGCTGACCAACTTTGAGATGCCGAGCAACCTGGAGAAGCTGGCGGTCAATGAGCCAAAGATGCCGCCCATGTTTATGAGCAACTACGCCAAGCCGCACTCCAAGATTGACGCCAACACGCCGACCACGCTGTCGGGCGACGACGTCAGCTCCGACCTGGCAGTCATTAAGCTGCTACGCCAGTACGAGCGCGCCCACGGCGCGGGCTCCAACTTTGACAATGCCAATGGTGGCCGCAAAGTGCTGGAAGCTACTGCCTTTTCGCCGCACGACAGCCGCTACGTGGCGTACCTGCGCCACGAGCGCGACGACCCAGACGACCTTCGCAAGGACCTGCGCCTGCCGACGAAGCAGCGCGCGGCGACGAGCCGGCCACGCCGGCCCACCATAACGACCGTGGCGCCGGTGTCGCAACCCTCTCAGCCGCAGCGGCCGTGTCCAGTGCGGCCCTGCACGCCACGCCTATGAGCCGGCAGAGCAGCCAGGGCGGTGCGGCTATGAGCCGACAAGGCAGCAATACGCGGGCGCAGCGGAAACGAAACTAAAAAGATTTGGTAGCTCCCGTCGATGCGGGTCGGCTTCTGCTTTTTTTTTGCTTCTGCTTCTTTCTGCTTCTTACCTTCTCTCTTCTTGCATGAACTTACGAGGGAATAACTGGGTTGTATGCTGTTCGAGCGGAGGGGATTCGTGGCTCGGTCCGATGCAACAGGGTTATCTTTATTATTCGCGTTTGTTTCTCATTCCCTTCTTACGTCAGCCTGGCAAGGCAGTCCAGCCTTATCTTTATTTGCGCTTCCCCCTTTCCACCCGTCCCCAGTCCCTTTATTTTTGTTGCTCTTTTGGGTTTACACACGCAATGCTTTTTATCTCGCCCTTTTGCTTTTTGTATTACCAAGGCGTTACAGAGAGATGGGCTTAGCATCATGGGGCAAAGCAGGAATGACTTTTGACTTTTCACTAATCGGGGGTGTCTCAGAAGAGATAGAATACATCTCAAAAACACTGTTTTATTTGGACATGCCAATACTGATTCTATGCACTACAAGCTGATCTTGTGAAGCAACGCTTTATGAGACATACAAAACGGATGATTGAGTCATACGGTGAGGCCGCAAATCAGCAAAAGGCTGTCCTTGACAGGATCAACCTCGCGTCCATGAACTTTGTCATCAAAGATCTCTCAATGTGATTTCGTTTGCATTTTTGGTCTTTCCACTCCCACATGTCAGTGCAGCTCAGGACATATCCGGGCCACTGTACGGCTCCAGTTGAACTACATGATTTCAACCTGTTCTCAGTTTCGAGATGCTTCCCTTGTCTTGCCATAATGTACATGATGTCGTCTAATGTAGTCGTTCGCAGTTTGCTGCTATCAACACATTTGTCAGAACTTTGGATATGTCTCCACCTCTTCGGCACTGTTCTCTGCTTGGCGATAGTGCCGTGTAATTGGCCAAGAAGGGAAGGACCAGTCGACAGTGACAAATCGACGGCCATTGCCATCACGTCATTCCCCAAAGGGCGTCGTCAATTGTCACATTGATCATCCGTAACCAGCTGCACGCCAACACGCCAAAACCCCGACCGACTGGCCGCCATTGAAGGCAGATAGCATTGCGCCCTGTGCCAGACGTCAAGTCCGACCGCCGCCCCTGTCAATGACCAAGGTCCAATGCAGAAGTGAGATGCTACACCACAGTTGGCCGCGGAGGGGCTCCTCAGCTCAATCGTCCACAGACAAGGTCCGTTACGCTGTTTCAAAAAGAAGCAAAGAGTAACCTTGGTGATGATGTGCTCAACCTAGGCGAGTCAAGGACGACCAGTCGACAAGCTTCTTCCCCGCACAGGGATCGCTGTGCGATATTGGCTGCCGATGGCGTCTTTGCAGTCACTAGGCCTCGGGACGACCATTAATAATACTGCAATGGCTCTTGGGAGACTTGCGGCTTCTGGGTCTCGGGGGCAAAAGTATGGCCCGTCGGCTACGACATCGAACACGTGGGATGCACAGTGCTTCCTGAAGACGGCTGGAGGGCATTTCTAGTGGCCATTTGAATCAACGGTTGATTTCCAAGGAGAACGGTGCAGAGAAGAGTATAAATGGGATGTATGGTCTTTGCAAGTTGGGTCTGATCACATCGAGCAATCATCATCCGCCACCTTCTCAGCATCTCCAATTCGACTTTCAACACGCGACCGCATATCACAAAATACGTGCCACTTGACAAACAACTCGGTCCTAGACATCCGCCACCTTCTGCAATGGCCATCGCTGGCACCGGCACAGCTGAGCGTGTCCCCGCGGAGACGTTGTTGCTCCCCTCAACTTCTTTGCTCCACCGGCCGACGGCAGCGTTCCCTACAACTACGTCGACACGCCGCCAGCGGGCGAAGCCCAACGCAACTTCTCCGATGCCACGCACGAGGTGGTGATTGAGGACATCCGCGGCCGTGAAGACGAATTTACCAGCACGCCCGAGTCGCTCGACAAGAACGCCTTTTTGCTTGTCCAGAACCAGCCGCCGTCGGCCGAGACGGAGTGGCTGGACGACGAGTCCATTAGCAAAAAGTACTACCCAGAGCTCGAGGAGTTGCTCCTCAGGAACGTGCCGGGCAGCACCGCGTTGTCTTCTTTGACCACACCATTCGCCGCCCGCAAAAGGGCGACGCCCCCACAGGCCCCAAGCGCGCCCTGTTCTGCGTGTCCACATTGACCAGACGGCCGAGTCTGCCGCAGTCCCGCGTGCGCCGCCACCTGCCCGCCGACGAGGCCGAAAAGCTGCTGAAGGGCCGCTTCCGTATTATCAACGTCTGGGCGCCGCTCAACAAGGGCCCCGTCGAGTCGTCGCCGCTGGCTTTTGCTTCGTCGGCCACTGTCCGCGACGAGGACGTCGTCACCGTCCAGCACCGCTACCCCAAGGAGCGCAACTACATCGGCCAGACCGCTGGCATCCAGTACCATCCGGACCAAAAGTGGCACTACCTCAGCGGCACGACCGGCGACGAGCGGCTGCTGCTCGAGTGCTTTGACAGCGAGGCCTGAAGCCCGGGAACACCGCTGTCCAGGCGGCCGGCTGGCACACACGGCGTTCAACGACCCGCGGGAGCTGCCAGACGCCGAGCCACGCGAGAGCATCGAGGTGCGGACACTGGTGTTTGGGCCGTGAGAGGGGCTGGTGGCATGTGTGATGTCTCGTAACGAACCGTAATGACTTTGGAACTGCGGGCTTGGGACTGGTTGTAATGATTTCTGTAACTCCACTGTTTGATTAGTTGCTCAATACGAGTATTTTGATCTCGAGGGCTTGATGTTTTCCCTCAGTTTCTAGTCGAGCAAACTCTCACGATATATCCTCTACAGTCCCAGCCACCTCGAATTGCGTACAAGCCTGTCAGCCGGCCAACAAGCAATGGGATGTCCAACCGCATCAGTGTAGACAATCCTAGAGACATCGTGGTGTCTATTCATCAGTGAACGCATCATCTCTCCTCAGCCAGACGTCGTTCGCTCTTGCGCTAATCGTGCCAATCGTAGCGCATCCAGGGCAGTTGCCTGCAAACGGCCGTTGCACTTTGATGGAGAAGGAGCCACCTGCTCGACGTGCTGTGTTACAGGGCTCCTGCCGAATTGGCGGGGTACACGCGTTCTGGCCTCCAGTTGTCACGCTAGCCCAAACAGGGAAATCCGGTAAACACCTTCAGCGCGTAGCACGCCGTAGCTCCTTCTGTTTTTACTGAGTACGGTGAAGTTGTAATCTTTGCCGTTTTTGCTGTTTGGTCACAGCTTAAGCATCGTCGACTTTTTCTGCCCGCCACTTCACGCTATTCCCTCTTCTTTTCCTCCTCTCTCATCACCGCGCTTGTCTTCTCCTTTTCGAAGCAACATACCAGGGCTTTGCCCATCGGCTGTATTCGGGACCACTTTCTCTCGTGTCCACGCGACAGCTTTTTCGGTTCGTTTGCCTCAATCGCAACAACCGCATCCAACGCGTCCTTTGCCAGATCGATCGATCGTGGCCGCAGGAGGGCCCATTCTTTTCGTTTCTGTTCTTCTGCCCACGACGCGACGCGTCAGCTTTCGTCTCCCACCAACCTTCTCTCCATCATTTACGCGACGTCCACAATTGTGGCTCAACTCGTCAATCCCCCGACCTCTGAGCTTGCCCTTCCCACTGGCAGCTCGCAATGGAGACACCATCCCGGGACTCGGCATCCTCGCCTGACCCTTTGAACGAACGCGGCGACGATGCAGACACTCTGCCCATGCTCTCCTCTGCGGCCGACCTATCACACGGAGCCAACGCTCGAACAGCATGTACTCGCTCGACCTCACAATCGCATGCAGCCTTCGCGTTTCTCGTCGCCTCGCAAGCAGACCTTCCACCTCGATGTTGGTAGCAACGCCTCGCCTCAGAAGATCCGCGTGACGGTCGAGACCGAAGACCAACAATGCTGCAGCTAGCATCATCGACGACCGAGATGCCCTCGCCGACGGCATTTCCGGGTTTGCCTATGAGAAGGTCAGCCGCCGTCTCTTCCTGCCTCGACACCCGTTCCTTCTCTTCCGCCCTCCACGCGTCGCCGCCAACGGAGCTCCCCCCCTCCAAGGCTCCGCCTACCAAGTCTCTGCCTCCCGCAAGAAGGCCCGACTGTCGACGACTACGACGACCAAAGTTCCCCTACGCGGTCTCTCCGAAGATAAAGACGAGAGTGCTTCAGGGACCACTCCATGGCTGCGACCCCAAGCCCAAGCGTGGTCGCCCCGCCGCTCCGGTACCCCCAAGCCTCTGACTACAAGCGTTGAGCCATCCATCCCCATTGCTGCTCCAGTTGCTGCTGCGGTGACTTCGTCGCCTGGAAAGCGTGGACCCAAGCCCAGAGCTGCGACGCCCAAGGTTGAACATTTGTCCGGTGATGAGCTCACATCAGTCGAAGCCACACCCGCCCCTTTCCAGCCCGGTCAAGCGCACGCCCAGAGCCGCGCGCGAGACTGCCACCACCAGGGCCACTCCAAAGACGCGTGCCCCCAGGAGCAATCCTAAGAGCACTCCCGAGCGGACGCCCAAGCGCGCTGCTAGCTCGGCCTTCTCCGGAAGTGGTGCCGAGTCCGCTTCCGACTCCCGTCCACCAAGCGTGGTCGTGGCCGTTCACGTAAGGCTATGGTGCCTGACGAGATGGCTGCTATTGCCGAGGAAGTGCTCGAGGAGCAGCGGCAAGAAGAACCATTGACTTCCCGGCTGGCCAAAGAGCCCTGGGCTGAAGAGCGCCAGACCCGAGAGGAACTGGACGTTATTGCAGAACTCTCAGCACCGGCTCTCCCGACCCTATTGTGGACGGCCCCGACGCGACCGGTGCCCCCCCTTTCTATGCTCCGACGCCCGGCTCTATTCGCAGAATGCGCGTGGCTGCCTCTCCAGCCCCGACCTCTCTCTCGTCCGTTGACCTGATCAGCATCCAGACCCCTGCTCGTCTTGCGTTTAAATCTGCGCCCGCTGGTACTGCTGACGACGAGGAGAAGCATGTTGAGGATCGCGAGCAAACTTCTGCCGCTACCGCTAGTACTGGCCATGCATCTGCCTCTCCCACTGCAGCCGCTGATGCCGATGAGGATCTCGGCGAGGACTTTGCCTACGGAGCGCCGTCCGCCGATGACTACTTTAGTGAAAATGGGTTCGGAAATTATGATATCCCAGAAACATTTAATCACAGCGATGATGCCGTTGAGGCTGCTCCCATTGATGCCACATCACCTGCCCCCGTCACAGCAGTGCTACTGACGAAGAGCTGCTGAGCGTCCATATGACGCACAGGGCCAGTGTCATCATCACGGAGACGACTTTTCTCACGGAAACCAACGGTGGCACCGAGCAGGTCGAAGAGGAGATCATTGACCAGGCTGACGCTCATGACCAGGCTTCTGATGCAGTCGATGCTGCCGCCCATGGCCAGGACGCCTACGATCAGGGTGACTCCGAGGACGAGCCTGCCCCTATTACTGCCTCCCACAGCGACGCTATTGAGATCATCAATGATGCGCCTATCTACAGTGAAGACCTCCATGCTGCCACTCCTCAGGTCGGCCAAGATCGCCGCCCCGTTACCCCCAACACCATGTCGTCCCCGTGTTGGAGGCGCCCGCTTTGACCGTCGCCAATGTCATGTACACTGGTGCTTTTTCGGAAGAGGAAGAAGCTACTGCTGTTGTTGCCGAAGCAAGCGTCCCCCCACCGCTTCTGCCGGCCACGTTCATGATGATGCCTTGGTTTCGAGCAGCCCCAAGAAAGGTAAGAATAACAGCTCATCCCTTACTCCCAATATTCCATCTTTACCGCTTTCACTAACAGCGGGCGCAGACCTTCCTTCGCGCCGTCTCGACTCGCAGCTCGTCCACAGCGACCAGGCACAGCCTGACGATCGGATGCATTTCTCAAGTGTGGAGTCGCCCTTTATCCACGAGGCCTCTCAACTACGCGACGCCCGGCTGGCACAGAGTGACCCCATTGGCCCCGAGAGTGAAGCTGACGCCGACGCCGACGCTATCCTTCCTGGCAGTGCTCACGACGATGAAGTCGAATCCGATGCTGAGTCCGATTTCGTGGTCACCGGCGCCAACCCTCGTGACATGGACACCATTGCCCAAGGCGAGGATTTCAGCATGATTGGCATCGAGTCGCTGCAAGCCAGCTTCCGCACGACCAACACTGAGATGCCCGCGATGGGTGAGATGACTAGCCGCATCGTCAACCGGTCTCTCCAGTCCGTCCGCCAAGGCAACCAGCCCCTGGAGACCCACGACAATGATGGGCTCAGTTACCTGGACTTCATTTACGAGTCTGACTCCCCGGCTCCTGCCTCCGCTGCCGCTTCTGTCCCTGCGCTCCAGCAAAGTTGCCCCCGACCCCAAGCCCACGCATAGCAAGGGTCCCTCCCCTCCCACCAAACAGATTGAGACTGCGCAACGGCCCTCGCCCTCGCTCGTACCAAAGTCCAATTCTCCCCGCAAGAAGGCTGAACCTCTTCGAGAATTCATTGCGCGGAGGTCCCTACATGAAGTACACGGCTCGTCCGCTACGCCCCGTGTTGTCCCTGCCATTGACGAGCCCTCCAGCCCAGGCAGTCCGGCGTCTGAGCAGCATCACAGCAACCAGGAGTACGACGACTCCTTTTCAGAGATCCCCGAGGCTGTGCTTGAAGCGGCGGTCCCGCAGACCATCTCCACCACCCCCTACTTCTCTCGGCACCAGGCTGAGCTCACTGGACAGTTTGCCTTCAGCAGCCATGCCGCGGGCGATGCCGGCGCCGACTCCTTTCAGCCGCTTCTCCAGGGCCCAGGCAATCCGATTGATGCTGCACCAAAGAGGACGACGCTCAAGCTGCACAGAGCCGGCAGGATGCCGAGATTACCTCGTCGCCTCCCATCCACTTTGCCCGCACCCAGCATGCAGTTGCCTCTGTGAATGCTGCCAACGCCAGCGTTTCGTGCAGGACAACCACACGACTCCGGCGTTCCAGTCGCCGCGCTTCCCCGTCACTGAACAGACCGACCACCTTCGCGCACACTCTGAACGACGGCCCAGTCTTACACCCATTGTTCGTGTAGGTCGTGCGCTGCAGAGCGTAACCTCCGACCCGCCTACGCCCAAGGACACTGAAGGCTTTTTGCGCAGCCCCTTCCGCAGCTCTGTTGCTAGAGACACAAACTCGCCCGCCGCTGCCCCTGGCTTTGATTCTAGCAGCCCTGGGCCTGTTGCCGACGAGGGCCCTATCCAGGACCAGCTCCTTCGCGAGCAAGGAATCGAAGAAAACGTCGCAGATGCCGCTATCACGAGCGAGCTTCCATCCACACTGGCGCTCAGGACATTGTCGATGCCGAGGACGATAGTGCTGATGATGGTGCTGATGATAGCAATAATGAGGATGCCGTTGACCAGGACGTTCGCAACAATGACGAGAGCGACGATGAGAGAGTGGTCGATGACGAGCGCCGCACGATTACCCCGTCACACCAGCCGCAGCCAGATGTCGCCTCGACTCACCAGTCTCCGCCCTCCATGCCTAGAGCTGCCTGGAATATGGCCAAGGCTCCATTCTCTGGATTCAAGAACCTCGTCATGACTGGTGCTCAAGTCATTTCACCTCTTGTCACTGTCTCTGCGCCCGAGTCTGGCTCACCTGCGTCTCTTCCGCCCTCGACTCCTGGTAGTGCTCCAACTGTCACGCCAACTCCTGCAGCTCGCCCCGTTCGAGCATCCACGCAGAAGCGTACCGCGGCCCAGGCAGAACTCGACGCCCAGCCTAGCAACTCTGCTCAACCTGCCTCCCGCAGCATCAAGCGTCTCCGCCTGGCCACCCCTGCTCGTGCTAACGATATGCAGCCCGGCTCTGGCAGCGACACCAATCGTTCTTGGCGGTCCTACATTTTTAGAGAGAATAGCGTCGCCGGCTCGATTACCAACTTAGCTACGAAGCTCATCTCTCGGACGCCTCTTAACGCTGTTAATGATCACGAAGCTGATGCTGGTTTCCACGCTGAAGCTGAAGCCCAGGCCGAGACGATTGACGAGGGCATTGAGACCGACTCCGACAGCGAGGCTGAGGAGAGAATGGACGTTAATGTCGTCGCCTTGCCCGAAGCCAACGTTGAGGCAGAACACAGCATGGCCATTAACGCCGCCGCGCTGCCTAAAATCAGCGCTATGACTGACAGCAGACTCAAGGTGCCCGCAGTCCTATCCAGCGAGGCCAACTCGACCCAGTACGGCTCCGATGCCATCATGTCGATGATCAATGACATCAGCGGTGAGGGCCAAGATGTCGACGCCATGGCTGAGATTGAGTCGACGAGCAATCTTCTCAAGGCGAGCAGGACGAAGACATCATCGTGGACACGGACAGCCCCAAAATGACACCTGCTATCCACCCGACTCATGGCGAGCAGTTCCGGTCTGGCCCTGTAGACGATGATGTCGACATTTGGGCCATTGAGGCCGAGCGGACTACTCGATTTGCCACGACCCAGCCGCAGCAGAAACAGCCAAGTGCTGTCCTCGCTCTCCTGAATACCCTGCGCCAAGTACTGGCCATTCGCCCATGCGGGAACCCAGACTCACTCGCAACCAGCGACTCGAACCAGAAGCTCTGCTCGCAAGAAACGGTTCGCCACGACGTCCCGTGGCCTGGGTTTCGACCAACAGTACTTCCTTCTTGAGGAGGCAGCGGAGAATGAAGCCGAAGAAGCAGACGGCCCGGGGACCGCCGCATACATTCAAGAACCCGCCTCGCCCAGTCCCGATTCGTCGCGTCAACCTCGATGATTTCTTCTCATCGCCCACGATCATGCCGCGGTTGTTGCCGCCTACGTCAAAGGAGAACATCGAGTACAACGAGATAAGCCGCCGCCAGGCCATGGAACAGTCTCTCGAGCATGAGCGCCGCCGCGAAGCCCGCGAAAACCGCGAGGCCCCGCCACAGCCCACGGCCTCGAGAGCTGAGCCTTCCTTCGTCTCCCCCTCCGAGGATGACCTGGACGAGCAGCTGGCTGTCGCCAGTCCTCCTAGCGAGCCCGTTTCCGAGGCCGCTACAAGCCCGGACCCTGACGCGAATGGCGCACAGGGTACCAACAGTGTGCCCAACAAGAAGGCACCCCATTTCTCAGCAGCTTCGAAGGACACATCGGAGCTGCAGTCTGAGAGCGAAGTGGTTGAGGACGAGGATGGCCTCGAGCGCCTGCCTGCGCGGAACAATATACAGATGCACAAGCAAATCGTGAAGGACATATGGCCTGTCTTCAGCTCTGCTTCTGCCTCCTCTTCCCCGTCGCCACTTTCGCCACCGTTAACCAGCCGACCGCCAGCCGCCATTCCCCAGAGGCCAAGTCCGGACCAGAGCAGAGCGAGCTTCCGCCCGGGTACTTCGCGCGTCCCAGTCGCCCGCCGCGTCGCCCATTGCGTCACCCATCGCCTCCCCCGCCGTCTCCCTTGTCGCATCGGCCGAACTCCCTGCGCCCGCCAACCAAGACCGACAGCCCGCCGTTGCCTTCGAGGCGCCGCGGAAGCGGCCCATCCTCAGCCGGCCCAACCTCGCCCGCCAACCGCGCAGCGAGCGTAACAGCTCGCTGCAGTTCGTCACACCCAAGAAGCCTGCGCCAAAGCCAGCCCAGCCAACCATGGCGCAGGGTGAACAGGTGAGACGGGGTTGGGCGGCCGCGCCAACTCAGGAGAGCCATGCCCAACAAGGGGCCAATGATGTGCGGGTGCAAACCCAGTCGAGAAACTCCAACGCAGGACGACCTCCTTCGTACACCCCGCAGACTGACGCCCACAGCGACGAGGTTGCACAGACTCCCCAGAGCGAGGGCGGTGACGACAGTATTCTCGCGCAGGAACCGTCCGGGGTGTACGAGGAAGAGGAGTCCTCGTTTGTGACGCCGGAGCTGAAGCCGCTGCCGGCCAAAACCGCATCGCCAACCAAGTCGTGCTTGCGGCCCACGACAAAACCCAAGACACCGGGCCGCGTCGTTGACTTCACAAGCAGCACGATGGCCGGGGCCAGTCAGGAGATTGCGGCCGAGCGCGATGCCTTCAGCGCCGCCGACCTCGACTTCGCCGAGCACTTTGGGCTCAACACCGAGAACCGCCTGCCCTCGCCAGTCCTCACCGACCGGCCCGCAACGCAGGCCAACACCGAACACGTCGGTGAGAATGGAGACATCCGGATGTGGGACCGCAAGGGGGTCACTGCATTGGAGAGCCAGGGCCATGGTCGTGCTGCGGAGCAGACGGTGTCCGACATAATGATGTCCGACACTCATCAGATCAGCGTGACCCGGCCCCTCCGCCCAGTCCCGCAGACCTCGGTGGCAGCAGCGGTGGCGGGCAGAGGGCACTTTTACCCTTCGAGCGCCATCGTGCACGCCCCTTGGGAAGCACCCGCGCGGGACACTCCTGTGCCGGGTCGAGCTTGGCAGCTTGAGGATTGGGTGGAGCTCAACAAGATGCTCCACGCCTACCGGCGCGAGGGCAGGGAGCACTTCGTGGTGCATAACTTGCTCAGGCACCAGTTCTACGTGCGGAAGACGGATAGGCCGATCCTGGACCGGGCCACGGATGCGTCGGCCAATTTGCTCCACAAAGTGGTGCATACCGACTGCGTCGCGATGCTTATTAAGCGTTGGCATCTCGACGTGGTCGATGCATTTCAGCTCCGGTCCGGGCGGATCTGGAACGAGCACTACCTGGTGCGGCGGCTCTTCTCACTGCTAATCAGTGAAGAGAGCCGTGGCAGGCTCGTGCCTCGGCGGTAGAGGGATCAGAAAATCCCCTTTTCCTAACGGGGCTTGAATACCAGGTAGTGCCCGTGGGGGGAAGAGGTGATGGAGGAGAAAGGGAAGATGAAGAGAGGAGTGGTTCGGTGTTTCAAAACGTTCCCGTTGGGGTGGTTGGCGTTTGTGCCTGTGTTGTCAGGCAGCGCTGTTTTGTGGCTTTGGCCATGGCTTTGGTACCTCTTGATTGTCTTGCCCTGTCTTGTTGGTCTTGTGGATTGGTCTTCTTGTCCCCCCTCCCGTTCTTCTCGGGGTTTTGGCCTGCATTGGCTTTTTTGTTGCTTGGTGGCTGGTGTCTTGGTTTGTCTTGTCTTGGTGGCTTTTGTTCCTGTCATTGGTGGTTGGCGCTTTCTTGCTTTCTTCGTTTTCTGTTTCCTGCATTGGCGTTTCTGGTCATCGGCGTCGACTTCATATGATACCCCATCTCTCGGCGAAGGGAAACGGCATACACGACTGTGCCTTGAACTGGCCTCGGCTGTTTCTGTTACTCTGGGCATTTTGGGATTATTTCATCCAAATGACCCCACGACAGACACGATACTTTTGAACGGAGGGGGGGACGTCTCGCCGTCGAGCGTCCACCACCGAGCCCCCTCCTCCCTTCACCTCGACCAAGCCGTCTCTTGGTGGATGCGACCTATGAGCGTCTTCCTCCCTTCACATTCAAACTCTTCACCACTCTGAACCGCCACTCTTGTACAGTAGCAGCCTGGGTTGTGTACACCCTCAAAACGACCCGGGCTGCACACCATCCGGCCTCATTGATGACCACATGGCGGCGTTTTGCATTTCCTTCGGCGTCTGGGTACGGCCACATACAGAATAGCATGTGCAGTATTTTATAGCGCGGAGAGCATCGGAGGAGATACCCATTTCACATTCTTGTTTTGCATAGCGGCCTCTCTTTTCATATCTTTGTCGATTCTTATCACATTGTGTTATATATATAGACTCATCTTATATATATACTCTGCCTGCCAGCACACACAAATACATACAAGGCACACTTATCAGGCATTTATGAGCGGAAAAATGACTTGGCTTGTGATTTCAGAGAGTTCCCTATCAGAAGCATCTTTATACTAAGTAATAGTGGACATATCATGCAAGCATACCGGAGATTGCTGATATGCTGGAATGGCGAGAGATTGCGACAGGAGGCGAGTAGTAAATGCAGACGCCATCAGCCGACGCAAAGGGCCGGGCGTGCGAGAGTTCAAAACAAATGATACCAACAGCAGAAGAAGCGGAGAGTGTGAAGAAGAACGGAACGAGCATTGGAAAGCAAATGAAGAGTGAAATAAATAGAACACGAAAAGAAGGCAGTAGCCAAAAGGAAACAAGACAAGAAATAGTATAGTAATAGGGATAGGGAAAAGACGATGGCGGGGGAGAAATATAGAAATAAAAGGGGCAATTACAACAGCTAATAACAATCTGTGTTGCCTCCAAAGCTCTCTCTCTCTCTTCTCCTTTTGTTTCGATTCTCGCTCTCCTCGGCGTCGAAAAAAGAAAAGATAAGCACTGTGCAAAAGTTGTTCCTCCCACGCATATCCAAAACGCGCGCTTCACACTACCTTGGTTCAGTTGACAACCTCCTCCTCGACCCAGCCGTTCAGGCCGCTCTGGATAGCCAGGCCAAAGCCAGCGCCCATGCCGCCAAAGCTGGCCTGGTACTGGTGGCCGCGGCGTTCGCCGTCGTTGCCGCCGTTGCCGCCGGGAACGCTGTTGGAGCTGGTGCCACCGTTCTCGAAGCCAGGTGCCAGAACGGGCAGGCTCACGGCGCGGTTGTGCTGTCCGCGCGGGTTGCCGGGTGCCAGGAGGCCGCCAATGGTGGTGGTGCCGTTGGAGGTGGTGGCGCCGGCGTTGCCGTTGGCGTAGCCGTTGGACATGCTGGCCGACGGCTGGTGGCCCGACATGATGGGGCCCTGGGGCACATCGAGGGTCAGCTCGCTCGAGGGCGAGGCGGCCGTGCCAAAGAGTGCAGCCTGTTGGGCAACGAGGACCTGGTGCTGCTGCTGCTGCTGATGGGCGGCCTGCTGCGACACGTGGCTCAGGTACATGGTCAGGGCGTTGTTGGTCGAGCTGAAGAGCGTGACGGCAGGCTGGTTGGGGTTGTTGCTGGGCGATGTGGCGTTGGTCGGCGAGCCGCTGTTCTGGCTGGTCGAGCCGTTGGGCGGGGGCGACGCGATGCGGCTGCCCTCGTTCTGTGGGGACTGAGCTGTTGCGTTGTTGCCGTTGCCGGGCTGGAGCTGACGCGGAGCATTGCCACAGCGGTCCTTGCCAAAGTTGACCTTGAACTTCTTGTACTCGTCCTTGCTGCGGATGGCCTCAATGGCCTTGATGGCGTTGGCAATGTTGGTGAAGTTGACAAACGCACAGCTCTTCTCGCGGAGCGTGTTGACGAGCTCAATCTCACCAAAGTCGGTAAAGTCCTGGCGCAGACGCTCCTCGGTCCACGTCTCGTCGAGGTTGCCAATGTACACGTTGCGCGAGGCACCACCGCTGACAGCCAGAGCAATGGCCGGCGGCAGAGCACCCGAGTGCTTGCCCCAGCCGATCTTGAGGCGGCGGTTGTGGATCATGAGGCCCTGCAGGTTGCTGAGCGCGTAGAAGGAGGCGGCTGCGGTCGGGTCGATGAAGGTCACGAAGCAGATGTGCTTGTCGGGGATGTAGCGGACGTGGTGCAGCAGACCACCGCGGACGACGTTGCAAATCTCCTCAATCGTGGTCTCCGGGTGAATGTTGCCCAGGTAGATTGTGCGGTTGCCCAGGTTGCTGATACCACCGGCGGTGGTGGCCACAGCGGCTGCAGCCACAGACTGCTGCGCAAGGGCGTTGGAGATGATGTCGCGGTCAGCGCCGGTCAGCATGTTGGCGTAGCCAGGAGCAATGCCAAGGTACTGAGCGGCGTTCTGCTGCTGCGTCTTGGAAACGTAGGCGCAACGGTCCTTGCCGTAGTAGACACGGCGGGGGCTCTGCCAGTTGGGCTCCTGGGGCAGCTGGGTGACCGCCTTGATGGCGTTGGAGATGGAGAGGAAGTGGATAAAGGCAATGTTCTTCTCGCGGACTAACTTGATGGTGTCAATGGCACCAAACTTGCCGAGGTCCTCGCGCAGCTCGTCCTCGGTGATCTCGTCAGGCAGGTTGCCCAGGTACACGTTGCGCGAGGCACCAGACTGCTGGACAGCCAGCGCCACGGACGTGGGTACCTGGGACGGCTTGCCCCAGCCGACCTTGACATCCTGGCCCTTGATGCAGAGCTTTTTCAAGATGGCATCAGAGTGGAAGTGGGTGGCGGAGCTCGCATCCAGGAACGAGATGAAGGCGCAGTTCTTGTCGGGCAGCATGCGCACCGACTCGATCTGGCCGCTGCGAACATGGCTCAGGAGCTCGTCGGCGGGCGTGTCCGCGGGAATGTTGCCCAGGTAGACTGTGCGGCTGGTGCCGCTGACGACACCGGGCGACAGGGCCACCGGGGAGGTGGCCTGCATGGGGACCTGGATCTGGCCACCCATGTTGTTGAAGGCACCGTTGGGCGACTGGGGCGAGTAGAACTGCGGCGCGCCGTAGGTCGAGGGCGAAACAATCGTCTGGTAGGCCTGGGGCGACATGTTGTGCTGATCAGGGCTCTGCTGGCCGCCGATCTGCTGGCCATTGACCTGGGCGTTCAGCTGGCCGCTGGAATGCTGCTGCTGTTGCTGGGCCTGGAGCTGGGCCTGGAGCTGCTGAGCCTGCTGGTAGCCGATCTGGCCCTGGAACTGGGAGGTGGCAAAGGCGGCCGGCGTGCCAGGCTGGAAGGGGCTGCCAAGCAGCAGCTGGGAGGGCAGAAGCGATGTGAACTGCATGTCAAAGGCAGTGCCTGGGGTGGTCATGTCGGGCGCAGCGGCTGTCGTGGTCGGCGGAGGGGCTGGTTCATGGGCTGCGTGTTGATGCTGGGAATGTTGGCGCGACGCGGGTGGCGGTCGCCGAAGCCGCTGATGTTGGAGGTGAAGGCTCCGTGGGAGAAACCGGTGTCGCTGTTCGAAGGCTTGGAGGCGTGGCCGAAGCGGCCGCCGTTGGGCCAGACTGGCTGACGGGGGCACCGATGTCCTGCATCCCGAGCAGATGAGGGGGACAAGACCGTCCCGAGAAACGTGAGATAGGACCGCCGTTTTGACTGAAGATGCGTACCCTGAAACCGGGCACGGAAGTGGTTCGAAGAGGAGAGCTGAGAGACACGAGTACGCGAAGCCGAAGCGAGACTCGTCAAAGAGTCAAGGTCGAGGAACGGGCAGAAAGGGGCTTGTTGCAGATTGGTAGAAAAAGGGGAGACAGAGGCAACAACCAAGCGGAGCCGAGAATCGAAAGGGTAGAAGTATTGGGTATCGAGGAACGAAAAAGGGACCAATTGTCGTTGAGGCGGGCGGTCGAGGTCGAAGGAATCGGAGCTGGAAGGCTCGTTTCGGGACGACAGAATATATCCAAGAAAAGTATTATAAACGGGCAGGCGTTGGTTGTTTTGTCAATGTTGACCAAAGCAGGAAGCACAAGAGCTTGGGGTTGTGTTTGGTGGTATAAAGGCAAGTATGGACGAAAACCGGTAGGCGACAAGTCAGGGCGAGAAAAGGCGTGAATGATGGGACTGTGCCTGTGTAAATCGAGTTTCGTAAAAAATACTGGTACGAGATTGTCGAGAAAAGTAGGCCGAAAGTTTCTTGAGGATACGAGATCGGGATTGCGTCAAATGGAGACCGAGCGAAGGCGAACAAGCGAGTGGGTTCGAAGTTGAAGGAGAATAAATGAGCAGTGAAGAAGGGAAGAAGTCGAAGAAGAAGGCAAAAAGCAAGAAGCAAGAAGCAAGAAGCTGGCCGAAAGAAGCCTGATTGAAGAATGGAAGTCGACCACGAAGAAAGAGTGGATGACGGAGAAAGAAGAAGACAGGAAGAGGAGACAAGAGAGGGACGAAAACGAAGGAGGCCGAAAAGGAGGGAGAACAGGAAGAGAGCGAAAGTCAGAAGAAGGAAGAGGAAAAGAGTGAACGAAGGAGTGAAGAAAGGTGAGAGAGAGACGAAGTAAAAAGGAGTAGACAGACCAGACTGGGGGTAGAGGAGAAGAAGGTGGAAAGGTGGAGGTTCGCCAGGGGAGAGAAGTTGGAGTGAGGGAGGCAGAACGGCGCCGAGCAGAGAGGTGAGAACGGGACAGGGGAGAGAGGCTCGGTGAATTGAAGAAAAGGGGGGAGATGTCCCGTTGGTCGTCTGCCGATTGCCCAAAGCGGACAGGAGACATTAATTGGGGCGCGCTAAGTTTAATGAGGCCCGTTCAGGGGAAACCGGCGCTGGCTTTTGGGAAGGAGCCCTGGGTGGTCCCATCCAGGAGGGCAGGCACGACAGCACAGCACGGGAAGCTGCGACGGGATGCATGGCACTGTACTTCGTAGGCGTGTACTCGTAAGATACGCAATGCAGATAATGCAATGCAACGAAAGTAGGAGCACTCGAGGGAGGCACACGTGGAGGGAAGGGACAAGGTACGGCAATCACGACGGACCACGATCCGATGTAGAAAGACCGTGAATGTGCGCACGAGCCCCGGTGAATGAGACCAGGGGAAGGGATGAGTAAGGCGGACGAGCTTGCACACGGCTTGTGCACGGCAAGCGAGAGTACGAGTAAGAGACAAACTGGCGAGCCTGGTGAAGGATGCTTGAACGGCTTGGACCTCAGTTTGGTGCCGTGCTGTAAGCCACGACCTGCCGTTGACAGGCGCGCCAATGCCAGGAAGCGGCCGACCGTCCAGGCAAGATGCTCAGGAGGCGGCGTACTTATTACGCACAGTAGACGCTGGTGACTCCAACCAAGGGGCAAGGGGCCGGTGCCTGGCATACTTCGGACAGACGCTAACGGGCTAGCTTCTGCCTTTGTCTGGCAGTGTCCGCTGGCGTCTTAGCGTGGGTACTAGGAAGTCCAGGGCTGTCTGCTGCTTTCGGATGGGAGCTTATGTTGGGGGCCATATGGTGGCATTGATGGTATTGGTGGTTTTGGTGTTAGCGGCCGTAATCAGTATTTATGGCACGGGGGACCATGTGCCATGGCAATATTGGTACGTGATAGCAGAATGGGCAGCATGGGCAGCATGGACAGTATACGAGTATTGGCTATGCACGTTTTCTCCTTCACCAAGCTTCGTGTGTTTTTGGTCAAAAGACGGCAAGCCGGATAAGTTGCTGCCCATACGGACTGTGTGCAACTCTGGGGTGTACGGGTCTGTATCTTAATCGAAAAGGCGCTGGCAGTCAGCGCTGATATCGGGACGTAGTACTCCGTACGACGCAAGAATGGAGCAAATGGCGCAAAGGGAGGCCAAGAAAAGAAGGAAGAAGAACAGATCGACGTTGAGTAACGGTCAAAAGAAAGGGTGCGTCACGAGCCAATAGGATAGGCACTGACTGGAAGAAGGCCGTTACGAGACTCGAGATCCAGGTCGTGAGTTTGATGCCTCAGGTTGTGCTATCCCACTCCGTGCAATCCACTCAGTGGCTTCATGCACCCATCGCAACGGCCATGGTTCGAATACGAAGTATGAAGCACGAAGCCGCCCAGGTCGAATACCGCGCCTAGAGCGCGTCGTGCAAGCGTCCTAGTGTCGGATCTAAACGAAGGGGCAGATGGGGGCGCGACAGAGGAGCCGTTGGACTCTGAAATAGTGGGTAAAAAGGAGTTGACCAGCACGGCGGCTTTCCAGCTCATTTCCAGACGCCATTCGGGGCGTTTTAGCGTCTCATTTCCCTCCTACTTTCCCATGGTCTCCATTTTCTCCATTCCCATTTATATCAAACTCTAGCTCGGGTTAGAGCGACCGCAGTGCAGACACTCACTGAGTGAAGTGCACGAGGGCGAGAATGGGGAAACGGTTGAGGCTGCTTTCCACGGTGCAGCACGTTGAGGCGGAACGGCTTTACGGAGCGCTCTGTATCTCAAGCGCTCTGTACCAAGTATCTTACAGAACATTAGCTGGGCATCCTATTCGTACAATCTCCCAGATTGTGGCTCATCAGCCCATCCTGCTGCCCCCTGCGAAATGCAGCTTGCAGGAGCTCAAAGTTCAGCCAGGCTCACCAGCCGAAGCGGACGACGGCAGTGTGCTTGCCCTGTCTTTTGCCTGGCTCCCTGTCTCCGTCTTGCTCCCCACCTGCTGGGAGATAATAATAGAACTCTTTTGCACATGCTACCCCCGTGCTCCGTACGACGTGAGATGATAGGGGCCCAGGGGTATTTCATTTAGGTCTAGGTGGGACAGGTGACACGGCGAGTTGCTGAGCACTACGAAGTACTCGTAATTACTTACCACTGACTCCGTAGGGCACAGACTGGTCTTTCCACAGGCCTCACAGAAACGAAACAATATGGAATTACGAGGACGAGGACGAGTTTGTCGATGCTGAGCGACAGGCAGCAGGCGAGGGCGTCCCTGCAGGATGGGTGAAGATGGTAAAGGATAGCTTCCTCGACAAGAAAAGCGGCTTGTCCTGTTCACCATAGATACGACAAACGACACGTCTCTTGTGGCTCTTGTCCGACGGCGCACCCTCGCCGCCTCGCCGCCTCGCCGCCTCGCCTCCTCGAGTCTTGCTGTGCCTCGTGTGCCATCACACTCCATTGGGCTCAGGGTCCTCCCCCTATCAACAAAACAAGCCAGAAAGGGAGGGTCGCACGCAGCATGACGGGCAGTCGTCGTGGCCGAAATGAACGGCCGCACAATTGTGGCTGCGACGCTGCTACTCCCAAGTCGTCGAGAAGGGGCTCTGAAAGGAGCAGCTCCACCCCTGGGCACAGCAAAGGTCAGGGGATGGAGGGCCCTAGACTCCAACAGGGCTTCCAGCCTCGAGTCCACAAAAAGGAGGCACGGCGGGAGATGGTGTATCGCCGAGCGTTTTCGCAGTTGGGTTCTGGGTGCATCCTGGGTAGTCTGAGTAGTCTGGGTATTCTGCGTATTCTGGACGCTCTGGACATTCTAGACATTCTGACGTTCGGGTGAAATGCTGCAAGACAGAGGCAAAAGTGCTTCACAACAGACGAAAACAAAAGGTCTTCCTCAGGCAGTGAAGAATGGCACGGGTGGCACCTTCCCAAACAGACTCAGACGGGCGATCCACTAGGCTGCAGGATGTTTGACGTAATGCAGGAACGTGCATGGGAGGGGAGGGGGCTCCAAGAGGAGGAAGGCCCTGGTCCAAAAGGAAGGTAGACAGAAACGGAAAGAGAGAGACTGGCAGGAGGTCGGACGTACTTCGTATCAACGCACACAGGGAAAGAGCAATGGGATGGCTTCGCTCGGGCCTGGCCCTCCAGGCGATTGGTGTTTGCGGAAGGAACCAGCACACAGCCCCATGCAGGTCGTGGGCCACCATTTCAAACAGCTGTATTCGACAGCACAGTCAAACAGCCTCACCTCCACCGCTCAGCACAAAGTCGCACCGCACCACTACGATTTCGATCCCGTCGTATCATATCTTGTTTATTGATTCGTCTCGTATGCGCGTACACGAACAATAGCCCTCGTGCTGTTCATGGTCATCCGTCCCTTCCACGTTGCCTCTTCTGTTCTTCCCTCGACCCTTTCCATCAACCACCCCGGCATCCACCCGCCTTGCACAGCTGCTCACGGCTTCGCGCGGCCCATGAAGCGCGGGTACAGGCAGCACGTGCGGACGGTGTGCTGGTTGGCGAGCCAGGCCAGCAGACGCTCGAGGCCGAGGCCGAAGCCGCCGTGCGGGCTGGTGCCGTACTTGCGCTGGTCCAGGTACCAGTAGTAAGGCTCCGGGTTGAGGCCCTTGCTCATGAAGGCGGCCATCAGCTCGTCGTAGCCGTCCATGCGCATGGAGCCGCCCACAATCTCGCCCACGTTGGGCATCAGCACGTCGACGCTCTCGGTGACGCGCAGGTCGTTGGGGTCCTTCTTCATGTAAAAGGCCTTGACCTCGACGGGGAAGTGCGTCAGCAGCACCGGCACGTTGAGCGTGTCGACCATCTTGCGCTCGGCGGCCTCGGCAATGTCGTCGCCGAACACGTGCGGCTGGCCAAACTCGTTGGGCACGGGCGGGTCCTGCGCGTTGAGCCAGTCAATGGCGTCCGTGTACTTCATGCGCTTAAAGGGCGCGACGGCTTGACAAAGCCCGGGTTCAGCAGCTCAATCAGCTCCTTGCCGGCCGGGTCGGCCAGCACGGCGTCGACGACGCTGCAAATCATGTCCTCAATGTGCACCAGCAGGTCGTCAAAGACAATGGCGTCGAGCTCGGCCTCAATGTGCGTGTACTCGGACAGATGGCGGCGCGTCAGCGACTTCTCCGCCGGAACGACTTTTCAATGCAGTAGACGTCGCCCATGCTGGGCAGGCACGTCTCCAGGTACAGCTGCGACGACTGCGTCAGGTAGGCGTCCTCGTTGTAGTAGGGCACGCGGAACAGCGTCGAGCCGCCCTCCACCTGCGTCTGCACAAACGCCGGCGGCGACACCGCGGCAATGCGGCGCTCCTTGAAGGCAATGATAAAGGACTCGTACAGCACGACCGCAGCTTCATCACCGCCGACGCCTTGTCGCCACGCAGCACCAGGTGCCGCTTGTCCAGCATGTCCGACTCCACGGGTCCTGCTGGCCCGACGCCACAATGTTGGTAATGGCCTCGGCGTCGCCGGGCGCGCGGCCGTACACCTCGTAGTAGTCCACGTGCAGCTCGCGGCCGTCGGGCGCCGTCGCACCCTCGGGCACCGTGCGCAGCTCGCCAAACAAAAGAGGGACGTCTCCTGCGCAAAGAGCAGCGCCTCGTACGTCGACGTCAGCGGGCCCGCCGCGATCACGCACTGCAGGAAGCCGTAGCCGTCCTTGAGCGTCAGGAAGGTCGCCTGCTTCTGCACGCGCAGCCGGTGGATGCGGCCAAAGACGCGCACGCGCGTGCCCTTGACGCCCTTGGCGGCGTCGCCCAGCGGCACGTCCTTTTGCCACAGCTTGATCGTCTGTGCCTTGGGCAGCGCCGGGTCCTGCGTAATGGTCACCGACTTGGCCGCCTCCAGGTTCTTGGCGCGCTGCTGCTTCTGCTCCTCCTCCTTGGCCAGGGTCTGCTGGGCGCGCGCCAGCTTCTTCTTGTGTCCGTCCAGCAGCGTCTGTGCCTTCTTGGCGGCGCTCTTGGCCGGCGCCTTCCACTGCAGCCGGGCGGCCTCGTCGGCCTCGCTGGCCTCGTCGCCGCCTGCCGGCGTGGTCGTCGACGAGCGCATCAGGTACTCGCGGGCGGGCTTGTCCATGTTCTGAATGTAGGCGTGGGCCAGCGACTTGAAGGGCTTGGCCTCGCTGCCGTCGGCCGACTCGTCGTCCTTGCCGACATCCGTGTCGATGTAGACCGGCGGCGCCTCCACCTTTTCGACGCGCACGGCGGGATCCTGGGCCGATGCCATGTTGGGACGCGGGCTGAGTGACCAGGGGTTTGTTTTTGGGTTCGAGTTGATCTGTTGACTGGGCTATTGTGAGCTTGAATGCCAATTGCGCTGTGCGAGTCGTGGAAAGTGAGACAGCAGAATCATGTGCCCAAAGACAAATGTCAGATGAGTCAAGTGCGTCCTTACAATGAGCACAAATCGTCTATCGTGGTCGCGGTGGTGCAGTCTGGGGAGAGCAAGCCGAAAAGGAACAGGAGAACGAGAAGAAAAAGAGAGGCGTCCAGTGGTGGGGTGTTCAGAGATAAAATACTGCTAGGGCGAAGCGGTGTTGGATAAGGCACAGGCGCGGAATTGGGCGGGCTGGTGGCCGCTCGCTCTCTTTGCGCTGCGCTGGGCTCATGAGTCACAGCTGCTTTGGGGCCGGAGACGGCGAGACAGCGAGACGCCAAACCAGCAAACGAAGGGTTTCAGATCAAGAGAGTCAGAGGTCGGGTCACTGCGCTCACACGGAATACCAAGTAAGATGAGCAGAGCGATAACGACAGGGCGGCAATGAAGCTCGTACTGGACGACAGAGCTCACGGCGTATGGCGAGTTATTGGCATTAATTCCCTATCTGGCCATTGGCGAGCCTTGCTCTGGTTGAAGCTGTCCTGGAATTAGGAGATTGCTATACTTTTGCTTTTGTTTGCTTTTATTTGCATGTATTTGCTTTATCCATTCTTTCATGACAGTCCAGCCTCGTCGCCATCTCTCCCTCCACCTTTCTGACTCCTATCAGAGGAGATGAGACAAGGGGAGGTCGTGGCGCCGCCTGATACAAAACCCTGTGGCTCAGTGGCCATGCTTATCCCTGCCTCGTATGACTCTTCGCTCTTCGTCTCATTGCTCATCGACTTTCCAGCCCTTCTCGTTCGCTCCTGATATCATATCGCATCACATCGTACTCGTCACAGCTCATCCGCCGCGCGGTCCTTCTCGGACGACTCAGACGGCCAGACGGGCCAGACGGCTCCGACTCGACCGCCACCTTCTCGTACACGGGCCCTCTTGCCCATGTCTGCCATGCCGCGCTTCACCATCGAGCTCATGATCTCGTAGACCACCTGCGCGGCCGCCAGCGCCGTCTCCTCGCCTGGGCCCTGGTACGCGGGGGCCACCTCAACGACATCTGCGCCGACAATGTTGAGTCTCTCGAGTCCGCGCAGGATCCGAATCAGCTCGCGCGTCGTCCATCCTCCGGGCTCGGGCGTGCCGGTGCCTGGCGCAAATGCAGGGTCCAGCACGTCAATGTCGACAGACAGGTAGACGGGGTCGTCGTTGTCGCCAATGGCCTCGAGGATGGCACCAAGCACGGCTCGTGCGCCGCCATGTCGTCCAGGTCGTCGGCGCTGAGGCGCACCCAGTTCTGCCGGTCGTCGTCGTAGTAGTCGGCAAAGTCGTCGCCGGTGAGTCGCGTGCGCAGGCCGGCGTGGACCGAGGGCGCGCCCGTCGCGTTGGTGAGCAGGCCCTCCTGGCCGGCAACCCAAAACATGGAGCCGTGGTTGTAGCGGGACTGCTCCGACGGCCACGCCGACGGGTACTTTTCCGGGTGCCACGTATCCAGGTGGGCTGTACTTTAGTTAGCAGACGGACAAGCACCCTGGACCGAGTCATGGCTACCCACCATCAAAGTGAATCACCCGCAGTGGGCCGTAGGCAGCGTGAAGCGCCCGCAGCGCCGGCAGGGCCAGACTGTGGTCACCACCCAGCGTAATCAGCTTGGGCCGCTGCAGCACCGACGCCGACGCTGGCGGCCGCTTGCCGAGCTCCACAAACGCCTCTGACATTTGCTGGACGGCCACCGCGTTGTCCATGGGCGTAATGGGGATGTCGCCGCAGTCAAGGATGCGTGCCCAGCTGCGGTACGGGTTGATGCCTGCACGCTGGTTGAAGCCGCGCAGGGCCGTCTGCCGGCTTGAAGCGTGGCGGATGGCACGGGGCCAAACCGCGCACCAGGCCGGTAGGACACAGCCGTGTCAAAGGGTGCGCCGACAATGGCAATATCGTAGAGCTCTTCGGGCCTCGTGAGGCACTGGACGTATTCGAGATGGCCAAAGGAGCCGATGCCGTTAAAGGACCACTAGAAACGACCAACAGCTGGTGAGCAATCGCGCTGGCAGCCGTACGGCCCACTCGCGCCCTCACGTCACTTACCTCGCTGCCCCATTTCCGCTGAAGCTCGTCGAGGTACTCTTCGGAAAAGGGCGTATCGTCGTGGCCGTGACGATGGTGGTCGCAGGCGTCCGCTGGGCCGACTGCTGCGAGGGCGGCCACGATGGCGAGCACCCACGCACGAACACTTGCGGCAGGCATGGTGAAGCTGTGTAAATTGTCAAAAGACTCAAGAACCTGTATCCAACGAAACAAAAGTACAAGACGCTTCTCACGATAGGAGCACGCGAGAAGCTCAGACAGAGACACTCGAGGAGGTGCTCGGTATATATATGTCGCCAACGGGCTGCGGCTGAAGAGAGACGGAGGGGCCCTGGCGTGGGCCCTGGCGTTCGGCAAATGACCCTTTTCTACCCCCAGCTGTAAGAAAAAAGACGCCAGTTAGGAAGATTGAGAAAAGAACAAAAAGTCCCCCCTCGTGAGACGGCGAGATAAAGGGCGCCGATGCTCCGATTGTTCTTGCTGCCACAATCGCGTCTACATTCCCAAAAAGGAAAGCGCTGTCGAGTAGTGCCCGCAACAGAGGGGAAAGAGGCACCGAGGAGCTGCCTGCCGTTGCGCCAATACCCACTCAATGGGGAACCCATCCACCCCAAGACGGCAGCTGCAGGTCTGACAGGGTTGGAAAGTGGCGAATGGGCGCTAAATGCGGAATGCACAACCGCCCTGTCGCTTAGCTGTCAAACTGCCCGAATGTCATGTCTCCTGCGTGACGTGCAAGCAGCTCCGAGATTTGCGTCGGTTTGTCCACGGCCCAACGGTCAACGCCGCAGCCGGTCCGATACACGGTACACGGCATGTGCTTTCTAGCTCCGACGGGACACATATTCATGTTTGTACATATATACTCGTGGCCGCTGCAGCTCGGGATAAATCATCATAGACCAAAGGGAGAAGCACGGACGTCGACAACAGCCGGGGGAAGAAATCAATTGCACTCCAAATCGCCAAACTTTGTCCTATAAATTACGAAAACTCGGGAAAGAGAAAAGAGGAAGAGAGCGAGAATGGAAGAAAGGAAGAAAGGAGGATGATGACACAAATCAGAACCAGAAAGGGGTAAATGCGAATATTGCTCTGGCAAGGGCGAGGAGGGGGCATGTGTGAGTAGGACCTCGTCCGTACCGAAAAAGACTCATTCTGTCGGCTCCCACCATCGGCTCCAGGCACTCACGACATTGTCAATCGCTCGCCGCTGCATCAGCCCGTTGTTCAGACGCTCTTGCAATCTGCCACTGGGCTTGTGCTGCGAACCAGCACAAGCCTTCCAGCCGCACGTCGTTCATAGATTGGCATGCTGGCAACATCTGTCCTCTCACACACGGCCCACACGGCCCTTCGGCAACGCAGCCTCGGACAGGGCTGTCGAGGGGTACATCAGGCCAGGGATGCGGAAGGGCAGAGAAGAGAAGGAGAAGGAGAGAAGGAAATTGAGACAAGGGCACGAATACGAAAGGCTAGAGCCGAGGGCTGGAGCGATAGCAGAGCACGTCCAGCAGAACAGCGCGAGATCTGAACGCTCGGCAGTGGGAGAGGAGGCACGAAAAGAGACGGTATAGCATTGGAAAAGACAGGCAAACAAACGCGACCAACTAAAGAACGAGGCACTTGTGCGACTTCTTCTTGGGCGCGGGCGGCTCCAATGCTGCGACAATAGCCTTGCAGGTTGTTAGTATGGAACGGGACCAGAGGATCAAAGACAGGCGGCGGAACAGGGGAGACATACCTCGTCAAAGACATCCTTCAGCTTGTACTGTGTCAGGGCACTGCACTCGACGTACTTGACCGCACCGAGGTCCTTTGCCATCCGCTCGCCGTCCTCCTTCCGTACAGGCGCCATCTTCTGCTTCATCAGCTTCTCCCGTACGCTCGGGTCGTCCCGCAGATCCACCTGTGTGCCGACAATCAGGCAGGGCACGCCGGGGCAGTGGTGGTGCACCTCGGGAACCACTTCTCCCGGACGTTTTCAAACGACGCGGGCGATGTGACGCTGAAGCACACCAAAAACACATCCGTCTGCGGGTACGAGAGAGGACGCAGGCGGTCGTAATCTTCCTGACCGGCGGTATCAAACAGACCGAGAGTGTAAGGCTCGTCGCCAATCCTAATGCCGGAGAAGGACAGACGTTAGCGACGGGCGGTCTCTCGTCACCGTGACCGAAAAAGGCAACAAGGAGGAATGCGGAGATGGACTCACATCACCGTGACGGCATAGTTGTCAAACACAGTCGGCACATACTCGAGGGGAATTTGTTCGTTGTGTAGCTGATCAGCAGACATGTCTTGCCGACGGCACCGTCACCACCACCACGCATCTGCACAGAGAAAAGTTAGAAACAAACGCTCTGAGAGACACTCCAGAAAGGTGATACGTATGACGCAATGGAAGGCAGTCGCCGGCATCTCAAACTCGGCGACGGCCGTCTCAGTTGGCAGAGCTTTCGATAGAGAATAGAGTGCTGCACATCAACGGCCCTCGTTCGCCTCTCCCACAGCCTCGAGATCCCGATTCGCGCAGTAGGCCGTCCTGCACGTGGCCCTTCCTTGTGCAGACGCGCCTGGCCGGCCATGACCCACGTGCGTCAGGCAGCGTTTCCTGGCTGTCGCCCTTGGGACTTGGAAGCAGACGACCCGGCAGGCGACCATGGCAGCCACGAACGCCGAAAGCCAGCATCCGACATGGCTAGGAGGCACATGTAGCAGGCTTTGGCAAGGACCAGACGAAAAGGGGACAAGGAGGGTGGGCGAACGAGCGTTAACGAGTCCGAGAGGCCGAAGCGGCAGAGGACAGAAACGGCCAGGAGGCACCGAGGACAGGACAGTCGGACGGTGTGCAGAGAGGCGGGAGAAATAGCAACGTACTTGATTGTTGCGACAACCATTGTCGGTTGCTGAGAAGGCTTCCTGTAGAGGGGAGAGCGGCGACGGGCCCGCGGTTTGAGAGGCGAAGGAGGAGGGAGGGACGTAGAGGTCGAGCGACAAAGGGAGCGATTGAGGGCAAAGGATGCACGTAGCGCCAAAGGGGTTGGTTGGCGTGTCGACGATGGGTTCTAGGAGACGGGCAGGCAAGAAGCAAGAAATCTCGAGCGTCCGGTCGGCTATTGTCGTCGTCTGTCGACGCGTGCGCTTTGGGTGGTATCTCGGTGACGTTTCTATGTTTCCAGTCGTATTCAAAAGAGAGTAGGATGTGGTGTTTGGATGGACAGTGGACAGGCGCGGACGATGACGATGAGAGATGCGCAGGCAGAGATATGGGACAGTGGCAGAGTGGATGGCGGCAGGAGGCTGGATAAGGCCAGAGCGAACGGGTGAGGGAGGACAGGCGTGTACGAAGTACTCCGTAGGGAAGGATGGGCCAGACGGGGGCAGAACGGCGGCCAGAGGCAGGCGGAGAAGAAACAGTAGGGCAGAAGCGCAGAACTGCAGAACGGGTGAGAGGCTATCCTATCCGATTGGCAGCTGGCGTCGACGTTGGCCTCTCCGCCGTTCAGGCCTTGCACCTCTGCACCTTTGCGCCTTTGCGCCTTTTCACTATCTACGAGTATTCAATCCGGCGTCGAAGTGGAGAAGGAGTGGAACCGGAGCTTGCACTGTGCAATTGCAAGAGCTTCGTCGTGTGCACAGTGCGAGAGTTGGAACAGTGACGGGAAGCACGACGCGAACAGACCAAGGGAAAAGGGAACAATGGAGACACGGCCCGTGAGTGCGGCAAAGGAGACGGAGCTGCCTTGCATCTGGGACCTACATGAGATGCACCGGCGCAAAGACAGTAGGAAGAGCAGTCTGCCATCGACCAGAGCCAGCAGAACCGACGACCGTGGCATATGGAGGAGCAGCACTGTGTTCGGGGTGCTCCTAGTGGCAGCATACTTACAGTCTAACTCTATACGTGCAGTGCGCTGCAAGGCAACTGGCTGTTTGTGGGGGCAGAATCGTAGAGCAGCGAAACGGGAAAACCCAGCTGGTGTCTTGTTGGCTCTGGAAATTTGCAGACGACGGAGACGAAGAAAGTCGCCGTACATGAAAGAGGCAGAAAAGAATGGCAGAAAAAGGCGAAAACGAAAGCAAATTCGAAAGGTCTCCACTGTCAGAAAGACTACTTCGTACGATATCACGGATGCCGCTATTCTACTCGTCGACAAGCGCATGGTGGCTCCTTTTCGTTCTGCTTCTGCTCTGGCCGTTCCTCACAACGGCAGCCATGACAAGGCACAGCAGGAGAGAAACGAAGCGTCTCACAAGCCGGCAATGAAACAACAAAACGGACCAGGCCAGCACCGCAAGCCTGAAGCTGTGCTCATCACTGCTCTGCTGTCCCGTTTGGTGCTTTGCAACGCTACCGGACCATCACGCGCCAATGTCCGTCTGGTCACTAGAGTACGAGTAGACAATCACTACGTACTTTGTACTTTGTAGCTGTTGGGAGCATAGTCCTCCCTTTGGCTCTGCCCTTTCCTCATTTGTACTTTGGGGTACTGGATCTCTGCAACCTCCATGACGCTTGCCTCTGACGAGGCGATGTTCCTTCCCCATGATCAGCCCCTGTTCGCTCCTGCCTCTTTTGTTGGCCGCCCAATTTCTCCCGGTGAACACGGCCCTGGTCGCGAATGAGGAAAGCACGGTCCACAGAGAGGTCCTGGCTCTTGTCGATGTTGACGTTCTGAGTTTGGTGCTTGATTTGCCGGCCACGACGAACCAACCGTCCACACCATGGCCGAGATGAGGCTTGTCCGAGAGATTTCGCGTGCACACCAGCCAATACGGACGCATGACAGGTTGCGATGTGAGGCGGCATGAAGCAAGGACGTGTCAGTACGAGTAGATACAGTAGCACGCTGGCCTCGCTGTTGCACCGACCTGCTGCCTGAATGCACTCACAAACGGACAACCTGACAGCACAACCGCCCGGGCGACGGCGACCTGCTCCCGAGGAAACAATCGATATCACATCCGCCGCCGGATGCCCCCAAGGTACTTCGATAGGGTTCGCGCCGGGCGGAAAGGATGCAGGGCAACGCACGGGGTTCGACGTGAATGCACACGATACCATTGTGGTTTACGAGTACTGGCTCCGTCTCATTGTCTCATAGTGCTGGTTCCATCCGACACCATTTGACGCCTCTACTCACCGCCCCGTCCTACGAGTACGAAGTTCACGACTAGCCGTTGCCATTGACCACGAAACACAACAAAGCACAAGGCCGCCGTGACCTTTTCTGCGCTGTCCGTTGGTGCTGTGGCACGAGCAAAATCCGCCAACGGGCCAGCCCATATTGGGTCGGGGAGCGAGGAAGTAGGGGCCCTGCCGAACTGCCATTGGACCCTGCTTTTGTGGTGGCCCTAGCTTGAAGCTTGGCCCGCCTTGCGTGGCCGAGCGACTGCAAACAGTCGAGCATATGAGCAGGTGAGCAGGTGAAGGGCCAGGAAGAGGGAGGGACTAAACAACATGCAAGACAGCCAATGCTTTGCTGGGCGTCTGCATCTGCCGGTACTATCACCCCGTGTTTGCTCGCACATACAAAGTGCTCCCTTTCATTCAGTATGTGGCCAACTACAAAGGTACACAAACCGCATGATCGCGGACAAGGATGCGTTCTGCATGTCTTCTAGAAAACACCCTTACTCTTCCGTACAGAACAACGGGCCCATGGACGCAGAGCGAGAGCAGGATACGAATGAACCGAAACAACTTGAAACCGCCTAATTTCAACTTAACCTGCCTACATTCCAGCTCTCTCGCTGGCCAGCCACGTCGAAAAACATACCCAAACGGCTGAAACGGAATCGTCCATCCTCTTGCACTTGTAAAAACGGCCACGTTTATTATTCTCCCCTTTGCCCCTATTTCTCGCGTCGTCGAAATAACGCCTCAACCATTCTCTGTTCAGGCTCAGAAGACGCCAGTCTGTCTGTCAGTCTCTCAAGCGAGATGATGTCCGCCTCAAGGGGTGCGCCCGGCTGCATCCGTCAACAGCAAGGGAAATGACTGAAAAGGAGACGTGATTGCGCTCCTCGCCTCTGTATCTTACGAGGTGTGCTTCGGCGTGCGACATACTTTGTAGCGATACGAGAGGTGTCAGACAAACGGCCCGTTTGATCTCTCTGTTGGCGGCCGCCATGGGTGGTACTTGCCAGATCCCAGCTCTATGCATAAGCTAGTATGTAGCAACAGGGCCACTAAAGAGCCATGTCTCAGGGACTGACCGGCGAAACGAGCACTTACGTCTCTATTTACTTGTGCTGGCTGTGCTTGGGGCCTCGCCACATCCTTTGATATTGGTATCGGTTGACGATTTCTGAGCGACCTCTACGATAGTTTCCACGGCGAGATCGAGGGCCTTTGGCTGGCCGGCTGAGCCCACAAGCACAGCTCCCAGCTCGCAGGCGAACCCTGATGCCGCGCCAATAGGTCGATTGCACAGTCGCACCATCTTGGCAACATGGCCAAAAACGATACCAACGACAATGGAAAAGGTTGTGTGTTCTACCTCTCGTTTTGTCATTCTCGTCATTCTCCCCTCTTGCATCGTGGCAGCCTCTCGCCTCGCTCTCCTCGCCCGCATGCAGACACTCAGATCTTGGGCTGCTCGTTGGAAGCCCTCGACCACCGACGCAAGCAGCTGGTTGGCAATCGCCGTCTTGGGCGGCAGACGCAGGTCGCCCTCCTTGTAGCCCGCGCGGATCGGGTCGTCCAGGCCGGCCGTCTCGTACTTTAGCGCGCGACGCACCTCGTCCATCGTGAACCACTTGGCGTCCTCGAGCTCTGGGTCGTGGCCCAGGAAAATCGTCTCACCGTCGCCGGGCAGGCCTGGCCGACGGCGCCAATCATCAGTTCGCCGGGAACGGCCACGGCTGCGAGCTGTGGATGACCACACGGCCAACGGTGACGCCGCTCTCCTCCCAGACCTCGCGGCGCACAGCCTCCTCGACCGACTCGCCGGCTCCAGGAAACCAGCCAGCGTGCTGTACCAGTACTTGGGGAAGCGCTTGCTGCGGCCCAGCAGGATGCGCGTGCCGTCGGCGCTGACGGTGGCCATGATGACGGTGGGATCGGTGCGGGGAAGCTCAGGTTGGAGATGCCCTTGCGCGTCTCGCAGGGGCGGCGCTCCTTGGGCGCGCCGCCGGGCGCGACACCCGCCAGGTCAGTGGGCGGGCAGGTCCGCTTGGTGCCGGCATTAACGGAGAGCGTGGGCTGCCGCAGCCGGCGCAGAAGGGGTTGCGGCGTTCCAGTCGAACAGACCGCGCGCCTGGCCATACACGGCCGCTGATTGTGTTAGCGGCAGGGCATGTGTTTGTGTGGTGGATGTGGGGGGAGGGGGGGAATCCCATGGGGAGCGAGAAACCTACCCTCCTCCGCAGACAGGCTCATGCTGCGGGGGTTGTTCATAAAAGGAGAAGCCTCTGGCCTTGCTGGCCTCGATCAGGGCGCGCGCCTTGTCGGCGGTGCCGCCGCGCGGCGTGATGTCGACGGCAAAGTAGGGGCTGCGGAGAAGCTGTTGAAGGAAAAGGGCGCCTCGGCGGTGGGCGCGGCCGCGGGGTCGCTGGGGCTGGAAAACTTGTTCTTCTCGTCGATGCCGAGGAACAGCACAATCGGCAGCGGGTCCAGTTCCGAGTTGTAGGCCTTGATGGCCTCCTCCTCGTCTTCTCAAAGGGATTGGAGTCGACGACGGACGCAATGTCGGCGCGCGTGATCCAGCAGAGCCGCGGCGGCGTGGCGCTGTGGACGAGCGGGGCAAGGTTGTCGATGAGCAGGAAGCGGCCGAGGGGTGGGCAAAGGCGGCGCGGAGGAACTTGTGGTCGGTGCGCAGGAACGACACGCGGTTGAGCGGGCTGCCCGAGAAGTAGTTGGCCACTTCCCGCCGAACTTGCGGTACAGCATGGAGTCGTCGGGAGGCAACTCGGGCAAATCGGCCACGGGGAGAATCGACATGTCGGGACGGTGGAGGGATGTGTGTTTGGATGGGCGGTCGGAAGCGGGCGTTCTTTGCGGCAGTCGTGATCTCTTGGTGCTTCTGATACGAAATGATCTGATTGTTGTTTGCTTCGCTGACGTGAAGCTACGAGGTCAACTTTGCAATTGTGGCCGATACCAACAATGGAGGATAGAGCGCTGTCGGAGTTTCTACCCAGCTGGTTTAGCTTACTTGCAATTGGCTACGATGAGGAAACGACAGCCGAACTGGGTTCACGATCGGATCCGTACTTTGTACTGCGGGGAGCTAGAAAGACTACAACTACAGGCACGCAGAACCACCAGGACACGCTCAAACAGCCTGTGCTGGTGCCGAGCTCGGGCTCCGATGGCTCAGATTCGCCCGCGGCAGTTCCTCTCTTCGTGCCGGGAGAAGAGGCCAGATCACACAGCACGGCAGCTCTGTCTGAAAACCCTGAAAACAGGGTCCTCTCGCCCGGATTCCCAAGAGGAGAGGGGTCTTTGCGCCCGGGGCGATACGAATAGTGCGCGATGGCGCGCCGAGAGGGGAAAGGCAGAGAGGGATGAGGGCCAGAGGACAGGACGGGGGAATTGATCATTTGTACGACTTGGTTGCTCGTAGGCTCAAACGACCAGCAAACAGCCTGCGGTGATAAGCCGGGGTCTCTCTCGCGTTCGTTTGAGAAAAGGACAAACAACCAAAAGCTGCCCCGGACCGCACGCTAATAGATTAGGGCAGTTGGCCCAACAGGAAAAAGCGTGGAGAATCCGGAGATTCTGGCATGCCAGTCTTGGAGTCGCGCAATCCAGTGGACGTGCAGCCTAGCGGGGGCGATGACGGCTGCCGTGGAGTGGGAGACGAGCCCCAGGATCCGGACAGAAGTAAGGAGGAGAGAAGAGGGAGAAGAGGAAAAGAGAAAAGAGAAGAGGAGAAGAGGGAGAGACTCAAGAAGATAGAAGAGAGGAGCGGATGGAAAGCCATGTAAATTGATCAGGAGATAGGAAAAAAAGGCAGAAGCTACCAGACACAAACAGAACCGACGTCTGAGGTGAGAGCCTTCAACTCGCTGCTGATACGCCAAGACACGACTTGGAGGAAGAATGGAGTGATGATACGGGATAATCTTGCGATACGGAGTACAAGGAGTGAGAGACATGGTCACGTGGCCGGGTGACCTGCTGAAGATACCTGGAAGGCTTGAAAGTTGAGAAAGCCCCGGGCCGTCCATGGAGTCTCTGTCAATATCAGTGGTCTTTGAGAAGCTTCAAGAACACTGCAATCGTCAGCAGAGTCTCTGGTGATGAAGCAGAGATACTACGAAGTAGTCATAAGTTTTTGTACAGAGACGTCGCACTCTATTTGTACCAGCTGCTTTTACGCCGACTTTGCACAGCTCAGTGCCACAATAGGAAGGCGGTGAAGCGCCCCACCCAAGGTCTGCCGCCTTCTCGCCGAAAGTTAGCGCATTGACCATTGAGCTCCTGCCTCTGACGCTCAAATTTTTTCTGCCCGTCACAAGCCGACTTGAAAGTTTGCGTCGCAGGCAGGTGCAACTCCGAGTCGCAGACGCCGGCTCTACTTCGTAGGCTCTTTCCCCAACTTCCCACTTTACCAGCTTTTGTTCAGCCACGCGAGTCTCCTCACTTCTTGCCGAACTCTGTCTCAGACTCCTTTTCCGGCCTCACATCCAACATCCGTTCTCACTCGTTTCATTCTTGTCCTTGTGTCTTCCGACCTCTCTGCACCACGAGCATCCAGGCCAACACCCCCGTACCGCCGACGCACCCTTGGACCCCGGCCTGCGAAAACGTCATTTAGTTACACCCCTGCTTTTTGTGGCTCTTCTGGGCTTTTCTTTCTTCTTTTCTTCTTCTTCTTCTTCCCGCCGCTGTCAAAACAACAAGGCAAGCCACTTCGTGCACGACGGATTGGCCCTTTTTTCAATCTCTTCGTTTCGTTCTTGACAAGCGCCTCTGTACGTTCGCTCGACGTGGCAGCTCCTCCTCCTCGACAACTCAACATCCAACTAGAGAGGTGACGACGGTGGTAACGATTACGAACGGCGGTGGTGACTTTGAGCGACCTTTTCTCTCATCATGGTTCCTCCCACGGACCGCTCAACCTCGATGTTGAGGCCATCTCTGGCATTTGCGGGTGCGTGGACTCTGGATCGCCCATTGTCTCTCCCTCGGAGTGACCTATTTGCCGACCTTTCTGCTAACAACTCTGCCTGTCTGGTCTAGATCCGTCTCAATTGCCTGCTGGGTCGTCGTCTTTTCTCCGCAGATTATCGAAAACTTCCGCCGCAGCAGTGCCGATGGCCTGTCTCTGCAATTCATCATCGTCTGGCTCGCTGGCGATGTCTTTAACATCCTGGGCGCCGTCCTGCAGGGCGTGCTACCAACAATGGTGAGTGACCATTCAAACCACCCATGTGTGTTGTTTTTTGCTAACAACGTGTCTCCACCCAGATCATCCTCGCCGTCTACTACACGATTGCCGACATTGTACTGCTGGGCCAGTGCTTCTACTACCGGGGATTCACGTGGCGCGACGACGTGGTGCCGCCAAAGCCAAAGGCCAAGAAGACGCGGAGAGCAGTCGACGTCGCCGGCGGAGGCAGCAGCAGCAGAACCGGCCGTCCCGACGAGCACACGTCGCTGCTGGCCAAGAACACCGACATGAACAGACGGATCGGCGAGACTGGCGGGGAGAATGGCCATCTCCACCAGCACCACACCATCAGGAGCGCCGCGGCTCCAACTGGTCGACCCTGTCGCCCGCCGTGCCCTTTGTCCCCGACATTGCGAGTGCCGAGCACACCACCCCTGCCTCGGCGACTGTGCCACCCCCAGCCCGGCCCTCGCAGGCTGCCAGCACACTCCAGACCGTTTTGTTCAACGCCGTGTCCATGGTTATGGTCTGCGCGGCAGGCGTGGCCGGCTGGTACCTCAGCGGCGGTAGCCAGCGCGACGACAGCGACCACGGCAGCAGCCCGCCCCCTTCCCAAGGCGAGAGCGACGTGACGTTTAGCTTTTGGGCCAGGTCTTTGGCTACCTCTGCGCCGTTTTCTACCTGGGCTCCCGCGTGCCCCAGCTGCTGCTCAACTGGCGCCGCCAGTCCACCGAGGTGTCAGCATGCTCTTCTTCCTCTTTGCCTGTCTGGGCAACCTGACCTACGTCCTGTCCATCTTTGCTTTGACGGCTGCCTGAAGAACGGCACGGTTTGCACGCCGAGGACGCCCGTGCACGCTACGGCCGCTACCTGCTGGTGAACCTGTCGTGGCTCGCCGGCAGCCTGGGCACGCTGCTCCTCGACATGTGCATCTTTGTGCAGTTCTTCATCTACCGGGTGGAGGGTGCCGACGATGGCGATGTCGAGGGACAGGGCTCCTGCGACACGGACGTCGACGATGATGCCGATGCGGACTCGGCCGATGCCAACTGCGTCGACGACCACTCGGATGAGGAGGTGACAACCGGCCGCTTCTGCGCCGCAACATGTCGAGCTACCACTGAGAGTCGTGGGGCGCGAGCTGTGAGCTGTTTCCTTTTGTCTTTTCTTCCCGGTCTTCTTTCTTCTTTTGTCTACTTGTCACTTTGCATGGACCGGCTTGTTTCTCTTTTTCTTTTGTACCAAAAATCACACCAAAAGGAGGCGGTGGCATTTAAAAGCGATTTCGGGTCAATTTCAAGGTTTTCTTTTCTCGTTCAATCTAGCTTCATGGCCCAACAAGTTTGGGCTCGAAATGAAAAGGAAGGCATCGGATAGCACATCTCTCATGTTTATACAGTCGATAGCATCTACGGCCATGGACGCGGCGTTTTGATAACTTTGAGAATAAGGACAGTACAGCTGAGCTGTTCAAAATATTAATTTTGCCGTGACAAACAGTGAAGAAAAAAGATGGAGCCCTTTGTGCCAAAAGACCTCGCAAAAGACAAGCTGTTTCACCCGTTCGATCGAATGACGTCAAGACCATGATCGATGAATGAAATCGACGCCGACAAGTACTCGGAAACGACTAACAAGAAAAAACCGTCACGAAATCGGACTTGACGAACCAGCGGCATACTCAGCAACACAGGCAACGGCTTGAACGCAGCAACAAGCCGCTGGACACTGGTAGAAAACGCAGACATGTCTTCACACCAAGTACGCACTCGATCTCACAGTAAAGGTCCGCACCCGAAATAGTTCACAGTAGTAACGCATTTCGTACAATCTTTGCGAAGCCGTCATTCAAACGTACAAACTCGTTCCGCATTGACCCAGGAAGAAGGCAAAATTGCATAAGAAAGTAGAGGGCAACAAACAAAACCGCCAAACACTCCTCCAAACGCAACCCTCGCAGGATCGGTTATCGGAGGATCAAAGAACAGCAGGACAGCGCTTCTCCGCCATCCTTGGTTTCCTTTCCCTTCCTTCGTATATAAACGCAAAACATAATTACAAAGTGATTCGCCATAGCTCGTTTGTACGTCATGCAGCTCGCCCGGCCCCCCTTATCCGTCAAGGAAAGAGAAGAATGACAGCTGGTGTCCTCGTCATTGAAAGTCTATTTGCCCATGAACCGGAAAAGTCGGAGGCGGCCAGCCGGCAGTAAAATGTGGAAAAGAAAAATAAACAATAAAGGGGGAGTCGGAATGTATGAGAAAAGCGTGGATGGAGATATCTGTCCTTCTCAGCCCCTGTGCACCAGAAAGGACAGGCACAATAGAGGTAAACCACTCGGCCGACGAAAGGCAGCAACAGAGGATATGACTGCTGTCACCCATTTACAGGGAAAGCAGGGGCTCCTCCGCCGAGACCTTGGTCGTTCCCGTCCCCAGATCCGCCTGGGAGCGGCCGGGAAGTCAGTCTCCTCGTACTTCGGCACGGACACGGGCTCGGTCGCGGGACCTTGGGCGCGGTAGCCACGGCCACCGGGACGGACGTCACGGAAGCAACCGTCACGGGCTCGGCCGTGGGGACCTTGGGAGCGGTAGTCACGGCCACCGGGACAGACGTCACGGGCACAGAAGCCGTCACGGGCTTGGACGTGGCCGGGGCCGGGGCCGGAGACGGAGACGAAGCCGGCACAGGGTTCGGGCCGACCGGCCACCAAGGAGCTGCTGGGCCTTGGCGGTGTAATCGCCCATGTACTGCTTGGTAACCTCGGTGGCGTGAGCGGTGTGCTTATTGGCGACATCGCGGAGCTGGGTGGTCTGGGCGTCGAAGAGGTCCGACACGTTCTTGACCTGAGCATCAATAAGCTCCTTGTTCGTCTTGTAAACGAGCGGGGCGATGAACAGGACGGTGGTGCCAATCAGGGAGAGGCCCCAGTACGGCACAAACTTGACGAGGAAGTACGACAGGAAAGCGGCAATGCAGGCAGCAGAGGACACAGCAATGTTCTCGGCGTACAGGATGCGCTGGGCCTCAATGACAAAGAAGTTGAGCAGCTCGTGCACGTCGCCGAGCATGTTGTCGAGCGCCTGGCGCGGGAGAGTGTAGTACTGGCGGGGCGGAGCTGGCTGGCAAGGCCTTGTTCAGGACCAGCTTGCCGGCAATCTCCGCGGCCACGGTGACGCCGAGAACCATCCACGTCAGCCGCAGACCCCAGCGGAGAACATCGAGGTATCTGATGGCAAAAATCAAGGTAACAATTGAGGCATAGGCAATTCCGGACGCGCCTATAACAAGAGTCAGCAAACGGACGACCCATGGGAAACAAAGCGTGCTTATAGGAACCGTTTGTCGGGAGCGTTCAGGTATACGTACGGGGATTGTTCCACGACAGGAGCTCGGAGAAAATGAGTGGTAGTGCGTCAGGGTTGGCCAGTGGCCGCGGGTGTTGAGGGGGTCTGGCGAGCGTTGGCCAGGTTGTTGAGCTCGTCTGAGGTTTTTGCTGCCTCGTCTTTGGCGGCAGTGGCAAGAGGGCCTGCGAAGTGAAAGCAAGAGCGTTAGTTTTGATGGTACGACCTAAAAGCCCATGCTTGAAGCTACAAGTACTGTGCTACTCACCATTTGAGAAAGTGTCATCTAAAGCGAAAGCGCAGTGCTGTTAGTACACGAATCATCAGGGGAATTGATATGGGGCCGAACGCCGGAAACTAGAGGAACTATGAAAATTTGTCAGCAGGCTGTCCAGTAGCAGAGCGTCAAAGATAGGGATAAGAACGGCATTGCGATGTGCGCGAAAACCCGTTCGCACGGTCTAGACATACCGAACTCTTGACGCCACCGCTGGCGGTGAAATCGGCAGTGTCCGCCATGGCTTCGAATGTGTATGGAAATGTGAGAGATTGGGTGAGTTCCGAAGCAAGTCTGACGATGAATGGTCGTTTTGGGGAAAGCTAAGGAGGAAGAGAGCGGTTCCCAGGATCTAGCTCGGAGGTTTGCAAGATTTGCTGTTTCAAGCCTGTGCCGTAAAACCCAATGATCAATGTTAGCTGTTGCGCAAGACTGGAGGCGGGAGGGACTGCTGCAGCGAGGGGCGAAAGAGCTGATTTGCAATAGTCTGGAGAGAGTGTGTGATTTCACAGGACGGAAGGGAGCAAGGTAGGAGAAGAGGGAAGCAAGAGAAGCAAGAGAAAGCAGCAAATGTGAGAAATGAGAAGGAGATTGCAGGTTGCAGAAAGCAGATAAAAAGAGGAGAAAAATCGAAAATGAAAAGGGGGCCCAGCTCAGTACGACAAGGGGTGGAGATCAAAGAATGGTTTGTATGATGCAACGATGGCCAAAGCATCTTCTGGAAGAACTGTTTTCGTGCCACGTCCCCGATGGTAAACACGTCTTGTCATGGCCCCCTCTCTCTCTGCCCATCTACAGCCAGAGCCAGACCTTGGAGGATGCTTCTCTTTGGTGGGAGACTCGAATCACAACGGTAAGCTCTCTCGCGCCTCGACTGCTGCCTGCCAGCAGGATACCAGTTCAGGCGACTTGGCCTCCTGTCCACTGCAGCCATTTGACCCCTATCTCTCGCGGGGCTCGTGACGACGACGCACCAGGTACACTCGTTTTTTATGCACACGAACAGTCACGCGGGACAAGCCCGAGCAAAGGAGACGGCCAAGACCGCAGGTGAGCACAGAGAGACGGCAGTGTGAAGACGCGAAGACATGACGACGTAGATGGGTTGCAGTGAGAGGCAACCGATGGGCGCCAAAGGGAAAGTGAGGCAGAGGTGCAGAGCAGCAAAGCAAAGGCAGCAAACGCAGCAAGCAGCAGATTGGCAACTGACCTGTAGTGACCTGTAGTGTGGCTTTGACGATTTGGAGTATTTGGAGTATCGTGACGATCGCGAGGGCGTTTGCAGGAAGAGGGGAAGATGGATGAGGAGGGAGAGTGTGTGAAAGAAGAAGAGGCTTTTTGTTTTGAGATTGGATTTTATTCTTATTCCGAGAAGGAGCGAGGGAGAAGCACGGAGAAGAAAGAAAAAAAATAGCGAGCAGGAGGTGGGGAGACGCGAGACATAAGCAGGGAAGGAGAGATCGGAGATGGGCCAGGCCCTCTTCTTCTGGAGAGGGAAGGGACGACCACCAGGAAAAGGTGATGTCAATCCCGGTGGGACGTCGTCACCTGCATTCTGGGCGAAAAAGGCACAAACGACGGGCGTGTGGGCGCTGGAACGAAAGTGCCTAATAGTGAACTACGACATAACGGACCTGAGCTCTTCGAGAGCTTGTCCACTGGTGCGTCTTCCGTTGTGCTGTGACGTGTATGGCGCATTCTGCTACCCCGTCGCTCGCTCTCTTTCCCTCTTTGTCGTTGTGTGTGGCCTCTCGTCGCCTCTGTTTTGGTGGCCCACCTTGCCGAGCTCGAGTGTGTTAGCGTGGTATCTCGGTGGCGACTGCACAAAGGCAAGCAGAACGGCAAAAAGCTCGCATCAGTCCAAACGGATTGGCTGTTGATAGGCGTTGCTTAGCCAGTAACAGCCGCTGTTGTGGGGACCGCAGAGCCTGGGTGGGGCCACCGGGCCCGCTTTTGGTCGCTGGGAGACCTGGGACGGAAGGTGCGACGTAAGAGATATCGAGACGCCTTACGAAGTACTCCAGAGGCAACGGCAGGGCCTGGCCCATCGTCCCCTACGACAAGTAAAGTTCCTCCGACCTGCTGCAGCTGTAGGCAAGGATGACCGTTTCGGTGCACTGCACAGACGGCACAGGAGCGCCTTCCCTCCCGCCACCGGAAACGCCAAAAAATGGTCCGTGTCGTCATTACCTTTCACACCTCTTCACGCTGAGGCGGCATTTGCATGTGACTATGGCAGCTAGCCTGCGCTAGCGCCCCTGCGTGATAAGACATTGCCTGGAATGCACGCGACCACCTTTATCTGCATATTTCGACGGACGGGTGACGGCTGAGTCCGCTCACTTGTCAGGTCGGGTGTTTGCCTCATCGTCGTGAGACATGTTCCCGGATGCAGTGGTTCGTCAGGTCAGAACGGTGGGTGTATCGATAGTGTTTATATACTTGGTCTCGTAAAGCTCAAACTGTGAGTGCTAAAAAATCCAAAAATCCAAAAATCCCACGTATGCTATGTTACTTCGTGGATGTATCTATTGGCTCGACACGGGCAGTCAATACTGTGTTTTGTGGCGTGTTCGTGAGTGCGCCAACCAATGCTATGCTGTGCATTTGCCCACTGTGACAAGAAGAAGAAATCAAAAGTCGTAGCCTTGCCTTGCCAGCCACGTTACCAAGAAGAAGAAAAAGAGGACGAGAAAAAGAAAAAAAAAGACGTCGGAAAAAAAAGGAAAAAGACGATCGTCACATCGTACAGCCGGCAGCTCAACGTCTCCAGCCAAAGAAGCCGTAGCCGGAAGACGCCGTGGTGTTGGTGGCGGGCGCTGTGGCTGGCGCCGCTGCAGCGGCCGCTTTGGTGCCGGCTGCGTTCGCGTTGCTGTCCGAAGCTGACGCGGTCAGCCGACCCAGCATGCCCATGGCCGTGGACGTGGCAGAAGCAGCTGCAGCAGCTCCTCCCGCGCTGCTCGCGTTGCTGAGCATCGTGGCCATGTCCTGTGGCGACAAGCCCAGTGCCTTCCGCAGGCTCTCGAGCCGCTGTTTTGCCTCTTCGGCCTCCTGGCGGGCCACGGCCTCGGACGTTTTGGCCTGTACGAGCTCCAAGACGAGCGCATCTTGTTGCGGCTCCATGCTGTTGTCCTCGTTGCCGCCTGGATAGCCATCCGTGCCGCCACCAAAGACAGAATCACGACGGCCCGGTCCACGGACGACCAGGACGACGACCGCTTTCCGTTGCCGCTAAACATGGACAGAGTATTGTTGGCCGGCGGCGGCCCCGGAGCCGCGGACCCGGAGGCCTGCAACGGCGTGGACTTGCTACGTCCAAGCTTGAGCTCACGAAGGCCACCAGAGGCGCCACCCTTGCCAGGCGCTCCACCACCGCCACCGGTGCCCGTAGCCCGTCCAAACCAATCCGTCGCTGCGTCGGCGATGCCATGCCTACCAGTGCCCTCGGCAGCGTGGCCGCTGGCTGCGGCTGCACTGTTGCTGTGTGAAAAGTGAGAAGCACCGGCGGCGGCTGCGACGGCAGCCGAGGCGGCCTCGATGCCATTCGCGTCCGCAGATCATGGACCTGGCGCTCCAGCCGCTGCTTGTCTTGGTGCAGTACACGGGCATGTGCATGGCTGTCGCGTAGCTGGTCTTTCATGGTCGCCACCTCTTGCTCCATTTCGTAGACTTGACGGTTGCGGTCCTGGCCTTTGCAAGCTCGTTGGCCAGCTGCTCCTTTGCGCGTCCGAGCTCGTCCCGCAGCTGCGACTTGTCTGTGGCACCGAAGAGCGCCGACTGTCGACCTTTGGAGCAAAGCGCGCCGCCACAGGCTCAATCAGTGCAAAGAGCTCGTCTTGCGGCATTGAAAGCTCAAAGCTTGATGCCTCGTTGGCTGTCGTGGTCTCGGATGCGATAGGGGCATCCTCCGCTTCTGTTGCTCGCAGCTGAACACCAAACGTGACTGGCGCCTTCTGGACGGGCTCAGACACGGCCCTCGTCGTGCTCTTCTCGCGCAGGTTTTGCAGAAGCGTCTGCACGAGCTTTTGGTCGTCGCTGCGCTCCTCCCTCTCTCGTTGCAGTTGATCCGTGGCGAGTGCATGCTGGCGTTGAAGGTCGCCCAGTGCTGTGAGAAGGTCCTCAATTTGACTGTGAAGATACCGGTCGTTGTCGGAGTTTTTATGGTTGGAGCCGCTGGAAGCGACGGCATGCTTGGCGGATGCATGGATGTCGGATGAGGAGTCGCGGGATAGAGATGTTGCGTCTGTCGAAGTTGAGCTTAGGACGGAGGAAGAGGATGAGGAGGTGGCGGATGAGGACGACGGACCGGCTGCGGACGAAGCTGCCTCCATCGAGTTGACTGTGGAGGCTATGCTGTGCTTCGAGGAGCTCCGCCGAAGCAGACTCAATGGTCGCAGTGGTGCGCTGAGGCCCAAGTTGAGGGCCGGCGGCTGTTGGCCGGGCGACGATGCGCCAGTCGGAGAGGCAAGGTTGCTGGTGGAAATGGGGGGGGATGGGGATTCGTTGATGGAAGGCGGCGGGCTTGGAAGCCGTCGCTGTTGCCGATGGCGAAGAGGAAGACGATGACGTCCAAAGGCGGCCCAGGAAGCGAGATGCTATAGTGCTGATGGCCGAAGAGCGGTCCGTATTGCTGCTGGTCTCGGTCTGATTGTTGGTCTTTGCAATCTGTGCCTCACGGTAGGCCTGGTCAAGCGAAGCCAATCGGTCTCGAGAAACCACACTGGACAGGCTGAGGAAATGCAGCACAAACTCGTCTGCATTGTAGCGGTAGCAATCCCACAGGCTCCGGGAGAGCAAAAGCTGGATGACATCTTCGAGCTCTGCGCAAGCAAGCAAACGTGCCTCGTTGTTCTGCATAAGTGACAGAGCCACCCGCATAATGGTCTCAGTCGCGCCTTCGGCAAAGACTACATCGTACATGCGAAACAGCATGGGCAGGGGGCAAGTCACGGCGAAAAAGGACAAGAACCATTGTGAAACGTAGGCAGCGGGGTCTACCTGCAAATCTTCCAAATGGGACGACAGTTCCGGCAACGTGCTGCGTAGCAGTTCGCGGAATTGGTAGATTCGGAGGTGCAAGCCTGCTAGATCTGGCATGTAAGAGCTCCGCAAATCGTAGTTTTCCATGAGTCTGCAGACTGTCAGTACCACAGTGCAATCAAAGTCGGTGCGACCCTATACAACATCAGCCCATCCACCAGCATTTCGACCCATACAAATCGCATCATTGATGCGACTGTCCACGCACGATAAAGGGTAAAAAACACAACACTTACTTGACAAGAACACAGAAAGCCTCTCTGTCCGGCATGTGCATCAAAAGCGGCCCAACCAAGAAAGCAAGCCCTGGCAGTAGCCGATGCGAGGCTCGTGCAAGCTGTAGCTTTTCAGAACACGGCCGAGCATACGCTGTCCGTCGCCGTCCGGTTCGCGAACATCTCCACACGGGGAAACTGCGGCCGAGGTCTTTGCCAATGATGCCCTCGTATGGACTGGTCGCGTCACAAAACTGCTCGTATTGGTCGAGTAGTGCCGCATCGCGTGTAGCCCCGGTCATGCCCTGCCATACAACACCGCGCAACGGCGGAGGAATGCCCTTGACCGTGATCTTGTTGGACAGCAGCGTCGGCAGACGAGCAGCAGTCTGGTGATAGTTCCTGGACAAGGGCGGCGTAAAATTCGAGATCGGTCATATTGGCGGTGGGGGAAGCATCGAGTAGCGTAGTGCGGTGGTGTTGGCCCCGTGGACCATATCGCGGAGCTGAGCCACCGACACCTGGACGAACGCGGCGCGGGAGACTTGTGTGCCGTCGGGCGCCTGGACACGGATGCTCTTGGGGTTTGTCGCGAGCTTTGCGTTTTCCTGTTCGAGTCGTGCAAGGAGCATGGCCGTCTCAGAGAACATTAGCGCAGGATGCATTTCTGAATGCTGCGGAAGTGGATATACGTACGTTATCGGTGTTTGGCCCGTTGGACTCCTCAATCTCGTCTGCTGAAGCTGCTCCCAGTTCACCACGCTCAACCTCCTCATCGCTGGCCTCGCTGCCAGATTCATCTTCGGTCACTGTGGGCATCGTGGCTCTGTGACTCCGTGATGTGCTGGGTGTTGTCGGTCTGGCATCCTCGCCTGCTGCCCCGGTCGACCTCTCCGGATGCTGAGCTGTCCGTGCTGATGCCCAGGACGGGGCGGCTCGGATAGGCGAACAGTGACATTAGAGAATCGTGGACATCGAGACGAGGGAAGGGCACCGGCCTCGGCCTGCTCCTCAGAAGCGCTCTCAGCGTCGAACTCCTCAACGGGCTCCTCCAATAGTAGTGAAGATGTGCGCTCTTGTCCTATGTCATTCTGCGTCCGAGCCGCCTGTATCTTCCGCATCGTCCGGCGACGGTCTGTCGAGTTCTGAAGCCGAGGGAGCGAGCGGAGGCTGCATCGTCTTGTGTGATCGTGGCGTTTTGGGTGTCTCGTCTCGTTCTTTCTAATTTGTCTGCTTCCTTTGGCGCATCTTCCGCAGCCGCGTCAGGGACGCTGCGTACGCTCACGGCGGCCGTTTTTACGTTCGTGCTCAGTTTCTGACGTGGACTTTCGTTCCACGGCCATGGTACCGGCGTCCATGGCGTCCATGTTGGGTATGTCGACTCGGTCGTGAAATGTGAGGCCGGCGGTCGTCAAGTCGTGCAAACAGACGAGGAAAGCGCGATTGTTCCCTTTGCCTTTGCCGAGTTCGAGTGTATGAGAGTCGCGTTTGTTTGTTTTAGGGCCTTCTCCCCCTTACCCCCCTTCAAATGCCAGTGCGGGCAGCAATGCACATCAAGGCCGAAGGGAGAAAATGGGAGAATGGACGGCGTGCGAATTGCAGGGAGGCGGGCCCTGGCGCTGCACACAAATAGCAAGCAAGGCTGCTTTGGCGTGTCGAGCTTCTCGCGTATCGTCAGAAAGTCTGGCGAGAGCGAGAAACCTAGGCAATTGCTGTTGGCCGCTGTGTGTCGTGCGATCTTGCGTCACGATCTTGCGACCGGTATGTCTTAGCTTGACAAAGGGCAAAAGGAGGGCCTGCACGCGGTTCTCTCGTGTACCGTACAAGCTGTATGGACAGTGGGAGCGGGTTAAAGGGGTCAGGTTGCTGTATGTTCCGCGTGTATTGAAACCGAGACGGCGGAATGTAAACTAGAAGGTGGCTCGGCTGTAAGAGAATGGCGAGAAGGAAAGTGAAAAAAACAGTCGACAAGATTCACAAAGAAGGACACGAGATGACAAGCTCACACGACAAGAAGGAAAAGTAGAAAGAGAGGAAAAGCGCAGAGAAAACAAAAAACAAAACCCCTGACCGAAGCAGGGAGAAAGCGGAGGCCGGTAGACGCAGGGAAGGAGCGATTGTGAGGTTTGTTCCCTATTTCGCGATGTCCAATGGGCGGGCGCAATGGAGCGCTAAATGCTACGGCTCTTGGTCATTGCACCAAAAGCAGCAAAAGCTCATTTAACGATGGAGAGCATGCAAGCGGGGGCCAATGACAGCAGCGTGTGCGAAGAAAAGGGGGGTGAAGGGCCTCGTCCTTCGTTTCTTCGTTTCTTCGTATGTACATACGCGGCGCGGTGGTGGGAGAAGGGGAAACAGGGCAGAGAGAGGCACAAAAGAGAGGCGAGAAAGCGCGACCACGCACAGGATGCAGGCGCCGGCCAACCACGTGAGAACGAGACCACCGCTAGCCAAGGCAACTTGCAGGGCCTCTCACGCGCCGATCTCATTCTGTTTGTTGTCTACAAAGTATGGAATGATCCATGGTGAATCCAAGGCCTGGGCCACGCGAACTACGAGTACTGCATGCAGCTTCCCTTGACCTCTGCGCTCTTTGCGTGGGCTTGCCTCGACACATTGGCCTTCGCGGCGGGCCGTCCAGCCTTCTGGGCCGCTGCTGCCTGCCACTGGATGTTCCGCATTCTGCATTTCCCATATTCATGCAGGAACAAGCTAAATATGCAGCCAAAACTCTGATGGCGTTTGCATCGTGTCTTCTGTTCTTGCGTATCGGGCAGGCTGGGCAGGATACGGCCCTCGCGAGAACGAAACGGTGAAGAAACCGCTGAAAGTCAAGGCCGTCGCACAGGGCCGAACCTGGCCGGGTGTTTGGTGAAGCTGTTGCTCTGTTTCGTTCCGTTTCCTCCTGGCCCGCCTGTTTCTGCCACCTCCGTACGAAGTAGAGTGTGAGTTCCGCGGTGCAGCATCCTACGAGATTGCCCCATCATACCGGGTGCCTTTACTGAGTAGACACAAAGGCTTCGCTGAATCTCGCTTTTTGCTACCAGGCGTTGAAAGATCAGCCGGCTTAAAGCTGGCTGGACCGGCTGGACGTGGGCCTAGGCCCTAGCTGGGCCACGGAGTGCCGGACGGTTTGACTGTTGGCTTGTGGATGGTCAGGGGCCGTAGTTTTTTGGGTGCATTTTATTTTCTTACCCCTGAAGCTAGTCGTTGTAGCGGCGCGTTTTGCCGCAACGCGCCTTTTTTGGGGCGAAGATTCCAGGGGCACGAGGAAGCCACCAAACGCCAGCTGCAGCCGGCGACGCGCCGTTGCAACCCAATCATCGCTAGACAGCCTGACACGAATATTTTATGCAGGGAAGAGAGCTGACAGATACGCCCAAACAGGTCGAGGACGGTACCAGTGGTTCTGGCGTGAATACTTTGTACAACAGCATCGTTTATTACTTTTTACAAAGTGCAACGCACTCCGTCATGAACGTAGAAAGATGGAGGCTTTACGAGTACATCATGTGTCACAAGAATCCAACTGTCAAAAACAAAGCTATTCTTTCTGTAGAGGCGAGCCCGCAACGACGCCAGATTCACCGCTACTATCAACTTAGGGGGCGCCTACCGTGAGATGTGCGCTGTAATGCTACCCAGCATCTCCTCTCTTAGGTGGACAAAGCAATATCAACTACAGTCCACAGGGAAACGATGACAAAAAAAGCCAAGAAACAGTACAAAGAAAGGGAAAAGCCCCGATACAACGCCAAACAACTTGAGAATAAAAAAAAACTACACAGCCCGGAATCACGTGCATGCGCTAGCACCCGCAACCGTTCCTACATCATCGAGATACTTGTGTGTGCACCGGGTGGCCCTTGCATCATGCACCATCTGAGGTGTCCGGTGCTATGGCGGACTGCCTGGTTGCGCCGTGTGGAGGTACTGGTCCTGGCGTGCCCCCGGCCAGCCCGGTAGTTGAAAGCACCGCTAGGGCCGCCCGGTCACCAGCGCCGCCGCCTGGTTTGGCGGGTTCGGCTGTGTGGCAAACGCGGGTTCCCGTGTGTAGTCAATGCCGGATAGAAGCTCTGCAGTTTGCTGTACAAGCTTCGCGAATGTTACGCGTTGCCGCTTTCCTCGCGATTCGCTCGTTTGGGTCTCTGGTTCGGGTGGTTGAGCCGTGGAATCCCCCGGCGCAGGTGGTGGCGGATGCGGCCAGGGTAGCGGAAAGACGGAAGTTGACGCGGTGAGAGCCGGCGGCGCTCAAGAAGCTGGGTCCTTGGGACGGCATTGGCAGTCATCTTTCCTGTCGGCCAAGCTGGCCAGGTACGCCAGGTTGGACTGGATTCAGCTTCATGCACCTACGGATGGTTAGTAGCTGCTTTCATAGGAAGAGCGGCCAGAGGATGTAAACGTACTGGATGTAATCTGCCCGCACGAGTTCTCCTCGCTCAGACACGGGCTCGGGTTGTCTCGCTGGGTTGCTCTCGACACCGGGCTTCGGCGGCGTGCTCCTTCTTCAGGGCAATCTGAGTACTCCGCAGCTGGATCGGACTCGTAGAGGAGCTCTTGGTTGATGTTTAGCAGAATAGTAAACAGCTCCTTCTCCCCGGTTCTCGCTTCCGGGAGCTGAGCGGCGGACCCTGTGGCGCGGCCGTACACTAGCACGGGACCGCTAGTGCCGGGGAATGTCGGTTGTCTAGGTGTGAGATGCACCAGCTTGCAAGACCCGGCCGAGTGCGGGGGGGCTGAGGGCCGTTGGGAGATATGTAGCGCGTTGCAGCAGACCGTGGGGGCTCTGCATCGTGTTAAAGGGCGGGGCGGCGGCGGCTGCTGCGGGTGGGGAGGTGAGGCTGCTGCAGCTGTTGTGAGTGAGGGGACTGGTGCGGTGGCATTTGCTCGGTGTTTTGTAATTGCTTCGGGGAGCGGCGTCGGCAGCTGTTGGTTGGGTAGGGGTGTCGGAGGTTGGTTGGGCGGACTGTTGTTGCCTGAAGATTCTGCACATTGTTGAGGGTGTTGAGGATGCTGCATGTGCTGGGAGGGTTGCTCCGAGGAGGTTGCTGTTGCCTGATCTGTGGGTGCTGAGGATGCTGTGGGATGCGTTGTTGTGATGCTGGGGCTGAGGATGTGGGATGCTGGGCAGGGGATGTTGTTGAGATGCTGGAGCTGTTGATGTTGCTGTGTGTGATGCTGCTGATGGCTTGGATGCGCTGATGGCTGATGGCTGCTGCTGTTGATTGCTGTGCTGTTGTTGCTGCGCAGATTTTTGTGATGTTAGCTGGATTTGGTGTTGCTGTTGCGTGGCTGCATCTGCGATAGCTGCTGCTGGCATAACCGGCCATAGGACTGCCTTGTATGCAATGGGGATTGTAAGGGCCCGCTGCGGCGTGCCATGCCTCCGGACCCTGCTGAGGAGGCTGCAGGCGTTGGCTGGTGCCTGCCTTGCTGTTGCTGCTGATGCTGCTGCTGTTGTTGCCTGAATAAAGGCTGGTGCGTGCTGGGTCACTGAAAAGCCCGGGCAAATCTGGACGCATGTCATCATTGTTAAAGTTCGGCGGCATCTGCGGCTGGCCCATCACTCGCAGGCATTCCCACGCCAATGAACGGGGGGACCCGGGTGGAACGTGCTGTTTATTACTACAAAGGATGTCAGAAGAAAGATATGAACCCCGAACAGTGGGCGATAGAGCGAGATCGACTCACTTTGACCATTGCCATATGCGGCTATGCCGGGGCTCGGCATATTTCCCCCCGCCGGGAGGTCCGGGCGTACCCATTTCATGTTTGGGGGTTTGCCCCCGCCTTTGGCATAAACGGCGACTGGGCCCGCCCCGGCATGCCAAACGGCTACGGGCATTACATCAAATCTGCTGCTTTTGCTCGGCCCCGGCATGGGAAAACCAGGTGCGGCAGTCTGTTGCTGTGGGTGGACTGGCTGCTGGGCCAGGCTGCTGCATCTGCTGTTTGGTGTGGGCGTTGTTGAAAAAAGGGGGCCTGGTGGCCCGCCCGGGGGTTGGGGAACCCGTATTTGGTTGGGTACATGGCGCTCGGGTCTGGGGAAAGAATGGGTTCGGAGGTTTGAAATTATGGGAGGGTCCAAAAGACGGGCAAAAAGGCGCACGATGTGAGCGCCAGGTAATGGGTGGGGGTCAAAGGGAGGGCGATCAAGCGGTGCGAAGAGACTGGCTGGTGGGTTCGCGATAGGTATGGTAGCGGGAGGATGCACGTAGGTGGGGTGGGTGTGTGTCGTCGATGGGGCTATATGCGGAATGCAGCAGAGTTGCAGGCGTTCTAAGACGATCCCGAGTCGTGGAGTCTCGCCCAGACAGTCGTGATGCCCAAACAGGGGTTGTAAGCGTGTGCGGGCGGCGGTAAAGAGTGACGCGTGCCCGCGAAAACAGACGCAAGATAGGCCAGCAGGTGATCAGGATAGGGAGGGAGCGTGTGGTTGGGTGGGAGGATGTGACACGAGATGTTGAACACGAGATTGTGAGGAAGGGGTGTGCTGGGGCCAAAGCCGATGGCGCCGTGAGATTCCGAGGCGAGGGAAAGGGAGACGATGGCCAAGGGGCCAAAGAGGAGTGAAGGGCCGGCGCGAAACAGAAGACAGATGGAAGGTTGCTGAACGAGACGAGCGAGTGGGCGTTCCGGCCGTTGAATGCAAAAGGCAAAAGCGCGTCCCACAATAGCATGGGCACGTACGACGTACGGAGCACGGCGACTAGGAAGAGCAAAGGCCAAGGCCAAGGAAAAAGAAACCCAACAAGAGAGATGGAGAGGGAGAGACAGGGCTTAATGCCGGTGCAGCGCGCGGGCATGGGGAGGTCGGAGGAGGCTGGCTCTCTGTGGAGGTTGAAAGGGAGGATTGGGCAAATGCGAGGAAAGCGACAGGCAGCGACACAAAAGCGCACTGGCGCTGCGATTGCCCGAGTTTTTCGCGCGCAGGCAGCCCGTTTTCCGCCTCCGCGTAGGCTGTTCGCATAAGTTCGTCTTCGGTGCAATTATGGCCGCTTTGCTCTGCTGAGCCGAAAACAAAGTGGGTTTGGAGCGCCTCCAGCGAATCAGGCGACAGGCGCAAGTGAGATGTAACCAATCGCACGCCTACCGCAAGTGGGCATATCACGACCACAAAAAGCCCAGCCGAGCAGTGGTTCGTTTTTATCCATCATGTGTTGTATTGTTTCAAGGTATACAATGACAAGATATAGTGTTCTCGACAACCACCATTAAATACGTCGGGCTCCATGTGCACATGGTCCCCGCCTCGTCTTTGACCTCACGATTGGTACGTCGCTGCCGTACATTGACACGCCGGCCACGACATCCAAAAAGGTCTGCGCAACGACCTCATCGGCCTTGGCGATGGGTGCAGCTCGTCATAGAAGAGGTAGTTCTCTTGGAGACCGGCAGAGTCTGTGCAGCTCCCGCGAGTCGGGCCAGTGGTGGAAGTAGCCGGTGCTGTTGGCGGGCGCCGTCAGATACGCAGACGGACTGTTGTACATGTCGGTCAGCAGCTGGTGGGTGTTGTAGAATGGACACGGAGGCGCCGACCAGCGGCGGCGCACGACGGCCGTGGAAGGGCACACCGTAGTCGAACATGGCGTTGACACTGGCGGTGTACTCCATAATCTTGTTGGCGTACTCCGTCTCGTTGTACACCGTCTTGTTGCCCCAGTACAGGTTGTCGCCCGCGCCGCCGTCACTCCGGGGACGGTACATGGCATGAGATGCAGCGGTGCCTGGTTGAAGAGCACGACGCGACGGCCACCGGCGGCATAGGACGGCGTCGAGTACCGAAAAGACGCAGTCTACAAACGTAGTAAGGTTTGTGTCGGCAGTTTGAGCATCGTTCAAGAAGCCACCGAAGCCAATATCGTTGGTGCCGATCCATAGGGCATAGACTGTGTTGTCGGCCGTGCGGTTCTGGTACAGCGAGTGGTTGCCGGCCGTGTCGCCCTGGAAGGAGGGAATCTCGTCTTCCTAGAACGGAAGGGAACGTCGATGGATGGCGGGAAGTAGCGGGCAGTAATGTCGTTGGAGCAGACGGCGCCGCTGATGGCATAATCAAAGAACGCCAGTCGGGCACGCTTTGCTGGACGAACTGGCCCATGTCAGACCACCGCTGGCTGTGACAGTGGTCTGAGTGGGCAGTGTGCCGGGCGGCGGTGCCTTGCCTTGATGGCTGCTGTAGTAGCTGAGCCGGCCGTTGTCTGAATAGCTATCGCCGAACGTGACGAGGTTTTCGAACGAGTGACCAGCCGCAGCAGAAACGAGGCCGTAGCTCGCAACGGCCGCGAAAAGAGCCTGATGGATATGCATCTTGACTTGGCGGGACGGCAAGGCTTGCTTGAGAGAGCTATGAAGGAGGTAATCAGAGCAGAGAGGTAGGCAAAGATTACATGGCCGAGATTATGATGATAGCAGAAGTAGTGTGGGAGGAAACAGCCAAGGAAGAAGGGACACGAGCACAGAAAGAAACAGCAAGAGAACCCGCCACCAAGGGTGCCAAGAGGGTCAAAACCGGACGGTGGCCGCAATCACATAACCGGGCACACGGCAGACTGGTCGTGCATATTAGGACATGTATGGGAGGAATATTGTTGGCCACTGAGCCTCGTGCCGTTAGTTTGTGTAGCATACAGGGCTGGCAACTATGGTGTGATCCTGGGGCTCCAGGCTGGGGGAATCAAAGCAAGGGACGTCAAGACACAAGCAGTGAAGAAAGAAGCAGAACGTGCATACGAGCCCAAACTATGGAGTAAGAGACTGCTGTTAGATGTGAGGCCTCCGCACTTGCAAAAGCCATGTGACACTCTTTCGTGCTAGTCTTTCTGCGGTCGACGACAGGTGAAAGTGCGGAGAGAAAGCACCGCCGAATAGAAAAGCAGTGGTAGCTACCCCGAGTCGTGAAAAAGCCTGGAAGATGAGCCGGATAGGCAACCCGCGGCAGTTGTCCCAGAGCAAGCAGAAAGAACCAGTACCGTGCAGAGTTATTGTTGTGCCTCATCATAGCACAGGCCATTGGAAGTATCGTGCCACTATTGTGTCTTTTCGCTGCCCAAACTCTGTTGATTTTGGATAAAAGGTCTGCAACTTCGAGCCCAAGTGGACGACCTGTCATATCCAATTTCCAGAACACCTCATGTGACAAAGAGCTCACGGAGTCACAACTATTTGTTGTTGACTGACATTGCCGTCTTCCTTCCGAGGCGTTCTGTGCCAGATGCAACGGCCATGTGATGGGACGGTGAAGCAAAGGCATACGATGTCAACAATCGGAACCAGAGTCTGGAGACGTCGCATAGTATTGTCCAAGGGCGCTCCAGACGGCACGGGACACTACCAGACAGCGGCGAGGTCTCCGCGAGGACCTCTCTGTTGTTCGGCCTCTCTTTTCCCCTTCGTCTTACTTCCCCTTCGTCGTCGTCGCTCGAAGCCGTCTCTCGTCTCCCGTCCTTGTCTCTTTCCTTCTTCTTTTTTCCATCCCCCTCACCTGTGCTGCAAGCACTCGACATCGTTGCAATCGTCGCGATCACTGCGATCTCCTCACTGGACATCCGCCTGAATGGAGCTGCCGCCCGATGCCCACAGTTACACTGCAGCGGGCCTACCACATCCTCGACGCTCTGGTCAGAGCCCAGAGCTCAAATCAGAAGCCTGACTACTCGGGATGATCTCTGCTGCTGCGATAGTCGTCAACGTACTTCGTATGGCCGATGCCTCGGAGCGCTTCGATGAGCGGCAGACGGCTAGCCGATCGGATTAAATCCGAGAAAGCGAAACGGCGATCACGTCAGACCGGCGGGATGACAAACGTCATCAGGTTGGAGTTTGTGGTTGACATGTGTATTTCTTGGTGGTCCGGGTAGAGGATTACTATATCGTGCTGTTTGGGCATGACTCCAAAATCCCCACAACATTAAAAGGATAACTCAAGCCTGACATATCGAGATCGTACTCGTAGTTGTGATAGTAAAGACGTCGTTGTTTGGCCAAGACAACGCTTACCTCCAAAGAGTATGGCTGGACAGTGTGTGGCCACTGACAGTCGTTCTTTCCCGCAATAAGTAGAGTGCCCCTGGCCGCTTCTGCGCATTGGCGAATAAAAGCGGCAACAGCCAGTGCGATAAGATAGGGCGGCATCAGGGCAACAGGGCAAGAGCGAGCGCGGAGTCATAGTTTCTCTGGCGCTGCACCGGGAAGGAACACCCCGCTACCGGCGGGTTGGCTTGCCCAAATCGGCCGTCCGCGATGGCATCCTTTTTTTGCCAACTTTTGCCTGAGTGACTCAAACAGCCACGACAGACGACCCACAAGACGACGCAAAGACACACAACAGTCTGCATACGGCCTCACCGCGACTCGGTAGAGCATCTATATAACTCGACGACCCATTCGAGGAAGCCAGGCTGCGGGAGGCCCCAATCAACATACCTCTCATCCACACAGCTCTCCGTCTTTACGTCTTCCCCCTTTCAGTATTCAAACCTCCACACTGCCCACCATGTCGCCGGCCTTTGACCTCCAGACGTGCGCGCGGCCAAACATCCTGGCCCTGGAGCCGTACCGCTGCGCAAGAGAGTGAGTTTCCAAGTCCATATCCATATTCATATTCGGCCCCCTGACCCCACTGAGCCCGCATCTGACTCTGTTATCTCAGCGACTACAAGGACAATGGCTCCAATGTGCTGCTCGACGCCAACGAGAACGCCTACGGACCTCCGATTGGCGCCGGCCCTGCCTCCTCGACCCTGGCCGCCGAGGCTGAGTCGACCGGTCTCGACCTGCTCGGCTCCACCGCTACCCAGACCCCCACCAGGCCGACCTCAAGCAGCAGCTCTGCACGCTGCGCAACACCCACGCCCACACGGACAAGACCCTGACGCCGAGAATCTGTTTGTCGGCGTCGGCAGCGACGAGGCCATTGACGCGCTGCTGCGCTGCTTTTGTGTGCCGGCCGCGACCGCATCCTGGTGTGCCCGCCCACGTACGCATGTACAGCGTCTCGGCCCAGGTCAACGATCTGGGGCTCGTCAAGGTGCCGCTGACGCCCGCGCCCGAGTTCGGCGTCGACGTGCCGGCCGTGCTGGCGGCGCTCACGGCGTCCGTCGCGGCTTCAGAGTATGACATCAAGGTGGTGTACCTGTGCTCCCGGGCAACCCCACGGGCAGCGCGCTGCGCAAAGAGGACATTGCCGCCGTGCTCGGCCACCCGACGTGGAACGGCATCGTCGTGGTCGACGAGGCGTACGTCGACTTTGTCGCGACCAGCGCACCGCGTCGCTCGCCGAGTGGGTGCTCGAGTGGCCCAACCTGGTCGTCATGCAGACGCTGTCCAAGGCCTTTGGCATGGCCGGCATCCGCCTCGGCGCGGCCTTTTGCGCGCCGCCCGTCGCCTCACTGCTCAACGCCCTCAAAGCTCCGTACAACATTGCCAGCCCACGAGCGCGCTCGCCCGCAGCGTGCTCGCCGCCGACGGACTCGCCGCCATGGAGGCCAACCGCGCCAAGCTGGTCGCCCAGCGCGACCGTCTGGTGGCTGCCCTCCCCCAAATCCCGGTGTCGGCCGGCTCCGCGGAGGCACCGACAGCAACTTCTTGCTCTACGAGATGCTCAACAAGCAGGGCGTGCCGACAACGCAACGGCGCTCGCCGTGTACACAAAGCTGGCTGAGCAGCGCGGTGTTGTTGTGCGGTTCCGCGGCAAGGAGCTTGGCTGTCTGGGCTGCCTGCGGATCACCGTCGGCACCGAAGACGAGGTGACGCGATTTCTCGAGGCGCTCAAGACGACGCTGGCCGAGGTGAGAGTGTAGGAAGAGTGTATATAGACTTTGTTTATCGCTAGCGAACGCAGAATAAAAGTACATGTACCTTTTATCATTTGTCATGGTATCTCTCCACTGTTAAAGTGTTACCCCGGGCATTGCAATCGGTTTTTTTTCCTTTGTTTTTTTCGATCATCTATGTTATCCCAGATCTGGTTCATAATTTTCTATTTTTGCCATCGTTATTCATGGAGCTTTGTACTCATTGACACGGCCTCTTAGTAGCTCTTCGGCAGACCCAGGGCCTTCTCGGCGACAAAGTTGCGAATCATTTCGCGCGACACCGGTGCCAGCCGCTGGCACCAGACTCTCGCGCAGATACCGTTCGACGTGGAACTGCCGCGCATAGCCCATGCCGCCCATCGCCAGCACCGCCCGCTCGCACGCCTGAAGGCGCCTCGGCCGCCAGATACTTGGCCATGTTGCACGCCACGCCCAAGTTCGCCGGCAGCTTGCCCTCGCCCTGGGCCCTGTACACGTCGTACTGCTGCGCCGCATTGTACACGACCAGCTTGGCCGCCTCCAGCGACATCCACGCCTCGGCCAGCGGGTGCGCCACGCCCTGGTATGCGCCCACGGGCTTGCCAAACACGACGCGCTCACCCACGTACGCCACCCGCCCGCCGCAGCGCCGCGTAGCCGAGACCCAGCGCCTCGCCGCCAATCAAGCACCGCTCAGCATTGAGGCCATGCAGCACGATGCGGAAGCCCTGGCCCTCGTGGCCCACCAGCGCACCCGCGCCGTCCTCGACCTCGTAGTTGTCGAAAAAGACCTCGTTGGCGTCGACAGCGCGGCCGCCCATCTTGGGGATGGGCTGAGCGACAGCCCTGGCTGGGTCTTGTCCAGCGCAATGCACAGCAGCGTCAGCTCGCCGTCCATCTTGTCCATGTCGCCCTTGCCCGTGCGCGCCAGCAGCACCATGCGGTCGGCCACCTGGGCCGACGAGATCCAGATCTTCTGGCCCGTGATGCGGTACGAGAAGCTGCCGTCGGGCTTCTCGATGCGCTCGGCGCGCGTGCGCAGCTTGCGCGTGTCCAGCCCAGCGTCAGGCTCGGTCACGCCAAAGCATGTGCGCCACTCGCCCGAGATAATCTTGGGCAGCCAGGCGGCGCGCTGCTCGGGCGTGCCGAAGCGCGACAGCGGCTGCGTCGCATAGACGTTGGCGTGGATGGACTGGGCGCCCGCGAACCCGGCGCCCGACTCGGCAATGGTCTGCAGCATGGTCACGGCTTCGGACAGGCCCAGACCAGCACCGCCAAGCTCCTCGGGCAGTGCCGTGCCAATGTAGCCGGCGTCGGCAATGGCCTTGTGGAAGTCGCGCGGGTAGGTGCCGGTGTCGTCTCGCTCGGCCAGTATTCCTAGCGGGTCAGTGTCAGTAGGAGGCACGACACGGCCCGTCTCCCCAGAATGTGACGTACATCGGGAAAGTCGGCACAGACGCGGAAGACGGCATCGCGCACTTGGAGCTGCGTTTCGGAGAGACAGCTGGTGTCCATGAGACTCAGCCGCGGGTCAGATGCAGCACCGCCGCCTGCCGAGGCCATATGCCGGCGACCGGAGACACTCCATACTGGCGAAACGGAGGGACTGCCTGGCGCAGCGGTCGGGACGGCCGGACGGAGCTTGGCCGGCAGACTGAACTCCGGCAGACGGCAGAAACGGGAAACTGCTTGAGAAAGGACATGCTGGAGGAGGAGAGGGGCTGAGTTGGAACGAGCCGGAAAGGTTGACAAAGAAAACAGGTCGGACGGCCCTCCATGAAGCAATGGACGAGGGGGGCGCTCTGTTATGAATCGGCGTTTTGCTCCGATGCCGTCTTCGCGCTGGAGGGGAGGCTATGTATAAAGTACGGAACCGCCAGCGTCGGCGACTTACGACGCAGTTCGACCGGTAATGCGCCCCAAATGCCCAAAATGGCGTGTAAGTCCCGCAAAGCCAGGCGCTCCAGCCGCGGCTCAGCGCTTCGCATCGCTAAACCCCTGTAACCCCCCTGCATTTCCCCATGCAGCCAGCCAGTTTTTGCGGGGGAAGGGGGAAAAGCCGACACCGAGCACATGTTCACATAGCCGACCTAGCTTCTCCGCCCACACAATCGGAAGTGACGTATGGCCGATGAAGGAGAGCGCCTCGTCTTGCAAGTTTGTTTGAACTTGATTTTTGATCAAAGTCTATGTCATGATATGGGATACTTGGCCACATAGTCCCTCCATTGGCATCCTGGCCGAGGCGTCTGTGTCTAGGCCCGTTCCTCTCCCCCAAAACCCAATTTAATAGAGTGCATCGAGGCAGGTCTGCTTTGTTTCAGGGAGCAAGACGTCTGCCATGCGAGTCCCAATGTTCCCAACTCCTTGCTGACGAATACAATACGCATAATGGGACAATGATGTAGAAAAGCAGAGCAGCTGACCCATAACCTGGCCCAGGGTAGCTCACGCCATTCCCCAGGCAAACAGGGCACAGGCCATGCTGACAACCGTCCACCGCAGGTCGATGTGCGATGGACCCGATGCGCCCGACTTCTTGGTCTCGCTGGGCGAAGGAGACGGCGCTGTCGGCGAGGGCGAGGGCGAGGGCGTGGGCGAGGGCTCGGGCGGGTTGAGCTCCGCCAGCACATTGTTGAGCACCAGCAGGCCCTGGATCGTCTCGAGAGCACACATCTCCTGGCCCAGGCCCACGCTGCCGTCGAAGCCGCCCACATACCACTTTGGCCGCACGTCGTGCCGTTGGCGGTTGGCGCGCCGTCAATGTTGGCCCCCGTGCATGCCTTGGCGGCCGCCTTGGCCGAGGTGCGCATGTAGTCAGTCACGTTGTTGGCCAGCGACGGCAGCTCCCGAATGGCCGAGTACATGAAGCGTGACAAGAAGCCCTTGAACGTCTTCATGTCCTTTGTGCATTTGCCGACGCCCTCGCACGCGTGCTCCCACATGACGTTGGTCGCGTTCTTGTCGGGGTAAAAGAAAGTGGCGGGACGCGCCCAGCAGGCCCTCGGCGCGCTTCGCCCACACATCATCGCCCGTCTGCTTGGCCAGCGCCGCGGCGCCATACAGAAAAATGCCGTTCTGGTACGAGAAGCTCAGCGGGTTGATCTCCGTGCAATTCGTGGCCGAGTCGGTGCCGTCGTATACGTTGTAGGCCGAGTCGATGATGCCAAACGCTGTCCGTCCAGTCCACACCTTGTGCGCCCAGTCGACGTACGTCGTGTTGCCGGTGAGCAGCGCCAGGCGCGCCGAGATAAGGAACAAGCCGCCGTTGCTCGCCGAGTTCTTGTAGTTGAGGCCGTTGAAGTTGTTGGCGTAAATCTGCCACGGCAAGCCGCCCGCGCACATGGTCGTGTTCCAGCGCCCCACCATGTCGTTCCAGACGTTGATGCTCAGGTCCAGCCAGCTGGGTACACCGTCTGGTGTCAGCTCTGCAGGATGCGTGAAGTTGTTCTCGGCTGCGGTGAGCGCCGTGAAGGCCCAAAAGGCCTGGTCGTCGTTGCCCTCGTCGAGGTCGTGGGCCGGCACGATAAAGTCGTGGGCGGGGCCCGTGTTCTGCAGAATGGCCGTTGCAATGACTTTGTCAAAGGAAGTGTCGTTGGTAAGGTGCGAGTAGTCCAGCATGGCACCCATCAATGCACCGGCTTCCCACCAGTAGTATGGGTCTGGCAAGTCGGCAAAACTCTGAGAAGAAGAATGTGTTAGTCCTACGTTCACTCGCCGGGCATATGACGCGAATGTAGACTCGGTCATAAGGGAGCTCACGTACCGATGCATTGCCAGGGTAGTAGGACATGGCACCTTCGGCCAGGGTTTTGGCGACGCCCACGATGGAATCTGAGGAGAGCTGTTAGTGACGTGTTGTTGGTGTAGCACACGATCCTCTGTGCGGGCGGCAAAAGGCACGCAGCGATGCACTATGCCAGCTCGAAAGACTTGCCCGTGTCATCGACAGAGAGATCCGCCGGTGCAATGGCGTCGGTGGCCGCCACGATGGCAGCCATCAAGGCCGCCTTGATAAACAACATGATTGCTGTGTTTAGCGGTGCAATTTGAGCCGTGCAGTGTGCTTGTGGTGGGTGCAGAAACAGAGGCAATCGACGATAGCGACAGTGGGGAGACAGATCAGGATGGCCGAGCGAGAGGGATGCCGAGATATGGATGTTTCGCAGCCGGGCTTTCGACTTCGTGGTCACGTCTACCCAATGGGCGTTCTGTTCGTCGAGGGTGGTCGATTGTCAAAGAATAACGAGAAACCGTCAATGCCGAGCAACAAAGATTGAGAGACAAGGAAGACAAAGCTTTGTCGTAATAAGCAATGTGTTTGTTGTTGTCCAAGATAAAGAAGAAGTACACCAGGGAGACGACAAAGATGAAGAATACGAGGAAAACGAGAACCGAGAAAAGAAGTGGAAATGATGACACGAAAAAGAAATACACAAAACCTGAATGCAACCAGCTGTCTGTCTTCCAAGAAGTGACGGTCAGACAGGAAGCGAGGAAACGAGAAGAGGCACATCAAAGGATTGGAATGAATACGAGAAAAACACGTCCCAAGGCGGACTAGGGGCGTAGCTTCCTACTTCGTACAAAGCATGCGCCGTGAGGCGAGTGGATCCGCGGGACTGGTGGACGGACAACGGAGGAAAGAGCGACCCAGCAGCTGGGGGAAAAGCAAAGCTGAGAGTGAAAAAAGGAAAGAAGGTGGGTGACAAGACGACGGCGAGAAACTCAAAGGAAAGAACGAGCGGAACCGGAAGTCAAACAGACGGAGGGAAGGCGCGATGCGGGAGGCAAACCCCTTGCAAGGGAGTGACAAAACGCTGGAACAATGGCAGCGGACCGCTGAGGGCTCTGGAGACAAAAAATGTCAGTGGGCGCAACGCTCAGTCAGGTACGGGGTATCATAAAGACACGAATAAATACGAAGTAGACTCAAGGCTAGGAACACAATGGACGGCGTTTCTTGGCTGCACACTAAGGCGATGCTCTGTTCTTCCGTCGTTCTTTCCCCATAGTCTGCCACGCTTGAGATGCAAAATGTACTTTACCAGGACGGCAGGAAGGAGCTACAGACGTGGCGAGGCTGCCATTCGGGGCCTTATCTGGCAAGCGCGCCTTGGCGTAGCTTTAGTGAGGGCCTTTCGGTAACCGTTGGTCTGGGTGAGGCTGGGTCAGGTCGAGAACTGCTTGGCGCCGTGTACGAGTACTTCGTAGGTCGCTTTCAGGCCTCACTACTGGCGATTACGAGTACTGGAAGTGAGGTATTGACGGCCAGCATGGGGCGCCTGTAGAGTTTTTCAATCGGTCTCTGGTCGTTCCTGCAGTAGGGCACTCTACGCACGGTATCTGGCCGAATGTGGGGCAAGAGGCCAAATTATGTCACCGTCACAGCGGCTGACACTGACAGCAATAGCAGTCGCGCCGTCTGGTCTTTCCATCTGGTCTTTCCATCTGGTCCTTCTGTCAGCCCGCTCCTGCCGCCGCAATAGTATGTGGTATTTGCGCGATCCGCCACCTCTTTCGAGTGCATTTTGCGTGTTTCAACATCTCAACTGTTTCAACGATCCGCGTCCCACGAAGTATGCACCCATCAAAGCTTTGCCGCGTCGCGGGGTCCACAGATCGACTCTGTGGACCTGGACTTGCACAGTGAAGCAGCAGGCTAGCCTGGCTATTTGCGTGACGGCGAATCGCAGACGACCACGAGACGACCGCGAGGCGACCGCGAGACGACCGCAAACGCTCGAGCTTTGTTGCGCTCATACACATTGCATTCTGACCTTGACAGCACACAACGACAGGTCGTTTCGATTTACACGTGGCCAAGACAGCGAATGCTGTGCAAAGTACGCCATACAGTACTTCGTACATACGCGAACTGAGAGAGCTATGGGCAGAGTGCGCTGTTTTCATTCTTCCATTTGGGCCGATATGTCGGGTCCCACTTAGTATCTCAAGGCCCTTTCCGTCTCGTCATCCCAACATTTCCGCTCTCTGGTTGGCCCAATGCAGGAATACGAACACTACACAGACACGCCATTCAGGGGCCTGCATGTCTGGCGATACGAGGAGCACCAACACCTCAGCTACGAGTACGAAGTACTTCGTACAGAGTGCTCACTGGCTTGGCTGTTATGATGTGCCGAGTGTCAATATCACCAGAGAGACACAATATAAGCGAGAAGAAGACGAGCGTGCCGTACAGCATAGAGCTCCTCTACTGTCTGCAGTGCAATGCAACGCAACCTCACGACAGTCAGCCAGTCAGCCAGTCAGCTATGCGTATCGTTGTCGAGGTCTCTCTTCCAAACGGGAGGATCGCGTGCCTGCCGCCCTTCCTCGACTTGTTTTTAGTGCGTTTTGGTTCTTTTAAAGGTGCGCTACTGACGGAGGAATCTGTTGGCGCTACGGCTATTTTCCCTGGTTCCTGGCAGAGATCTCCAGTGTGGGACTAGGGCTGATGGGCTGTGGCTGATCATCTACGGCATAACACAGCCCAGCTTGTGCGGCAAAAACTGACGAGGGGAAGGACCTGAAACGAAGCAAGGAACCATGGCGATGGGAGGGCGCCGAAGCAGCGAGAGGAAGCGGACGAACCACCGAGTGGAACACGTTGAAGACAGCATCTCTTGACGACAACCCTGTGGATGAGAGCGAGCTCGAAATCAAAGCAAGCATCAACCAAAAGTCAAGGCGCTGAATTAGCAAGCCGCCATTTCACAGTGGTGACAGACGCTGAAAAGAAAGAATGGTTTGCGTGGGCAAGACAGGGCAATACTACTTTAAAGGACAACCTTAGGTGCGAGGCCTTGGGTGCGGCTGCGGTTGAGGGTGTGGCATTGGGTGAGCTTGCCGCGGAGAAAGCAGCAGTGGACTGGGACGGCCGGCCTGCTGACTGCACGCTGCCTCGGTTGTTCATATCTTTGCTCAGATGGCCGATTTCAGTGGGGTTCTGGGTCTCCTTTTGGTATTGATTTGGCAGATGCAGTCAATCGAGACTACGAGTACATGTGTTTGATACGAGACGTGCCTCTCATACTGTATAAGAAAGGCCCTGCAGTGCGTAGGCAGGCATCATGTCGGTCGACTTGCCTCCCTTCCCTGAAGGCTCCCAACGGCTGACTGCAGCCTACGCGGGTGGACAGCCTGATTGAGCGAGCAAGCATCTGTTGCGTAGGCGCTGGCCACAAGAGGTCTTTGGCCTGGCGTATTGTGGCCTTTTGGCCATCCAGAAGGAGGACCGTCCCGCTTCTGAAGCCGGGGTCGACTTGTCATCGACTGGTAGCAAAGAGACGCTGGATGCGTCGTACCCGCCATCATTGTAGGTCGCGCTCCCAATACATGCAAAGTAGGTGGCTGCACCCTGTGCAGTGGATTATCGCAGTGTTCATTCTCTTGGCTACCTTTCGCCTGCATTTCCAGGCTGCCAATCTTCGGGTCCTCGAACACCAAGACAGCACTCCCCGACGCGGCGAGCGCCTCCCGGTAGCGAGTGAACTGCTTGAAGCGCAAAGGCATCGGAGACGGTGGTCGTGTTGCCCGTGTTTGGCGCGAGCCATGAGGCGTGCTCGTGCCGAAGATGACGTTCGCCGTTCCCTAGTACGTCGCGCAAGTCGTGCAAGTTACTTTTAGCATCAAAGTTGTCTCGTGAGACTTTGAATTGAGTCTTGTCCGATGGCCGCTTTATCCGGGGAGGCTAAGGGAAGGCGCGAACGGGCAGAAGGCAAGCCGGGACTTGCCCCGAGCCCCGCTGCGGGCAAGAGTGGTCGTGAGGGGAAGCTCAGGAAGGTACGATGGACAGAGCTTGCCTGGCCGGGAGCTACGCCGGGTAAAGAGGAAAGAGCAGGTTTGCTCCAAAATGGAAGTCGCGAGAGAAGGACCTGTCCAAAAGAGCACAACAGAATAAACAACTTGTAAACACAACTACGTCGAACTTGGGGCGAGAGGAGTCTCGAACAAACACCAGCGGAACTGGCGTCAACACCGACCACTACCATCCACTGCCTAGCCAAACAAACACAACAGCCAGCATGCCTCCCCTCCCCGGGTTCTCCGACAACCCGCTGCGCACCCGCGCCGACGTCGTCAAGGCGACATTGGCGCTGCTCCGACCACTGCAGCAGACCTGCTTCTCTGACGGCTGCGGACGTGTGCGCATCCCCGTGGCGACGGGCACGCACTTTGACGAAGCGGCGGCGCAGCTCGAGGGCTTTGCACGGCCGCTGTGGGCGGTGGGCGCGTTGCTGGAGGGAGGCGAGGATGCCGACGACGTCCTCTCGCCCTGGATCCAGGGCATTGCCGTCGGCACCGATCCGGCACACCCCGACTACTGGGGCGACATCAACGACATGGACCAGCGCATGGTGGAGTCGGAGATTGTGTCGTATGCGCTGCTGGCGGCGCCGGACCGGCTGTTTATGCGCAGCCGCTGCGGGTGCAGGCCAACATCGTGGCCTGGCTGCGGCAGATGAGCGGCAAGGAGATGCCGCCCACCAACTGGCTGTGGTTCCGGGTGATGGCCAACATGACGGTGCTGCGCCTGACAGAGGGGCAGGGGACCAGAGGCGAGAGAAGGACGCGAACAGGGTGCTGGTGGAGCAGATGAAGGAGGACCTGGCCAAGCTCGACTCGTACTATATTGGCGACGGCTGGTCCAGCGACGGCCAGTGGCAGACGGCCGAGCAGCAGGCAGCCAAGCACAACGAGGCACGTGTGCACGGCAGCCACGACACCCATTTGGGCCGGCAGGCCGACTACTACTCGGGCAGCTTTGCGATCCAGTTTAGCCAGCTGCTGTACTGTCGCTACGGCGGTGCCAACGTGGACCCCGAGCGGGCCGAGCGGTACCGCAGCATGGCGCGGCAGTTTGGCGCGACGTTCTGGCGGTATTTTGACGCGGACGGTGCGGCCATCCCCTTTGGACGGTCGCTGACGTACCGCTTTGCGTGCGGCGGCTTCTTTGCGGCACTGGCGGTGGCGCAGGTCGAGGACATGCCGGCACCGCTCAACACCCTGGGCGCCATCAAGGGCTTCCTGTTGCGGCACCTGCGGTGTGGCCACGCACTCGGACGACGTGTTTGGCGTGGACGGCACCATGACAATCGGCTGGCAGTACCCCAACATGTACCTGTCTGAAGACTACAACTCGCCGCAATCGGTCTACTGGTGCCTCAAGACGCTCATTGTCGTAGCTTTGCGCGAGGACGACGCGTTTTTGGGCAGCCGAGGAGGAGCCGTACCCGCAGTTTACGGCCGAGCAGCCGGGCGTCCGTCTGGTGCCCACGCCGCAGCAGATTCTGTGCAACCACCCGGCCGGCCGGCACCACTTTATGCTCTCACCGGCGCAGTTTGTGGCCTGGCCGATGAAGGCGACACAGGCCAAGTACTGCAAGTTTGCCTACTCGTCGGCGTTTCCCTTTTCGGTGCCGACGGGCCCGCTGATCCAGCAGATGGCACCGGACAACAACCTGGCGCTGAGCCGTGACGGGCGCGAGACGTGGGCCGTCAAGTGGAAGCACTGCGAGGTGGCCACGTTTGCCGACAACGGGCATGCCACGGTGCGGTGGTACCCGTGGGGCGCTGACCGGGCCGTGCATGTGGACACGACGCTGGTTCCGGCGTCTGACGCGTGGCCCGACTGGCATGTGCGCGTGCACCGCATCCGCGTAAACAAGGCGATCCCGATGCTGCACGCCGTGGAGGGCGGGTTTGCAGGCCCGTGCCGGAAGAGGAGTGCACGGGGCGATGGCGCCAATCTCGCGCCGGCCGCAGAGAGACCGACAAGGCTGGTTCTGGGTGAGAACGAAGAGGTGGTGCTGGGCGACGATGCCTCGTCTGTCCTGATTGTGTCCTACGCAGGCGCACTGGGCGTTGCCATTGACGCTCCGGTTCTGCGTCGTGCTGGGGATTCCAGCTCAGCGACCGTCAAGGCGCGTTGTGCACAGCTCAAGCCAGACTCCAACACAAGTCTGGCCTACCAGCGCAGCATGCTGCCGGCGGCGTACCACGATGTTCTGGACCCAGCAGCGGGCGAGCTGGCAGCAGGCACAGAGCTGGTGTTGGTGACCAAAGTCTTTGCCATACAGGCCGGTGCTGAGCGCTTGGACTTTACGGAGCGGTGGCACAACCAGCCGCGAGTGGCCTTTGGCAAGGCACCAAGCGAGCCGTGCATTGTGCTGCCGGAGTAGACGGCGAGGAGACGCATATAGCACGACGCGTGAGTCGAATGAGGACGTCGTTGATACTCGATCTCGAGACTTTCGTTATGAACGTACTGAAACAGAATATTGACCTCACATGCATTCGTTGAGTCTGTTTACAAACTTGCTAGAGTACCGGCTGAAGCTGCTGCACTCACTTCCCAAACCGACACTCCGCACACGCAGAACGTGGCCAAGAACGAACGCCGCTGTTAGTCTTTGCCGGTTTTGCTGGTTTCCCGATGCATTTCCCCATATCACGGGTGCCGGGCAAAGTCGCGGGCGGGCGTCGGCAGACGCGGATCTGCAACGCGACTAATAGTTGGAGAATCCCCAACAAGCAAATAGAAGGTCGGTGGCCGTCAGAGCAGTGATGGCACGAGAAAGAGACAAAAGAGACAACAGAGAAATGATAAGAGAAGGCTAGCAGCGAAGAGGACAAACGAGCAAAGTCGACTTTGTTTGCAAAAAGAAGATATACTTGGAACAGATATAGCAAAGCTGAGTGGACGAGAGGGAACAAACGTAACCTCCAACCGCAACATCCCAACTCCACCTTGTCAACCTCCCCTCACCTTCTCTCGCTTTTTCTTTCTTCCCCATCAGTTTTCTCCCCAACTCACCCTCCGTCCATCTCTCAGCATGCCCAGCTCGCCATCGTCGACCAGCTCCGAGAGCGCCGGCGCCGTACACAGCGACAACACCTCTGTCGACGGCACTCCCGGCAGCGTGGACTCGCCCGGGCTCAAGGCCACGGCATCCACGACCTTTACAACAATGGCGACGCCTCTCATCGACCGCCTCGGCGGCCTCTTTGCCGAAAACACAATGGCCAAGATCACGCGCACGGCCGTCGAGGCGCTCGTCGACAACGACCCGCCGACACACTATCCCGAGTACGTGCCGCAGACAGGGCCCGATGCCAACAAATACGCGCTGCGCGAGCCGACTTCTGGACGTGTGGCTTCTTCCCCGGCTGCATCTACTTGCTGCTCGAGCGATTCAACAAGTTCCCGCACACCGTGGCACCGCGCCTCTCGCCCGTCGTGCGCCGCCGCGTGCAAATGACACTGGAGACGGCGGCGCAGTCGTGGGACGCGCCCATCCGCGGCATGGCCGGCCGCACCGACACGCACGACATGGCCTTTATCGTGATGCTGTCGCAGCGGTCGTGCTTTGAGCAGTACCACACGCCAGATGCCCGGGCCGCCGTCGTGGAGGCGGCGTATGCGCTGCACTCGCGCTACCATGCGACGGTGGGCGCCATCCGCTCGTGGGACCGGCTGGACCAGAACGGCGTGCTGGTCGATTCCCTGACGGACGATTTTCTGGTCATTATCGACTCCATGGTCAACCTGGACCTGCTGTACTACGCGGCCGGCCTCACCGGCGACGGCACGCTCGCAGCGGCGGCGACGTCGCACGCACACGCGGTCATGCGCTCTGTGCTGCGGGACGAGTCCGGCAAGTCGACAGACGGCAAACCCATGTACAGCACCTTTCACGTGGCCAACTTCTCGCCCGTGACAGGCGCCGTCAAGGAGCTGCGCACCGCCCAGGGCTATGCGCGCGACTCGACCTGGGCGCGCGGCCAGGCCTGGGCATCCTGGGCTTTGCGCGCACGTTTCTGCGTACGGGCGCGCTGCAGTTCGCGCGCGCCTCGGCCGGCCTGGCCAACTACTTTCTGCTGCGTCTCGACACGGCGCCGGCCTGCGTCGAGTCGCGGGCTGCAGCGGTCCCAAGCGCGGCCGCTACGTCCCGCTGTGGGACTTTGACGCGCCGTCGACGCCAACGCCGTCGCCGACACGGGCCCACTGCGCGACGCGTCGGCCGGCGTGATTGCCGCCAACGGCATGCTGGTGCTGTCGCAGGCGCTGAGGGCGCGTGGCGAGCCACAAGAGGCCGACCGGTTCCTGCAGGCGGCGCTGGACATGGTCGAGGACCTGCTGGCCCTGTCGCTGGCGGCCGAGACGGCCGAGTTTGTCCAGGATGACGGGGCGGCCGAGACGGCGACGGCTGTTGTCCGGGACACACAGGCCGGGCAGACGTTTGCCGCCATTCTGAAGCACGCAACGGCCAATGCCAACGCGCGGGACCACCACCGCTACTGGAACCACGGCCTGGTGTATGCCGACTACTACCTGCTCGAGTTTGGCAATCAGTTGCTGCGCATGGGGCTGGCCTAGACGGCGGGCCAGAGACTACGAGCGACCGACGACGGCCGAGGTGCATGGGTGCGGAACAAGTAGACAGACAGCAGCGTCAAGGCTGGAAGACAGGGACTGGCGCGACAATAGCCGAGGAGCACAGCATTACTTTGACAACATCAGGCCAAGTTGATACCGAAGCGAAATGAAACAGACAAGCCAAAAGCGCCCCAGCAAGTACGCCGTATACGATGGGACAATAGACTGACACGTGGACCGCCCAGTGGGCCTATTGTTCAGCACGTTTGCATGCCGTACTGAGTAAGCTGCAGTTGAAATGAAGCATGGCCTCCAGGTGTGCGCAAGCATTGTCAGTCCTGACCGCGTTCCAAGCCCAGCCAAGCCGAGGGTAGCGCCAGATGACACACGCACCGGGCCATGGGCCATTGCTGGGGCCGTTGCTGAAATCACCGACAAGGGAGGCCGGGCAAGGTCGATTGAGCAAGCCGTCGGCTGTGAGACAGCAACGGGGCCGGATGCCGCCCGATGCCCGCGTAGTGCGTGTTGCAGTGCGGGAAACAGGGGGAAATGGCAAAAGGAAAGATGGAAAAGAAAAGCTGGGTCTGGGGTGCTGCGAGGACGAGAAATATGGAGACGTCCATACGTCCATTGAAAGCCAGATCCGGGGCCCCATGGCACACGGCACATGGCACATGGCACCACGCGACAGCGACTGGAGAGCAGTCGTTCCGTCATTCATGCAACACACACCGCGCCATAGTCGGGCATGCGTCGTATGGCCAGGATATAAACAAGGACTGCGTCCGTCTGGGAATCGAAATTCAAACCAACACCCAAGGCTTCTTCAAACTCCGTCTCGGCTGCCCCGTCCTCGTCCCTCCTTGGATCCCGGCTTTTCTTTGCCTTTTTGATTTTATTCCTCCACCCACCGTCCCCCCCTCACTCACCATGGGCGGCTTCATGGACGCGTCGGCGGGCGGCGCCGTCAACCTTGCCGACCTCCTCCCCAAGAACCGCAAGCCGTGGTGGCGCGACACGCGGCTGTGGCACCTCAACATCCTGCTGCTGTCGGCCCTTCTGACCCAGACGGCCTCCGGCTTCGACTCCAGCATGATCAACGGCATGCAGTCCCTCACCCACTGGGCCGAGTTCTTCGACCACCCCAACGGCACGCGCCTCGGCGCCATGACCGCCGCACCACGGGCGGCACGCTGATTGCCGTCCTGTGGGCGTCCCAGCTCTGCGAGCGCTTCGGCCGCCGCTGGCCCATCTTTGGAGGCTCCGGCGTCATCATCCTGGGGTCCGTCCTGCAGGGCGCCGCGCAGAACTTTGGCATGTTCGTCGCCGGCCGCTTCATTGTCGGCGCCGGCCTCTGCATGGTCGCCACGGCCGCCCCGCCCCTCCTGACCGAGTGTGCCTACCCGACGCACCGCGGCGTGCTCGTGTCCATGTACATGGTCTCGTGGCCGCTGGGCTCGCTCGTGGCCGCCTGGATCACCTACGGCGCCTTCCGCATCGACAGCTCCTGGTCGTGGCGCCTGCCCAGCCTGCTGCAGTGCTCGGTCTCGGTCATCCAGATGGCGCTGGTCTGGTTCGCGCCCGAGTCCCCGCGCTGGCTCATCTACAACAACCGCCAGGACGAGGCCCTGGCCTTCTTCACCCGGTACCACGGCCACGGCGACGCCGCCTCGCCGCTCGTCCAGTTTGAAATGGCCGAGGTCGTGGCCACGCTGGAGATGGAAAAGGAGCAGAAGCAGTCCCGCTGGGCCGCCTTCTTCAGCACCCCCGGCATGCGCCACCGCTTCTTCCTCGCCGCCTGGATCCCGGCCATGCTGCAGTGGTCTGGCAACAACCTGACGTCCTACTACCTGACGCGCGTGCTGAACTCCATCGGCATCACCGACAGCAAGACGCAGCTCACCATCAACGGCTGCCTGTCCGTCTGGTCGTTTCTGACCGCCTTTGTGTTTGCCGGCCTCGTCGACCGCCTCGGCCGCCGCTTCCAGTTTCTGCTGGGCATGGCCGGCATGCTCTTGTCCTACGTCATCTGGACCGTCTGCTCGGCCCTCAACCAGCAGCGCAACTTTGAGGACCACGGCTGGCCGCCGGCGTCATCACCATGATCCTGGTCTTTTCGGCCTTTTACCACGTCCAGTCGCCCGTCGCGCCCACCTACATCATGGAGATTTTGCCCTTTACGCTGCGGGCCAAGGGCGCCATGATCTACCAGCTCACCGGCAACGTTGCCGGCATCTTCAACAGCTTTGTTAACCCCATCGGCATGACCAACCTCGGCTGGCGCTACTACATTGTCTGGTGCTGCGTCATCGCCTTTAACCTCGTCACCATCTACTTCTTCTTCCCCGAGACCCGTGGCTACGCCCTCGAGGAGATTGGCCAGGTCTTTGACGGGCCCGACGCCCTGTCCGGCACCAACGCCATGCGCAAGATGGGCATGCACGTTGAGAGCGACCAGATTGAACATGCCGGTGACGACAATAACACCCATGCCGGCGACAACAATAATACCCATGCCAGCTCCGAGACCACCGCCAAGCGCAGCGTCCAGCATAGGGAGACTGAGGTTGTGTAGGGACGTGGCGGCAGTCGACTGGCAAAGTTATTCCCACATGTGAAGGCAATTACAGCGTGGAGCTGTGGCAGCATGTAGAAATGGCAAAATTACAACATGGCAGCGTTGTTTGCATTGCTTCTGACATAGGCAGAAATTATCAAGTAGACAGTATATCATTTCTTGGACTCTGCGACCATTTTGATGATGAACATCTTGGCTCTGATTTTATTGGATACTTACCCATGTTATCGTCCGTGTCTGTGAAAAGGAAAAGAACAGAGGAGAGACAAAGACGACGCATGATCGTGCACACGCAGTACGCGTCGTCGTGCTGCCAAAGACAAGGTCGGCGAGAATGGGCGAAGGAGACGAGAGGGCAGAATAGCAGAAAAGAGGCACGGGCCATCTTTACCCGGCCTTTGCCCATTTAGCCGATGCGCCTCCGCACTTATACTCGATCCATGTTAGTGGTTGGCTAGCTCCTCGTCCTTTGTGACAAGCGGAACGGGGCACGCTTGCAACCCCATCTTACGCCCTCCCATGGCGGAGTAGACTGCGAAGCACGGAGTGCATGAACATGGACCGTGATGTTCCCTATTCGCAGTGCCCCATGCGGGGTGGCAGGAGAACGAGCTCTCGGCTCGCTATTCCGCTGGAGAAAGAATCGAATAGCAAGACTCAATAAATCGAAGCGGGATGGCTTGCTTCGGTGCAAAGGACGACGTGACAAGCGAACTGCACCGCATGACCTTTTGCATATACGGCCAGCGTCGTACGTACCGACGCCGTACGTCGCACTCATCAACTCTCTGTCGTCTCGTTTCCTTCTCTACCGCGTCCCATCAACTTCTCTCCCCCCTTCCCCTCACTCTCACGGGCCCCGTCATCACCGGCCCGAGCAAGCACGATGCGCCCGACTGGCCAGGCCACCGCCCAAGAGGCCCCTGGAGCCCCTGGCGCCTCTGAAGCCTCCAACGCCCCCGAGACACACTTTGCGGGTCCTGCTAACGATACCACCGACACATGTCCCGACACACCGGCGGCAGAACAGCAAGCAGCAACAGCAACGGCAACAGCAACAGCAACAGGGGCATCGTCAGAAACAATGGCGGAAACGTCCTGTCTGGGCTGTCGCCGGCGCAAACTGAAATGCTCACGCGACCTGCCGAGCTGTGCCCACTGCCAACGGCTGGATGTGGCCTGCGGCTACGACACGAAAAAGGCCAAGCCGGGCCTTCGACCGGGCGCCATTGAAGCGCTGAGCCAGCGCATCGAGGTGCTGGAGAATGCCCTGGCCGGGCGACCGACATCCAGCACGACCTCGAGTAGCCCGGCGCCGAGTCAAGTGGACACGGAAACACAAACGTTGTCGGCATCCTAGCGTTGCTGGCACAAGAACTGCAGAAGCTCAACTCGGCGGCTGCACACCATGTTGCGCCGACAACAGCGGCCGGAACGTCGCCCGCAGCTCCAGCGCCCCCGCGCACGCATGGCGTCACGCACATTGCCTCGCCGTCGTCGACGGCCTCGTCGCCCATGGCGGCCAATGGTCTTGATGGCCATGTCGACGGCCACGGCCACGGCCACGGGCACGTCCACGGCCACGGCCGCGGCCACCGTCCACGCAAGCGCCAGCGCATGGTCGACAGCTGCGGTAACCCGGACATTGACCTAGCACAGCCACTCGAAGACCTGGCCGAAGACCCGGCCACATCGCCCGGCCTGCCGCCGCCCGCCACGCTCCAGGCCGTCGTCAATGCCTACTTTTTGGCCGTGCAGCCGTGGATCCCCGTGCTCCACGAGACACAGTTCCGTCGGCGCATGCACGACCCCGAGCAGCGGCCGCAGCTGGCCTGTCTGCTGCACGCCATGGTCGTCGCAGCGGCGCGATACGCCCAGGAAGGCGTCGATGCCGACGGCGAAGCGTGCCTCGACCTCGACACGGACACTCTGCTGCGGCTGGCCGCTCGCTCTCGCAGCCATGTGCTGCTGTCGGCCATGGACTGCCTGTCCGTCGAAAGCCTGCAGGCATTAATCATCCTGGCGTTTCACGACATTGGCTCGGGCCACACATCGCGAGCCTGGTCGATTGTGGCCTCGCTGACGCGCACGGTCGACTACTTGGGACTGAATGCCGAGGCCGAAGACGATGAGCGTGGCAGCAGCTTCCTCGGCGCTCATCACACCCATGGACAGCAGCAGCAGCAGCAGCAGCAGCAACAAAAACACACTCTGCTACCCCCCATGTCTCTCCTTGCACCTCCCACCAACTGGACCGAGGAGGAAGAGCGTCGCCGTGTGTTCTGGTGCGTCTTGCTGCTGGACCGTTTCTGTTCAGTGGCCACGGGCTGGAAGACGGGCGTCGCGGCTGCCGACGTGCACCGCCGCTTGCCGGCTGACGGATTCTTCTTCCACAAGGAGGAGCCCGTGCTGACGCCATACATGTACGGTGCGCCGCCGGGCGGACCACCCGCGGGCGACGCCGACCGCGCACGTGACCGGGAGGTGCGGGATCGGGAGCGGGATCGGGAGCGGGAGCGGGACCCTGCGGACCCACCCGTGCGGTCCCCGGCATCGATGCACATCCACGGCCACAACACCAATGTCGGAGCCTTTGCGTACTGCATCGAGGCGGCCGAGTCGCTGAGCCGTGTCGTATCGACCTTTCTGCGGCAGAGCGTCGATTTCGGCAGCCGGCCCGACGTCAGTCGCTGGCTCACACGGTTCAAGGAGCTGGACCTGCAGCTGGTGCACTGGAAAATGTACCTGCCACAGCGGTGGCGCGACTCCAATGTGTCGCGGCAGCCGGCGCTTGTCAACATGGATCCCAACCTGACGCTGGCGCACATTACGCACAACACGTCGACGATTCTGCTGCACCAGCGCATCGCCTACCCCGACGCGGCGTGGTGGGCCCGCTGGACGAGCGTGGTCAAAGTGAAGCTGCCGAGCGTGTGCAGCGCCGAGACGTGCCAGAATGCAGCCATTGAAACGGCCACGATCACGAGCAAGTACCTGCGCTTTACGCCCAAGCACCGCCCCGTGGCGAGCCAGTTTGCGTTCTGCGTCTTTCTGAGCGCGCGGGTGCTGCTGGTGCACGGCCGGAGCGAGGTGGGCAGGGAAGCGTCGAGCAGTGGAAGTGGGACATCCAGCGGCGGCAGCGGAGGACAGGCTGACGTCGACGTCCTGCCCGAGTTTTGGTCGCTGTTGCGGAGCTTGGAGGACATGGACCGGCGGTGGGTGGGCAGCAGCCGGCTCGACCAAGGACAAGACCCAACGAAGAAGAGCATCAGTCTGGCGGGCCACTACGCGCAGCACCTCAAAGACCTGCACCGGCAGTGCCTGGCCAGCCCGTCATTTGTCGTGGACGTGCTCGGGTACACTGAGCTGGAGCCAAGGGACAAGAACAAGGCGGGCACGGCATACGTGGAGCCGGCAGGTCCTACGGTGGTGCCTGAACCTGCACCGGAGCGGACTGCTGCATCTGTTGCCGCACCCGGTCCGATACAACAACAACAGCAGCAGCAGCAGCAGCAGCAGCAGCAGCAGCAGCCGCAGCAACCACAGCCACAGCCACACGTACAACAAACGCAAATGACACAGGTCCACCCGTCGCTGCAGCCTACCATGAACCAGCCGAACCCAACGTGGCCTATGCAGCGCTCGACCAGCTTTCGCCCGTCATGGCCTACCACCAACATGCCCAAGCGCACGCCATGGCCAGCAATTCAGCTTCAGCCTACGCGGCGGCCTCGGTTGTTTCAGTGCCGACGGGCCATAGTGGGCACGCGGACGATCTGGCTGCCATTTCGCACCTGTTGCTGGACCAGCAGTTCCTGGACCGCGACCGCGTCATCAGTTTCGAGGACAGTTTCTTTGCAGCGCCAGGACGCTGGACATGAGCTTCCGCGTATTAATGCTGTGTCGTCGACTTGCCGACAAAAGAAAGGCCGACCTGTCCAGCGGGTGGTCATCGATAGGTGGAAGAAGAATGTGACGTCGAGAGGCACGATCGGGTATGCGGACGACAGCACCGTTCCGTGGCCAGTTCTTGTCCCACGCGGTGAGTACACCGCTGAGAAGTACTCTTTCTTCTTTCTCCGCATCTCTAGAGCCTAGAGTCAGCTGCATGTCCGGGCACCGGACTTGTTCAATCGGGTGCATCCGACTGCCACCAGACGGGCCTATTTGATGGCACCCGAGTGTCCGATGGACATCAGCAGCGGACATGTTTTGGTGAACTGCCCAGATGTCCCTTTGTCGACACGACGGGTGCGCCGCCGCTGCTTCCCGCAGATCGGCTTTTCGCTTTCTGGCTTCTTTCTGGTCTGGTCAGTGGCGCGCTCCAACGACGAGGGCCTTCCCAAGCTCGATCTCCTGCCTACCAACCAAGGCAACTGTAATAGCGAGAAAGGAAATGAGGGAGCCCCAATAGACAGTCAATGATTAGAGTGTAGAGGCTAGTAAACGACGCGTACTATTCAATGACAGGGAAAACGCGGTTGCAATGTGTGAATATATATAACAATGTAGTGGTTTCAAAAGTTCAAGACACAAAGAAATATGCAGACGTGCAGACGTGCAGACGTGCAGACGTGCAGGTGGAAATGAGATGGGAACATAAGAAACATGCGTGGCAAACACGTGAGTATCAAAGAGAAGGATGACGATAAAAGAGTAGACAAACGAAAGAGTCGCGTGCTATGCAAAGGCCACAAGTATGACGTAATGTGAGAAACAGACAGAAAGATATGAAACGCTGAAAAGCAACAAAACACGAAATCAGAGTCGTCCGAGCTTCTGTGCCCTGGCTCTGGTGTTGCCAGATGGAAGGTGGGTATTTGGAGATTGCCACCATTGGCAACTGGCCATGACGGTGACGCTGCAGCGACTGCGTACGTCGTTGGAATCGCGGGACTGCGCAGCACGAGATGCCGACGGCAAGGGCTAGAGACCGGACTGGCGTTCTTCGCGGCCGTCGAGCCAGCTCGTGCAATTGACACAGCGCAAGGACTTTTCGCTGATACTCTTGCGGCAATACTTGCACTTGACCGTGTGCTTGATGATGGGGTCGTGCGAAAAGTACTGGTACGTGCTGGCCAGGGCATACAGCGAGATGCCGACGCCCAGGAAGTTGATGATGCGGTTCAGAAAGATGCCGTACGCCATGACCACGGCGCCGTCGTCCTGGGCAAACTGCAGCGTGTTGTAGCCATGTTCGCGCTCGTAGTTGGGGCCGGGCCTGAGGACGGCAAACTTCTCGTCCAGGTTCTTGTTGAGCGGCAGAAGCACCGACAGCGGCGGCAGCAGAATGTCCGAGACAAACGAGTTGACAATGGCAGTGAAGGACGAGGCAATGATGAGACCAAAGGCAATCTCCAGGATGTTGCCCTGCAGCGCAAAGTCGAGAAAGCCGGACCAGATGTGCAGAACGGCGCGCTCGCCCACCTCAAAGACATTGTCCTCCTCGTGCATCTCCTCGTCGTTCATGAACGGGTTGGAAGCGTTGGGGTCGTCGCGGAAGAGGAGGATGCCGGGGGCGCCGTTGCCGCCGTTGCCGCCATTGCTGTTGTTGTTGGAAGACATGACGGCGGAGGGGAAAGGAGAGGGGAGAACAAGAGAGAGTAGGGTGCGGGAATAAGGGACGTCAAGGAACGCTACTCTCCTCGGGATGCAAACAGGAGAGGCAACAGACAAGACGAGAGACACGAAGACGAGAGACACGAGGACGAGAAGACAAAGAAGAGCTCTCGGAAAGAAGATGCCCTCGGGAAAGACAAATGACAAGATGCTCCCAGAGACAAGAAATCAGAAGCAAAGAGGACCACCCCGAGACTAAAAGGAGTCGAGATAAAGATAAAGGACGCGTGCTCGCCGCTGATCGCCACGAAAAGCAACGTCACAGGAAGAGGAGGTCGGGAAGTGGAGGGAATAGAGATGAGAGAAGGCTGCAGTGCCAAGCGGCAGGATGCCACTTATCCACAGCACTTGGGTCTTGATATCGCACGGGGAAAGAGCAAGGACATGCGAAATGGCGGAGAGCAGGCACGACTGTCCATCCAATCCCGATTCAGCAAGAGCGGAACGCGGTAGCTGAACAGAGAAAGAGCGGTTTTCTGGGAGCAGAAGCTGTCGCTGTGCTTTCTGCTTCGCTTCGTTATTACGAGTACTTCATATGAACACGGCACAATCCCGAAACTGGCTACACGCACCGGGCAAGCTGCGAGCTCCAGCAATCTGATTGACGGCTCTCTCGTCTTCTCGTCCACTCGTCTTGGTGCTGTAGCTAGGCCGGCCTCATCTCCACTTTCTACGCAAGACGCACCTGCCTCGCCGGGCTGCGTGCTTTAGCGGGGCCCTGTTCTGGTCTAGGTCGAGGCTAACGTATCAGGAAGGCGGCAGGTCCACGTGCCAGACTGGCCGTCTCTACGAGTATTCGTAGGCAGGAGCGGTCAAGGAGTTGTCACGACGCTGTCAGTACTTTGTAAATAAGAAGAGGAGCCGTGGTGACGTGCAAGTTGCGACGGGACTATCGTGTTTGTTGTTGCACAGCGTATTGTTTGTGTACCAGAAAGAGGGAAACCAAGAAAGGCTGAAGGGAAGCTAAAGCTGAGGCTACAGAACGGCTGAAATGCAAATCGCAAAAGGCTCCAATCGCCGCGATCAATCCATCGCCTGGCGCAAGACCCTGGTCCTGGCGCCCCGAACCCCGAAACCTAAAGAACTAGCGGCTGATAGACTCTTCGGCGGTCAGTACGAGTACTCGTAGTGGCAAGGCGCCTGTTCCCTCCGTTGATAGGGGAGGTTGGGGCGTGGCGCTGGCGCTAGCACAGTGGCAGGCGTCCGTCCAAGCGCGGACGGGTGCGGGACATCGACATGGTGATATCTGCCACCAACACGGTCTCGACCGTGCCCCGGCCTCAGCTCCACTTGTCCACCTCCACCATCACCGTCGCTTCCCGTCCGTGGAAAGGCGGTGTCTGTTTTTTGTGCTGTTTGTGCTTTTGTCTTTTTTGTCTTTCTTGTCTTCTTGTCCTTTTCTCCTTCTTCTCGCTAGCTCTCTCACTGCTTGGGCGCTGGCGCCGCCTTCTTCTTGGCCGCCGCCGCCGCTGCCGCCGCCTTGGCGTCGCCGTGCAGCTCGTGCAGCCAGAACAGCGCCGTGGTCGTCATCAGTCCAAACGCCGCCCATGTCAGCGCCTCAAACTTGTAGCCCTGCACGGCCTCCATGCCGATCGTGTCCTTGCCCAGACGGTTGATCGAGTCCACCGTCGACTTGGCCGCCACGGCCGAAACGAGGCCGGCAATCAGCAGTGCCAGAGCGGCGCCGGATGCCGCCCCCAGGTTGGCCAGCACCGTCTCGCGGCCGTGCGTGGCGCGTGTCACGACCGAGGCGCCCGTCAGCAGCAGCACGAGACCGGCAGCACAGGCGGCCACAACGTAAAAGACGGCCAAGACTAGGCCCAGCGCGGGGATGCGGTTGAGCGCGTCCTGGAGGCTGCTGGACCCGCCGAGGCGCGCGAGGCTGCCACCGTCGACAAAGTTGGCGTTGAGCTCGTTGTCGATGATCTGCGAGATGTTGAGCTGCTTGGAGTTGAGCTGGATCGTGCACGACGAGACATTGCGCCAGGCGCCGTCGGCAGTCACGTTAGGCGCAAAGGTACCCTCGCAGACATTCATGACATGCAGAGAATAAAACTCGCTGACACCAAGCACGGCGGCCATGTCGTCGGCAGCAGAGTCGGCGGGGAGTCCGGCAAGCACGCCCTCGGCGGCGGACAGCGTCAGTTTGCGCGGAGCGAGCTTGCGGGCGGCCGTGGCTTTGGCCTCGGCTTCGGCCTCCTGGTCGGTCTGGATGCTGTACATCTTGGGCTTGCCGCCATTGTTGCTGTCGGCGTTGCTGCCTGTTGACGGCGTTGCCTGCGTGGGCGCCACCTCCACAATCACCTCGCCCGTCGCCACATTGGCCCCGTCGTCGGCCAGGACCACCACGTGAGACAGATCGCGTGTCGCTGGCTGGTTGAGCGCCGGCACATAATTTCGTCCAAGTGCCGATGTGTTGAGCTGGCCGACTGTGTTAGCCCGTGGTCAAGCTGGCCATTGAAGTTTGGCTGTCAGGGCACTCACCATAATGACTGAATAGTCCTCCATGAAACCGGCGGTGTGTTTCCGGCAAAGAGCCGAGGATGGTGAGCACGAAGCCGATGATCGAGCACGCCACCGAAAAGAGGAAAAAGAGCGCCATTCTGCTGTGTGTCGATGGCGAGCTTCGTCCCTCGAGAGGGGAGATGATGATGTCGAAGGAGGTGGTTGAAGCCGGTGCTGGTCGGATACAATAGGAAGAAGAAAGGCCCCTACCACGACCACAGGGTGATTGTTGAAGGGATAAATAAATAAGAAAAAATAAGTAGTAGCAGTAACGGATTGACAGGACCGTATGGTTAGTGACGCCCTCAAGCTAATATTGAACAAACCAAAATAGGACAGATACTATCAGCTGTTGTGGTCGACGGCGGTTCGAGATCGAGAGGAGGGAGGGTCGAGGGATGGAGCAGAAAGAGAAAGACAAAAGAGCAAGGGGGAAAGACGGAAGAGAAGAGTAAAGGACGGACAGCAAACGGAAAGACGAGTGGCGATATTAAAGAGGAGGTCAAGAACAACGAAACGGGACGGAATAGGCAAGAAAATTGAGGAGGCTTGGGAGAGACAAACAGCAAGTGGCAGGGCCGGAGCCAGAGAGGAGATCTACAAGGGGGTTAGATGCTTGCGATGACGGGAGGGGAGTCCGATGTTGGGGAGCCGAATTCACGATGCTAAGGGAATGGGCATGGCAAAGAGACGAGACAAAAGAGCAAGGGCAAAAACGGGAGGCGCAGGGGACTTTGTCGAGGGCTGTGGTCTTGGATGGGAAAATGTTGGCCGGAACAAGACAAGATGGCCACGGCCGGCGCAAGGCGCCTTTTTACTTTCACGATGTCGGCCGTCTCTGGCTGTCTCTGGCTGTCTCTGGCTGTCTCTGGCTGTCTCTGGCTCTCTCTAGCGACGCTTTGCATGTTAACGGTGGCAGGGCAATCGCTTCATGGCGACGGCCGAGCTGCCGTAGCAAACGAGCAGTGAAACCGAGCAGAGAATGACGAAAGCCCATGCAACGGACGAGGTGATCGGCAACGGCTGGAATGCTTTCCATCTTTAATTGTGCGTGCCAGCCGTCAACATTCCAGTGCAAGGCGCCCGCCGCAACGGGTGAAACACGAAATAGGCCATGCATGGTCGCCCGTTCCTCTGGACGCCGGGTAGCTGTCCGGGGCAAAGCCCAGACAAGGTGCCGAGCCAGCAAGTCTTTTCTTTTGGCGACAACCAGCTCATATGTCGAGGTCTGTGCCCTGATGTGAGCTGCGACATCGTCGCCCACGATTAGCCATACTGTCACGAGGCTCGAATCGGGACGTCCTTGGCATGGACGCTAGCAGCATTCCGGCAAGAAAGTACTCGAGTGTCTTGTGCAATAGGCTTTGGATGGAAATGTATCGTCGTCCGCGCGGACTGCACCCGTAGGTGCCGCTGTCTATCTTGCCATCTCCGGCTGCCTATCGTATACAACCGTAATGAACCGGCCCCGGCCAGCCCGCTGCGTCCGGATCTTCTCTTCAATCAGCCGTGCCTCACTCGCGGCATTGACACGCCGGGCGACCTCGCCAAGTGGCAGTGGCGGCTGCCCTGGCGTTGTCGTACGCTGCAGCATTGCTGCTGCTCGTCTCGGCGGTGCGCCCGGTACCTCCGGCTCGGGCGTCGGTGGGCGGTTGGCCTCAATGATGGCCTCGGACAGACGGTCGTACTCGTTGCTCACGCCATAGCTGAGCACAAGTGTTGTCAGTTTGCCCCAGTTGCCCACCCAGTCGACTTGGCCGTTGTCGACCTCGTACATGAGCGCGGGCAGCCACGATGCACAGCCTGTCAGGTCCAGGTACTCGAGCCCATACAGCGCCTTGCTGAGCTTGCGCATGAGCAGCACCGCCTCGGCCCAGTCGTTGTCGATGGAGTGGCTGTAGGCACCCGTGCCTCCGTACTGGAAACGGCGGCGAGCGGCGAGTCGACGGTCGCAAACCTGGCAGTTGGGTGTCAGCGTGGGCTCCGGCCAGTAGGCGAGGCTCAGATGCGTGAGCATCGGCAGGTGTGCTGCAAACGACAGCAACTGGCGCCAGGACACGCATTGCGAACTGCGGTCTGGTGTCAGGGCCAGTGACAGGTGCGTCAGGTTGGGCAGAAGCGGCCGTGGCGGCGAGACGATGCCGGGCGCATCCCAAGATTCAAGAACTTCGGCATCGTCTTGCTGTTGCTGACCCGGATGGCGCAGCCGGCCACGTGCTGTGGCGGCACGACTAGGAAAGAGCAGCTCGCTGACCTCGCGAACAAGAGATTGGCGTTTCCTACCGACCAGGTCAGGTCAGATACCGGAAGTCTTCGTTGAGCGTGCTCGGGCTGGGCAGCGACGGCATCTCACCTTCACCGGTCTCGCTTCCTGAATCGATGAGCTGTCCTCCCGGCTGGGAACTGCCACTGCCACCGCCGCCCCCGTTCGATGGCGAGGACGGGGTGTAGGATAAAGTAGGAGAGCACGTAGATCCTTGATCGTGGCCCCCTTGCCGTTGCCCTCTTCGATCAGCTGGCCCAAATAGGAGACCAAGGCCGCGCGCAGCGGGCCCTGCAAATACATCAAGTGATATTGGTTGTACTGCTTTCTGAACGGCCCACTCCCGCACGATGCGGCGCAGAACCACGTCCACCAGACTACCGCGTGCAGGATGGGCGATGCCCGGCATGGCCTCCCCTGCGTGATAATCAAAGAGAAAGGCAGAGGTATGGCGCCTCCTTGGGCGTCCTGACTGGTCACCGCGGCACCGTCAGGGCGCAGGAAGGCCATTGGGGCCAGACACCCGTCGGTTTGCGCCGTGGGTTGTGCATAGACTGGGCCAGCCAAGATGGTGGAGGCGCCGGGCCAGCTGGCCCTCGGCGACGCCCACCAACACCCGAGGGGCCCACGAGTCCGTTTGCGCCGCCCAGCAAGCAAATCCGGCAATGGCAGCACCTGCACGTACTACACCTGCCCCTCCGCCACCATTGGGTGGACTGGGCAGCAGAATCTGCGCGACCTCTGGTGGCACACTGGCGACACGATGGGGATTGGCGACAGCGAGGCGCCCGCGACTGGGCCATGGCTGCCGCCGCTGCTGTTGCTGCTGCTGCCCCACTGGGACAGGGTAGCTCTTCGTAGGTTGCGAGCAGGTCGTTTACGTTGCGAGACTGTGTTCCTCTGTTGCACGACAGAGAGAAAGGCGTCAATAAACAGAGCAAAGACGCTTTGTTCACGAGGAGAGAACCAAGAAAAGGGACCAAACAAGCACGGGTTGGGGCAAGCCGGCGGTGAACATCATCGGGAGCACAAGAGGGAGGCAGGAGAGGGGAGAAGAGGCAGAGAGGGGAGGCAGAGACAGAGAGACAGGAGAGACGGGAGGAAGGAGGATAGGAGGACAAGGAAGTGGGTGCCAGTGAAGAGAGACATGCTGCAGTGTGCGCAGTGTGCGCTGTGAAGTTATGGTGGCAAAAAATAAGGGAGGATCAACATCAGAGTCAAAACGAAAACAAAGGCGGAGGTGGCGGAAGAATTGCGGGCGTACAAAGTACAGGATAAAACCGGCACCTGGTCACAAAGAGCAGAAGGCAGGGCGCAGAAGGCAGAAGGCAGGAGAGACGGGATATTGGTGAGAAAGGGTCAGAGTATGAGCCTCGTGCTGGAGGAGGGTGGGAGGACAAGAAAACAATGCAGATAGGGGAGGGGGGTGTAGATGAGGAAGATGGGGCTGAGAGGTCTGGCGATATAAAGACAACCCCAAGGGACTGTCACAAAACATAGCATGATAATAATAGGAGACAAGTGTAGCACACAACGACAACAATGCAACAACGACACGCAATCGGACTAACCATGATGGACATTGCTCTGGCGCCCGGAGCTCTCCAAGGATGGGCGCGGTGGACTGCGGCTTTGAGTTACATGCCCCAATGCCGTTTCTTGGTCATGGCGGCGGAGAGAGGAGGGGAGGAGGGAGGATAAACGAGGAAGAGGAACGTAAGAGAAGTGGGTGGTTGTGAGACCTTTCCAGGCAGAACAATCCGAGACACGCAGAGATGACTCGAAGCGATGCAGCCAGACAAGGACCAGGCAGGACAGGCTAAGCGTACCGGTACACAGTTGTCTCTCGTCAACAGTGGAGAAGTGGACAAGAGGACAATAGTCAAAAGGGCAAAAGAGACAAAAGGGCACAGAACAAGAGGAACAGAGCCCGCGGCTGCCAGCAGAGAAACGCTATCTGCTTGGAACGCACGGCTGGCCCAGCACCGTTGGCTGCCCGGACGGTGCCGCCCTCTTCCTGTGAAGGGCCTGTGGTCTTTGTTCCTGCTCGGCGTCGTCAGTATGTTTGGGGCGTGTCCCTAAACGTCTCTCATCTCCCCTTGTTCCCTGTCGACGAGGATCTTGTCTGCGATAGAAGACTACTACTCTTTGCCTTTTCTCTTTGAAGCGGGAAAAGAGGGGCAGAGCGCTGATAGGTGAAGATCGAGAAACACGTCGGGCGGCCGTGTGTCCTTGGTGGGATGGCCTGTGATTGCGTGGGCACTGGCGTGGTGTTGTTTGTGTGGGTTGATGAGAGCTGGTGATAGGTTGTGGAGAGGCAATGAGAGTGGGCAGAACAAAAAGGGGAGATATCTGACGGGGAGGAGCGACTGTCTAGATTTCTAGCTCCTGCCTTGTCTCGTCGCCCTGTGGTGTTTGATGTCGTCGTCGTTCCTTCCCTTTTAGCGAGGCGAATGGGCGTCGAGCTCGGCGGCCGACGGCCCACAGTGCGTTTTACACACTGTACTACATATGCACTGTCGGCTTTCATGTGTCCCATCTCAGCCCACTGTAACTCACCGTAGCTCACTGTAAGCCACTGTAACTGACTTTTCAGCTCTGATCTACTGTTTCTGGCGCTGCTTCTTCTTCGCCTTGCATTGATGACCGAGCAAGAAAAAGCGCAGCGTACGCGGCCGCCGATCACTGCAAGTCATTTTTTTTTTGTATTTACTTTATACATTCTTTCTACCTTCTCTTCATTTTGTTTTTTCCTCGTCGCCGACACGTAGGAGGCTGAAAGTCTTGTTTCTTCGGGGTGTTTGGTCCAGAGTGTCGTGAATATGATGAAAAATATACAGAAGCCCTTTACCATTTATTTGACTTTCGTCCCAGTGTTTCACCCAATAAGTATGAAAGGCTATCAGGGTAAAGTTTTGACTCTTCAGATGTTTGGATGGCTGCAGGTTTGTCTCCGTATTTGACTCTTCAGATGTTTGGATGGCTGCAGGTTTGTCTCCGTTGTGTGTTGCTGCTTCTGATTTCTCCCTTTTCCATTTTCTACTTTTGCGCCGGGGCTCATTGTTCTCTGTTCTAAGGTACAACCGTTTTACTCACAAGACAGAAACACAAGCAAAGGCGAGGCACAAACTGGTTAAAACGAGGAGACATCACCAGAGGCTCGGTGAATTGTGAGCAACGAAGCACACGCTTTCTTTCTTGAACACAAACCACACAAGGGGCAAAGAGACAGGAGGGGTAAAGGGACGTAAGAGGCCCTGCCGATGGCAAATCGAGAAAGATTGAAAGATTGGACGGGGCTCGGTCTCCCTCCGGTCCAAGAAAGGTGGAAGTAGGCATAAAGCCAAACAGACAACGCCCCAGAGACTAGGAGAGTGTTCAGGATTGAGATTCAGCGGGCAAAGAGACAGATGAGACAGGAGTACAGACTGCAAAGGCCGTTGAGCAGAAAGGGGGGATAGAGAGGAAGGAAAGCAAAGAGCACACGGCAATAGCACTTCACAGCGCAATGAGTTACAGAATACGCTGACGGAGAACTCTGGACAAGTGGGCCGGCAAAGCGAGGAAGTGGGCAAGCTTGAACATCGCGGAATTACCAGGAGGATAAAGGGAATGGACAAGGCAAGGTGCAGATAGGCCAGGTGACAGAGTAAGACCATGACACCAGGAGTCTGGAGAGTAACAACGGCAATTTCTCCGTCTACAGGGGCTGATTTGCGTCCGCAAACTTTGTCTTTTTTATTTACTTGATGGCTTGTTTTACAAAAACAAACGCACTTCAAGTCCACGGCACAAAGGCTCTCTTTTGGTGTCGGTCTAGAATTGAAACTGGCCCGAAAGGAAAGATTTGCGGCTCCCCATGGAAGCTCATGATGAATGCGTGAACCAGTAAGGGCGATGCCTTGCTGCATGGCAAAGGCAGAGGCGAGCGGCAGGGAGATGAGGGGCGTCCTTCTCATCTTTCTCTGGCTTTCTTCTTTCCCTCGCAATGATTTGTTGTGTTTAAGATAACCGCTTGCAATGACTTTCAATGCTCATTCGTTCCCCATCCACACCACCCAAGACGGCATCCTCTTCTTCCGTGATTCTTCTCCGGAGCTTCTACCAGTCTTCTGTCGTTTCCTCTGCGCTCTACTCCATGGCATCCTCCTCCAAAGCATGTCGTGTTTTCGCCGTTGTTGCAACCATGCTGCAATCCTTTGGCGAATTGCCGAAGGGGGTGTGGGGGCTGAGGCGAACAAGCGCGTCTGGGCTCGGCCAACAGATGGAAACACGGTGCTAGGACCGTCACGGGTAGCACAGGCTCATTTAGAAAGATGGCGTCTTCAGTCGACCTCTATGAGGCGCGAAAACGGGCTGCAGGTTGGGGAGAGCGGACCGAGTAGTCACTTGATGCTGCGGTGGTCTGCAGCGACTCGCTGTTGCTGGACTCTCCAGTGCATGCCTTGTATTGCCCATAGCTTGATGATGCTCTCGTTTCCCAATCTTACTTCGCAGCAAGGCCAGGACTACCGCGTAAGCGTCAATACGATTTCATGTAGCCACATACAGACAGAGCTTCCACATGGAAGATCCCGGTCGATATTCCTGCTCGTCCCAGCCCCTTGCTGTTGGACAGAGCAGTTTGATACAGCTTGGTCTGTAGCTACGGGTTGAAGCCTATTTCCCATTGGGTTAAGACACAAGCATGTCCAACACGCCGTGAGACTTTCTGTAGAACAAACTTCCTTTGGGCTTCCTTGTTGTCGCCTTTTCCAGCGCATCTCCCGCAAAAGACATGTGACAGAAGACTTGCCGCTTTGCAGGAAAGGACAGTATAGTGGCTGCCTAGATGCTTCCTGACTACCTCGATACAACGGCACAATATAAAATGGGAAGTAAAGTAGAGGGTAGAGACAATCAGAAACGTCTGCACGCTCGCCGGGCATCACCGCAAGTACTATTTCGGCCCTTTTCTTCTGTACGCCTCTCCGGAAAACTGGTCCTGTTACTTTGGATTCTTTCACTTACCGCTCGTTATGATGCCTTGTATCAGCCAAAGCCTTATTGAGACCATCATCATTCAACCCGGCCGAGATGTGCACAACCAGACGTGGCAGAAACGCAGGCGACAGGCGACAGGCGACAGGCAACACAAAGTACAGTGCACAAAAGTGACAGGATATGACAAAAACAAAGGAGCATCACCCAAGAATGTAGACAAAATAGGAAACAAGAGCACAAAAATAGGGACACAAACTGGTGACAACAGACCTAGCTAGCCTGTAGACTGGCGCTGCCCTTGATTTGATACCGCACGCTACTCTCCTTTTTGCCACCATGAGCCGATGAGACCCTCCCAAGAGCCAACAGGCTTACAGCAGCCCCCAAATGAACTACTTTGGAGCACCGTAGGCTTGTTCAAGGTGCTGTGCTTTCTGTGCTTGCCTGGCTCTGTCTCGTCTTTTCTCCTGTGAAGTCTGTTCTGTGTCCTGTGATGCTTCCTGTCGTGGTCGTGTTGTGTCAAGGAACGCGCCTTTTCTCGTAACCCATCCCCCCTCTTCCTTTGTTCCCGGCCTTAATCTCTGTCTATGGTCACGACAGTGTCTGGGGCGTGTCTATTGGAGCCCCAACCTTTCGGGGGAGATGGAGGACATCGAAAACACCAAGATGGAAGATGGACGATCCGGAGGACCAGGAGACAGCACCAATGCAATCTAAGATTACGCGTCGCCGGAGGTCATGCTTCCTAGCCCCCCCTCCTCCCCACGAGAACGGCTTTCGTGCGTAAGGCTCCGTGAAGGATGCCGGGTGTCAGGCCGTGCAGAGTACACGACATCACGGGCAGGGAGGGGTGGGATCAGGAACAAATCGATATCTTGATGGCATGTGTTTATTATTTTCCTGTTTCTTTTTCTGCAGTGCCATCAAAGTCAAGTCTTGACAAACACGTAGCCCAGCAGCTGTGCGCACGTCACCTCGCCTCATGACGAGTGGAGCAATCACAGATGGAGCGAATAATAGGTCCATAGGGACAACAGAACCAACCATCACTACGCAAACTCATGCTTGATGCACGCACCCTCCTTATGCAGACCATTATCTCGATTGGGAAATGGTTAGCGAACGGATCCGGAAACGTCTGTCTCGGCCAATATCAAGCCCGGTCACAAATAGATAGCACCTGCGAGACACAGACGAAGGTGCATGGAAAGCAAGAGCTGGGCAGTCGGGGAAAGCAAAAAGCCTACAAGGAGGGCGTTGATACAGAAATCACAATCAATGGCCGTTCGGATGCAAGTTATACATTGAGGCATGCAGAGGCCTGCAAAAGGGCCGTGATGACATGCCGCAATATAGCATCATACTGTCGCACGTCCCAGCATCCCCATATGGCTTATCAATGTTTTCTCTTCGTTCTGTTCGCGACGTCGGCAAGATACAACAGGTCCGCTGGGTCGTACGCCGCTGCCCGATTATAAAAAATTGCCTCTAATGCCCAGGAAGGAAAAGGAGAGAGACACGAACGATTTCATGCATGTCTCAATATCTGTAGCTACCTCTATCGTCGCATCAGCTCTTTCTTTCATCTGCCGTGGCAGTAAGATGTGAGGAACAAGTCACAACACACGCTGGGTTACAGACAGATGCAGTGATCAATCCCAGAGGAGCGGTTTCCAGAACGGCTGGCTTTTTCTTCTGTGCTAAATCACTTCGTGGTATTCGACAACAGCATCTTCATTTAACCCAAGACGGGAGTTGGGAAACAATGGTATCATCCAGTGCACAAAAGTTAAAGTTGATACTATTGCGGTCGTCTACAGCCTCCACGCTCTCCGGTGGTCTAGAACAATATGGCGGACAGCAAGCATCTCCTTCGCTTGGAGCAAACAGTATGCGGCGCACCAGATTTCATTGTTTTGCGTGTCTTGATCTGACTCTGGCTCTGTAGCTCTTGTCTGTTCCTTCGATGTCACGGTGTCTCTTTATGACTTGTTTCCATTCAAGCTCTGATGTTGTCTCCCAAACATTTGCTTTGACGTACTGGGCGAGGCAGACTCTAGTCCTATTTTGCTTGTGCGAAATATCCTATATTCGTTCCACTGTTCGTATGGGCGCTGTGAGACAGCTGGGTAGGAAGGATAAGACCAGAAGCTGAAGCTGGAAGATGGAGTTGCCCCATCATCACTTGGCGGGAACGACCATTTTGTATCATCGGTCGAGGCGTTCAAGAAGGATGCCATATAGAGGTTCACAATACCTTTCCATCGCGGAAGCCATGTACGACGCATAAGACGGCCCTCCTATTGGTCATGTTCATGTGTGGGATATATTAAATCTGGAGAGTGTCTGTGGATTGTGGCTGATGGTCCATGGCTGGTGTTCTGGGCGGAGCCTGGAGACTGATACAGTTTGACGCCAAGATCAATTTCAAAAGCCTCCAGGATTTTGGTAGTAAAGTCTCATTTTAAAACAGTGCACTTCAAGGGCTCGCATCAGGACATCAAGGGGCAACCAGCGCTGGGCACTCTTTTCATGTCCAGGCCGCATCAGCCAGGCCACTCAGATAAAGCCACCAGACAGTGAAGAGATGCTGCAGGGTGGTGGGTAGGAGGGGGCGGGTAACGCCGTGCCGCCTTTACTTTCTTTGCGTGCAGCGCACAGTAATGACCCCGATTAATGGGCCATTTGGTAGTTTGATAGGTTGGGGACCAGTGACACTGTCTTGGTAGTAAAGCAGCTGCTGTTCGTTTTATCATTTAGTTTGACAAGAAGCATGTCATAGCAGCCTCGAAGACAAGCAACTACATAGAATGCTCGTGATAATAGGAAGGCAGGCCTATTCCAGCCTAAAGAAGTATCATGATAACTCGAGGTTCAGCATCTTTGCCACTTTCACAGGCATCTCCCCATAGTGAAGATGATTAAGAAAGAACAGAGCAAGGGGCTGCGTGGCAGACTAATCATGCAGGCATCAGTGGGAAGAGTGGGAGGAGGGGAGGCATGAGTGCACTATCCGGGCGAATCAGATCAACAGAGTCCAGAGGTGCAGCTCTCGTCTCTTGCATGGCGAACAACAGGGCGAGAGGGGGGCAGCCACTATCCTCTCTGGCCATCGGCGTCGCAAGGTGGGTGTCTTCTTCATAGCCGACAAGCTCAGAAGAAAACGATCAGTCAGTTTTGGGGGCAGAAGCAAGGTATTGTCGAAACTTTAAAGTCACTACCGTACTTGAAACAGCAATCGTCACGTCGTCCTCAACGGCCATTGTCTCCCTGTACTCGTTGAAATAGCCTTGGCCGGTGTCTTCGTTCCGGTATCAATATGGTCAAAGCTTCCTGCCAACGCAGTCCGTCGCCCCATTTTGGGTATCTGGTGCCAGGAGCACCACGTTCACTTGTCTTGGGTTGATGCAGGAGAGATGCACTCCGAAAACCGCGTAGCTTTCAGGTGAGGCCTCTACAACTCTGCAGCTGCCGTAGGCAGGTTATGCACATGAACGAGGCCGTGTTCACATGGGTATTAAGGATGAGGCGATAGCCAGACGCGTGTCTGCAGGAGGTAGCCTTTTTATGAGTACGAGATTCACATGCAGCTCTTGTAAAGGGGTTTGAAAAGGCTCGCCTCTCGAAGGGACTACTCCTTCAATGTTTGAGAAGCCTATCTGGTATTTTTTATTATTTTTGGATATGATCAGCAGAAATTTAGACAAGGAAAAATCAGCAGCAGCCCGTAACAATTGGATAGTTAGTGGCGAGTCGCGTGGTGTCGGACAATCATGGGTGGCTGCAGGGTGGCTTCGGCCTTCTGCAACCCTGTCCTCTCGTCAAACTTCGTGTCGCATCTCATCCTGACATCTCACCTTCTCACATGTCCTTTCTTTTGCTTACATAAGTACTCTACATCTGTTTTATTCTACCCGGAGGCTCGTGTTTCTACGAGAAGCAATACTTCATATACTCTTGGAAGCTTGTTTTGCAAATGCTTTGTCCTCACAGATAATAGTGCAAGTGGATAAAGAGAGGATCGACAGACCCGGGCATTCTGTTGGATCTGCACATGCGAACACGCAAACAATATGTTCAATAATACTACTTTGAAAGAAAAAGAAAATTAGCCGTCAGATCTTGACCGTAACTGTCTCGTTCCCTTGAGATAATCCGCGGCGGCAAGCAGCATTGGCCCTGTTGGAGAAGGCGAGCAGGGAGTGAGAGTTGGGTAGCTGCATAGAATACGAGAGGAAGCTTACGGTCTTGTTTTTCACGTTGTCACGTTGCAAAACAATACTTTCTCCATCAGTAGACTTTTTGTTATTTTCCTAGTCCATTGCGACTGGGAGGAGCTGGAACCAGCTCAGAATCATGCTCACTACTTCCCTGTGCACAAAAACTACGGGGATAGGGACCAAGCATAGAAAGCGTTCGAAAGAGAGCAAGAAGCAGAAGAGAGAATAGAAACAAAACCAGACACTAATGGAGCCAGAAAGTTTGACAGCTGGGTGTTAGTTGGTTACGCACCAGATGTGACGGTGCCTGCTCCTCCACCCTCTGTTCCCATTGCTTCTTTGCCCTCCCAAACTGTTCTGCTCACGACATGTCACATAACACAAGATCTGGACATCGTCAACGCCTTTCTGTTCTGGTTGTTTTGTTCTCTGGAGATGTCCTGTCCCCTTCTTCGATCGTTTCTCTTCTTCCTTGCTTTCTTTTCTTCTCTGCGTCATCGCTGGTATTCCTCCACCCGTGGTCGTTGTGCATGGTTGGGACGGAGGAAAGGGGGAGGGTCTTGGGCGTCACGGACAGGAAGCAACAAGGGGAGGAGGAAGTAACAAGCTGCCAGAAAAAAAAAACAAGCGGGCGGCATGGGGTTCCTGGGACTGTCAGGGGGGACAACGAGACAATGTGCGTCGAGTACAATGCTGTGAACCCGGCCAAATACATAATGTAAGTTTTTGTGGCCCGCGCGGCTACGTGCAGCTGCCTGTAATTGTTCTATGGGTGGAAGGAAAACAGAACAATGGCTTTAGAGGAAAAAGGACAGACAGGGGCTGGGCTGGATGAGACAGAATGGCAGACAAGACAAGACACGACAGCAAAGGTGCATAGGGTAGGGGATCGAGAGCAGATATGGTGGCGCTCTGTGTACGTCGTTAGGTCCTGGCCGCTTTGCCCTTCTCAACGTTTCGGCTCGTTTCTTCTCGCTTTAATTAATCTGACTCTTGGCTTTTCCTCGTGGCGGCTCGTCTGTTTCCAGCTTTGCCAGGAATGGGACTCGAGCTTGCTCCGACACCTCCATGCAAATAAGTATCTGTCGTGTGCCACCCTTTCATCGAATTGGCCTCTTGTCGTCGTCATCGCAGGCGTCCTCTTGTTATGTAGATCCTATCGTTTGCGAGAGTAAGAATAGAAATCACCCCTCTCAAGCAAAACACTAAGACGCCCTCTATCTGCACAGGTCTTCGCTTCCGTTTTCCCAATCCGACGCCAATAACTGAAAACAGGCCAATACAACACGGGCCGGACCGACATATAGATCAATCTTCACGAAGCCACCCAATGGCCACGTATGTAGCTGAGTAGTCTACGGGAAAGCAGGGGCAATGGGCCTGGGCTTAGACGCGCCTTGGCTTTTGTCTGTTTTCTCTCCTGTCAAGCCTTGCCGCCACAGCCATTGGACACGAAGAACACGGACATCTGGTGCAGGTTTCCGGGCGCTCAGACAAGACAGACCGCCTGGCGGGTGGCTCTGATTTCTTCTGGGGGCGCGTCAGCGATGGGTGCAGAATGACTGAGTGTGCCTCGTATCTATCGTGACGGGTCTGGAGCGAATGCAGAATGCAGGAGCAGGAGACAATACGAGACCGTTCGCATTGATGAGGCAGGCATAAATAAAACTCACACAAAACGTTCAAGCCCGAAATCCACGGAGGATGGTGGATCGGGTAAGTACGGATGTCCAGGCTCTTGTTTCTTCCTCCTCAGGGCGATTGCACGTTTCCCGAACCGATCCAATACAAGAAACACGCCCACCTGTCTCCTGTAGGCTGTGTGTTTTGTCGTCTGCACGCTACGGAAAACGCCGTCGATCCTGGTGTGCCCGTCTCCCACTGCAGTGTCTGTCGATCTTTCCACCAAACACCTGAACAATAAGCATCCCTGCTTGTTTCTCATTGTGTGCACCTTTGCAATGGCGTCTTCCGTACTTGCGTCTATTGTCACCATTGCGTACTTTTTGACGCACGGACGAAAGTATTTGGTAAGGGCGAAAGACCATCGGAAAAAAAGATCTGCAATCCAACAGTCTCAAAATAGTCCCGTCTTCCGATGGAAGGTATGGCTCATCCACGCAACCACGCAGCCAAGAGCCAGAATATTAGCCAGTCTGGGAGGACATGGGCTCAACGGACTAGCGAGGCTAGGCCAACTCTCGGGTATACGTAGTGCCTGCTCATTGGCTCGGGGAAGACGGTTCCACCCGGGTTCACCCTTTCCAGCCCCTCTTACCTCGTTTTTCCCCAAACAGGACCAACGGGGAAGGGGAAAGACGGCTAACACCTACTGAGTAGGCCAGGAGCCGTTTACACTCTCAAAACCCCTCTGCGTAAAACGTGACGAAAAAAAAATAAGTAAAAAAGACATCGTGAAGCAAGAGACCTCGACCTCCAAGAGTAAGCCGAAGATGGCCTGCTCCCGGAGCAGAGCTTTGACAAATGAACCCCACCCGCCACCCCCTCGATGCTGCTTCGGCAATGCTTCCTCCGCGAAAATAACTCGCAGTGTCACCCCACACGCTTTGCTCAAGACGAGACATGAATGCAGCCCAAAATGTATAGACGTGACACCCAATTTGGCGCAAATAAGAGCCCGAAAGAGACTAATAATGAAAGACTGTGGACAGACAAGACGTCACAAGGGGCCCACCTGAATAGGTATTTTGGGGAGCAAAATGAAAAGGCCCATGGTCTTCCTTGGTACCCGACGCGCCGCTATGTGCCCTCTTCCCAGAAGCTCCAATGCGGCCGTTGAACTGCAGGTGTACACCAGATTCAATCCTCCCCTATCTTTGCTCTCGCCCTGTTTTCCAACGACTGTAAACAAAGGCCAGTCTGGGCAGCTTTCGACTCCTTCCGCATTTTCCCGTTCGGCACATGCTGTAGGCTCTCGGCCTTTCTCTCTCAAGTCCAGCTGCTTGTTTCACATGCGGAGATTTTTTTCCTCGATCCGGGCAAAGGTCGTTAGCAATTTCTCTGTTCTCATGAATATGGCAGAGGTTGAAGAGCTGAGAGGATGACGGCCGTGCTAACACACAGAGCAAGGCCAAGGGCCGAGAAGCTAGAGAGTCGCGGCAAGTGTGGTTGGTGACAGGCAGTCAATGAGACTTGTGTAACCGTGCAAAGAGAATGGCGCCCCATCTTGCGAGAGGAAAGAGAGAAATTAAAGTAGTGGAATAATACAAATTAAAGTTGGCTCGTCCTGGCCGGACTGGGGGTTCCGAACTTAGCTCCCTATGACCCCCTCCCTCCACTCCGATGTCCATACTGAATTCTCTTCCCCGGGCCAAGCTGCTGTTCGTCGACCAGTGCGTTTCATGTTTGGTCCCCTTGTGCTGTCGCCTGTTGGCTGCACTGGCGTGTACTCGTATGTGTTGGCGAGTAGCGTGGTAGGGTCAAGCGTCAGTTGAGACTGTTGGAGTGCGCGCGTTGTATCTCACCAGTGCTTGGTGCGTGTTAGTGGCTAAGCCCCGAGTTCAGGGACCCGTGACCTTGGCTCGCTCCAGACATCACTAAGACGGTCTACCGTAGGAAGGACTAACAACGACGCTTTTCTTCGGCACGTTGCTTCTCCCATTTCTGTTACTTGAACGTATCTTTTGTTCGGCTTTCTTAGCACTTCATACGACGAATGAGACTCTGCCCTCTGTGTGACAACAAAGCCGGTGTTGGTACCTGCAAGCCGGATGGGGAATGTCAAGCCAACAACGTAGAAGAAGTACCGTTGGAGAACGGGACAGAAGCGAAAGAGGGGTGGCCAGCCGGAGAAAGCCGCATCATTACTGTGTGAGTGGATACGTGGATGTGAGGAAGCCAACCAAGTAGCGTGCGAACATGCAAAGAAGTAAAAGTAATTAAGAAAATGTGCAGGCGACAGATACACGAAGCTCACTTACCCTGGCCATACCCATCAGAACAAATGACGCCAGCCTGTTGGCATAATCGAACCCACATAGGCCATTGCTTCCTGTGGCATGTGGCAAAGTTCATTCAGCTACCCTGCCAGACCTCCACACATCTTGCTGCTGCCCATTGCCAGCTCGACAGCCGTACGTTGGGGTGGCTTTCGTGGGGGCGAGCATGTTTATGTTGACCTCTTTTCAAGCTCCAGACTTGTGTCAAGGGTAGGAGAATCGGACACTTCATTATTGTTGTCCTTCATTTGCTGGCAACCTAGCCTCAGGTTTCTTTGGCAAGACAAACAAAGCCCTGTGTCAACGACAGAGGCACATATCTTGAACAACATATACGCTGTAGACACAGGCTCGGTGCTCCACGGAAATGAGGTTGGTGTACATGTCAACTAATGCTCAATGTCAAAACAGGTAGTCCATAAACGCTTCGATACGAGCAAAAGAGCTGGCTCGTTAATTGCTCTGCACATTGCAGGTCGCTTGTTCCCAGCCGTATTCCTCACATGTTCCCTAATATGCCATAACGATCGTGCCGGTGAGATTCAATCTAAGAGATACGGGCCTGTAAGCCCCGGCAGAGCCCCGTCAATCTGCAGCTCAACGTATGCTGTAGCTGTCGAAGATGACCTGGTCGTTATGTAAACATCCACTCGAGGATACAGAACCAAGAGCTGTATTGCACCCATGCCCTCAAGAGATCGTATGGCAGATGCTGTGCCATTCGTGAAGTGATGATGTTGGTACAGAGGTCCCTTTACAGCTCTTGAATTCCCACAGTAATGGATCGAGGAAGGCTGGATCGGACAGAAGAGAGAGACCGTCCAGGCCTAGATTCAGATGCCGAAGAAGCTTCGAAATCTTGCTCGTCTGTTGTCTCAATACTCTACAACAAACTCGTCAACAAAATACTCTGATGCTGCTCCGGGTTATATTCTACCTTCTTACTTTGATGACCGTGCAGGTCCTTCTCCGCCTCTTACAGATTTATTATGTTGTCTCAGTTTGCACGAACTCAAAAATCACAGTTGGCTAGGCAGAGAGAGGGGGGTAAGAGAGGGAAAGCAGAAAGGCCATGGGAGAAAAAAACCAATAAAGGTCCATGAAATGTGATTGGATCGCTGGACCGATGGGTAGAGGATGTGGGCCTCTTTCTACCCTTCACCCTCCCTCCTTCCGGTCCCTCACGCTCGACATTGTCTCTCATATCCCCGTCTTGTCTTGGCCTCCTTCTCCATACGGCTTACTTGAGCTCTTCTTCCATCGTCCCTCTTGTCCGATCAGACTCCAATATGCCCTCTCTCTGAGCTCTGTCTCCACCAACACAGCTCGTCTCCTGCTCATCCGCCCACCCCCTTCCCTCCACGCCCTATGGCATCCTCTCCAAGAGCACTTCTGTGACGTGCCGGTCTGGTGCCCTTTACTAGAACTTTCCTGCTTGCCTGGCCTCTTCTCTCTCCAAGAGCAGCCCCTTCATCTCATTCAGCCATTGATACCTTGGTGACAGTCAGACTTACGTGGACAGCCTCCTGGCTGTTTGAGCAGCTAGCTATGTCCTCCTTCACTCTTGTGTGAGATACATTGCTCCGTCCTTTGCCTGAGTCCTCCGCCTCTTCCTCCCAACCCTCATCCTCTTCCTCCTCTCCACGCACACCCCTCGACCCGTGCTGAGCCCTCGGACTCTGAGCTCTAGACTCTGGCCTGGCCAATACCTGGCCAGTACCTGTCCACTCTCTTCCACTCGCCGTCGCCTTCTTCCCCGTCTTCGTCGCAGCTCCTGTTCGCGTGCTTGCATTTCCCGAATTACAGCCAGAAAAAACGAGTGAACAAAAAAGGTCAGGACCAAGCCACGTCCATGCTCCCCTTCGGTCGCCCAAGACCTCAAGTATATTAAGACCCAGGCCATCGTCTTTTCTTTCTCCTCTCCCCTTTGGCCTGGCCCTTACCACTCTTCTCTCCTCATCCCTCTTTCGCTCCGGCTCAGCTCAGTATTTGATGCTTACTCTCGACTCCCGTCAACTTCAGCAGCACGCCGTCCTTGCACGGAGCCCGACAGCCCTTGAACGAAGCGTCGCCGTCGTCTCGACGCATCATCACGAAGCACCTCGAGCCATAACCTCGACATCAGTTTGCACCTGCCATGCACAGCAACGGCGACGTCGAAACCTACCCAATTGGGAAAGCCTACCAATCGCCAGTTTTAGCATCTTGCCATATTGGGAAGGAACGAGTAAGTGCTCATGGATGGGAGGGAAGGTGCGCCGTCCCAGTGTGGGTTTGTTTACATCTGCCCATTGTTCTTTCCTGTTTTGCGATATATGATGCGCTCCTGCCATGCCAGCGAGCCGTCGTCCTATATTGAGCCATTTCCCCCTTTTTGTCGCGTCGTCTGTTCATTTTCCTCTCTCGACACTTTTTCCTTCATACCACGTTGTCTTGTCGTCGACCCAATACCATATCCTCTCCGGATTCTACTCTCACTTGTCACATTTCATATTTTCTATTCACTTTTCACAAAGCGCCGCACACAGGCCAAAGTCCCCCCAGCTTCGAAACCAAGAGGCTGCATCGCGTGCCTCCAACAGAGCACACCTTGAATCGCCGGTGAGGGAGGACTCGCTTTAAGCGCTGAAGTGGCCACCACGACGCCACAAGATCTACATGCGACCGAAATCAATGACTGCGCGTGGCTACAGCCGTTAGGACGTATGCTGGCGTTCTGTCAAGAAGCTGCCTTTCCAACGACGACAGCCCAGAAGGACCAAAAGTGAACAGAAAACACGCAACAAACTAGCAACACGTCAAAATCTCGACCTCTCCGAGTCTGTGGCCCCGACATCGCGCCCGCCTTATCAGGTCACAGGCCCTGCCTGCATCTGGTCCTCTTCGTGCACGCTGTATCGCTCCTGGCTGTCCCTTCTATCGTTTGTGTGCCCCTGGTAGACAACTCCAATTGGCGGTGGCTCCTGTGTCCCTGGGTCGCACACGACACATCAGATCTCCTTTTACACGTACTCTTTCATCTATGCCCAGCAAGTCCTATGCATCATCACTGCCACCACAGACAAAGTTGTCTTGTTTGCAAACCTACACACATACGACGACAGCGATTGCGATTGGCGTTGTAGTTGGCGCCACAGACCGCAATTGTCGTGTCCCATTTCCGCCAACGGGCTGGCTCTTACGCGGCAGGCTGTCGTTGGTCCAATCCGGAAGTGTACTTTGTAAAGGAGGAAAAGAAACACAGAGGTAAAGGACTTCACAGACTGACGCGCATCGAGTGGGGGTTTGAACAGGCTGGTGCAGAAATACTCCAATACTACCCGACGTCACGGAACCGTACCCACATGGGCTCTAGTGTGCTACAGAGCGCCAAGCGACAACAGTGAATTCAGCAAGCCAACCTAGCGACGTTCTTCACCAAGCCCAAAACGCGAGACCAGTAAACACGGCTCAAATAGGAACGAAAGAGAAAAGGAAAGAGAGGGAAACAACCTTCACGACGAGATTTTCGGCCAACAAACGCAACAAACGTATCGAACGAGCTTTTAAAAACTGTCAAACGGCAAGCAAGGTTGGCAATTAAGAATAGGTGTGAGCTATCCCTTCCTTGGCTAAGCGCATGGGCGGCAAATACAAGCGTGTGCGACAGGGGTTGACATACGTTTCTTCTTCCTCGCTGCTGACAGGGTCTGTAGCTGTGACTCGACCAGAACCGTGCAGTCGTCTGGGCTCCTCTTCGCCCTCCAAAAGCGGAAGCCAGAGCAGCCGGGCAAGCGATACGGGCATTCAAACGGCACTCCGCACAAAGGCACGTTCGACCAAAGCAAAGGCGCGGCTAGCAAGCCTGCCCACATCATTAACCGGCCATAACGCCAGCAGCTGTATCCCCTCTGCTATCTGCAGCTTTCGTTGTCACGGATTGTCGACACGATCGTCTTTGGTGCGTTTTGTTTGTTTGTTTCCACCTGCGATCAAGACCGTCTGTTGGCTGCTGTTTACATCTTTGCCGCTTCACCACTTGTCATACGACCAAGCGGACCTAACAAACGCCCTAAGAACGGAACCGACAACCTTAAGACGTGCCTTGCGGAGCGGGGCGTCTAAAAGCGGATCTAGAGGCACTGGACGGCCCACAAGTTACCCGTCTGACCCATAAGCCTCACAAACTCCAGGATAGACAAGATCCAACTCCAGCCGGCGGTCCAACCAACCAGGCACCCAGCACAGCCGACAACAGCTCGATTGACTGACAGGCACGCCAGCGTGCAGCAGCGCCACCGCCCCTCCTCCACGGATCCTGAACCAGACACCCCAAGTTGAGCTAGCTACGCGCAGTAGATAGCACAAAAAAACTGTAATGAATCAACAACTTCAAAAGGTAAGTACAAGTTTTAGTTTCCCCGCTACACAAAGCCAGAGTCCACAAGCCGTTGTGCCACCGTCGTCTCCGCCTATTCTTCAGCCTTCTTTCAACGGCACCATCAACTGCTTTGGTCGTCGTGCTTTTCCTCAACAATCTTACTCGTTCTTGACCACCGACCTTCCCTGTCATTTCTTTGCTTGTCATCGCCTCCCACGAGCTCGTCCAATTCTTAGACTGCCCGCCCACGTTCCCTTTCCTCTTCTGTCCCAACGCCGCCCGTTCACCGGTTTGCTCTTAGCTCTCGCCAATCGCATCTCCCTTCAACCCGCGGGCTCTTGTCAATCGGAGTATCACAACCGTTGCCGGGAACGTACCACACTTCAAGCTACAAAAAAGCCACACGATACAAAGCTCGCCCGCATAAGTACACACTTGTTTCGAGCAAACAACAAGCGAAACATGTGTTCACGAGGCACACAACTACAACAGCCTCTTCAGGCAGACAAGGAAGCGCAGTCGACCAATGCTCTCTCTTGATTTTCGCTGAGAAGGGGCCACCCTGGACGACCTTGTCCCGCCATGGACTGTGGCAAGAAAGAAAACGGTTGACCTCGAAGGGTAAGTTTGCATTGTTTGCTTTCCTCTGTGCCCTTGGCAAACGTTTTCAGCTTTGATCCCGCAAGCGTTGCACCGTCTTGGATTTCTGTCCTATTTTGTTTGCTCCATCAGAATTTAAGACCGCCAGATTGGAAGTCACAATCTTCCATGCGCGCAAAAAATTCCCTCTACAATCACCCTGTTGGATCTGCCATTTTTTCCGAGTACAACGCCTCTAGTGTTTTCACTTTGAGCCTCGTCACCTTGGGCTTCTCCACCCAATAGCCAGTCGCCAGGGTGGAGGTGTGTGGGAGTCTTGAGATAGCCTTGCTCTTTGCGAAACTCAGGACTCGATTGCAGAGAGGGGGTCAGTCACCTCACGCTGGTTGCGGCTGCAGCCCGCCCGCTCATAGAGGTTGGCCAAAGACTTCTTCTTCAGCGCGTCTTCCCTTCTTTTGAGCACTCGACTCGATCTCGCCATGTTCACCGGCGCACAGTCTGCCGTTTCTGTATCATGTTCAAGCCTGGTCTCTCAACGGTCCTTCCTTTTCCATACCCCCCTCCTCAACACCCATTCTCCCCCTTGCGCGCCCTAACCGCTCACAATCTTGGGCCCGGAACCTGTCGTCAACGCCCGGTGGCCGGGGCAGCTGTGCAGTAAGAGCACTAGGCAGCACGAGTCCGCACGTACTGCCTCTGTGCAGATGCGGGTCTGTGCGACATGACGACAGACGTGTGCCTACCTACGGCCTTGCAGCAGCACGCATATGATGTGCAGGGCCACCACACCCTCTTGTTCAGTGCCAACTGTCTCTTCTGCATACGGAGGACTCAAGGGTCACACTTGTGCAAAACATGAGTCTCCTGGCCTGCTGGTAGCCCTTTGTATTTCTGCTGGCTGGTACGAACGGGCCAAGACTGGCCCAGCTGGGGCAGCCTCTGACGTGCTTTCGGATAGAAGCTCCCTTGGTCACAGATCGCAGTGACAGCAGTGCTTACGCCGGAAAGACCCTATGACAACTTCCCTTCTATCCGTTCGCACTTGTCTCTCTGGCTGCCATTCACTCCACGGTCCATTTTTTATCATTCATCCTGCGCTCGTTTCCGAGTCGGATAGCGTTTACCGTATCCCAACCGCCGCGCCACGTTGCACACTCCCTTGTCCCTTCCCGCACCTACCACTGTTCCTTGCTGCGTGTTTGCTCTCAGGCCACCATGGTGCCCTCCTCCGTGTCTTCCCCTGTCGAGTCCTGCTCATAAAAGACTAAGCCTCCCACAAAGATTTGTGTCCTGAAGATTCGATTACAACTAACAATGCTCTTTGTGATTTACTAGGTTCTGCTGTTGGCCTTTTGCATGTCCAGCATCGATGGTGCCAGCTATTGCCTTTTATTCTTTGCCATATTTTGCAACTTGGGCTCAGAGCTTCGCCACTGGATACAGCCCTGCCACCATCAAAACACACATACGACAACCGCGAAGCTTTGCCTCTCATCTACTTACCCTACACAATCTTCACTTTCAGCTTGCTCTCCGTCTCCTCACATTGCTGCACTTGCATCATTTCATTCAGCACACTATTGCATACACCTTTACACTTTCGTCAAAGGCGTTTGCCACTGTTGAGCTCTGAATCACATCGAGCTTGTACAGACTAGCCACAAGAGCACATCTAACCTTATAATATACACAGCAGGACTTTGACCAGTCGTCGCCCTCTTGTACTGGGCTGGACTACCTCGACTTACCAGCCCAGGCTGATATCCGGTAAGCCTACTTTTCTTTTGCGTTTTTGGCCCTCAAAGCCACTGCCACCTTCCTGCACATCTACTTTTACCGACTCGCGCGCTTTTGGCTGTTTCACCTTGTTTGCCCCGATTGTCCCGATTGCCATGTTCACTATTGGAGAATATTTTGTCGAGTCTGGCTATGTTGGGCTTGACCTGTATTTTATTCTCCGAGAACTGTCTCACTTGTTCTACACATCCTTTTCTCGCCTCGCAGCGGTACTGTACCGCCAAAACCGACGTACCCCTGGGTTTTCTCCGGTTTTGTCTTCCTTCTGCGTCCTCATATCATGCACCTGTCAGTTCTTCCCTGTCTTCTAGAAGGAAGCACAGCAAGGATGTTCTGTTGGTCGGACAAAATAAGAATAAAGCAGACACAGAAACGCGGCGAATGAAAGGAAAACCCCTCACCGTCTCCCTTGAAAGCAACCCTATTATTGCCCTTCCTATCTCTTCCTGTTTCTTTATTTATTGGACATCTAAATTCGCCTCTTCCCCCCCTTTTTCGTTTTGTTTCTCTCATCTCGTTTCCCTTTCGCTTTCCACCCGTTCCACGTATTCCCTTCTGTTTCTCCCTCCATCGAGGTCCTCGCGCGTCACAACGGCGACTGCACGTTCTACCTGTACTGCCTGTGTTTGCCCCTGTGCATCTGCCCGTCTCATGCCGTGCACCTACACTGTGTCAACAGCAGTTCCTCGAAAACATTTCCTCCACCTACTGGGTAGCACAGCGGCCGTTGTCCGTCTCACAGAGAACTCGTTCGCACTCTCGGAGTTGTTGTGTTCCGTGGACAACGGCGCACAGCGTTAGCGACGCTTGCGAGGACCTGTCTGCTCGTCTGTTTTGTTTCTCTCGACTTCTTTCTCTGTTTCCCCACTCCTGTTGTCTAGATGTATCATCTGTTTTTGTAGTACCAAGCTATGCTCATGCTCCTCTTGCTGACCAGTCATCAACCTTCTAGATACAGCCAGGAGTCCAATACTTCCCATTGCACCTCGAGAGCTCGACCCAGTCGACAGGAGTCATTAGTTTATATCCCCCCAGCCAGCCGTCTGTTTTCAATCAGGCCACGGCGTACCAGCCCGACAACAACGGCCACTTTTACCCATCGTCTGCCTCGTCACATTTGTTCTCGAATCTTGACGTTCGCACTCGGCTTGGCACCACGTGAGTCTTCTTTTGCTACCATGAAGCGATCCCCTGGTCTCGGTTCTTTACACACTCTTCTCTTGCCCCTATCCTCTTGTGTGCTCGTCGGCAATCGTCATCCTTCCGTTCATCTTTTGCTTGGCGTCAAATCATAGTGCCTCGTGGCGGCTGTCGAGTTACACTCACTCTTAGTTTGCCCACTTGCTCGACCACCGTACTGACGCTATGTGCCACCAGAAACAACACCTCATCGCCTGGTTTGGGACATGCCCACCGAGCACAGTTGCCACATCCAACGGCACAAATCACCACACGGGACCTGTACTCAACTGCGACACCATCCTTCCGGCGGGCCACAGACCACCTTACTCGGTCACCTTCTTTCCCGGGCACCCACCATCATCATCCGCTCTCGCCGACTCCCAGCCCCAATCAGACCTACACGGCACCCTACAAAATGGATCCCAGTTCGTTCAGCGGCAAGCCCCAGATTCCACCACTGATGGAAACGACGTCGTTTGGCAGCCTTCAATATGTCGACGGGCCGGGGGCCGGCCAGTCTGTGAAATTGGAGATCAATGGTGTTATTGACAAGGGCTTCTTCCTAGCGGAGAAAGAGTGGACGTGCTACCGGCGGAACTACTTCTCGTGCATATGTTCCTTTGCTATCTCGCCTCATTATCCGGCATCGAGTATGTCGTTTTTGCAGACAAACGGCACAAGGAGCAATGTTCACGGGTTCTCCATGAGCATCTCAGCCGTTGTGTCCGACAATGACAGCCACGTCATTGAGCTGGTCCAGCACACCCCCAAGCGTGACAAGGGTCCCACGGCGCGCCCTGAAAAGGTGCATCTCCTTGCTAAGCCGCCCAACCGTCGCACCATAACATGGGAATGTACAGCGCAGATGGCGGCATGTCCGTGGGAAGTCGGTATGACCACAGCTACGGTCCGCCACAAGCCGGGCATCCCACAGAACACACATTCGAGCGAATCCAGTTCAAGCAGGCAACAGCAAACAATGGGAAGCGCCGTGCCGCCCAGCAGTACTATCACCTTCTCGTTGAGCTTTGGGCAGAGGTGGGCGCACCGGGGAAGCAGCGAGTGGCACAGTGTCAAGGTTGCGCATCGCAAGTCAGCCAAGATGATTGTTCGCGGTCGGTCACCCGGCCACTACCAGTCCGAACGTCGTGGCAGCACCAGCAGTGGCCCTGGCGGCTCTTCAGGCAGCCTCGGCTACGGGGGCTCGCAGGCTATGGGGTCCGACTTTGGCTCAGCCGGATCGGCTCTGCTTCCCGCAGTCTATGGCAGCTCCTACGACCCGCGATCCGGCCACTATGGCGGTGCATCACGTCACCATCAGCAACACTCCCAGCACGACATTGAGATTGACCATCCGGTTATGACGACCGATGAAGTCAAGGGCATCGCCGAGCCAAAGGACTACCAATATTTCCCCACGCCCATCTGCGATAGCGCGCATGATTCGCGGCACCCGGTTGAGCTGTTTTCTCACTCTCACCAGCGCGGTGACCACGAGACTGCACTCCCGCACCTCAGCATGAGTGCCATGGATGCGGTAAGGGTGAAGAGTGACGGTGCCCACCATGGACACAACACGTACTACGCGGGCGATAACTTCTATCCGAACCGGTGCAGCCGCTACGAAGGTAAGTCAAGCTCCAGCGGCTACTACCCGTCTCTGGCTGCGCCAGCATCCGGTGTTACCATTTCGTGAAAGCCCAACAAAGTGGTCGACAAGAGACATCTTGCATCATTTGGTCTGTTTCCTGTCTCCAAATCTACATTCGGACTTGCCCTGGCTTGATTCCATGTCAGCGTTGTCCTATCTTCTATCTGTATTACGACCTATTTGGATGCCATTTGTGACAAACTAAAACAGACAAAAGCAAAGACGAGAGGACTAGATGAGAAAGGCGTCTCTGTTGCCAGGAAGAGTTGCGGGTACGATAGTGCAGTCCGGTTGACAGGGGCTGCTACGCCCCCAGCACCAAGCCCAATGGCCGCGGCCCCAAACAAAGGAGGCTGTTTTCAAACACAACACTTTGGATGGCCGGCATTGAACAAGGAGGGAGCAGCAATCTGGGGACGAGATAAAAAGGGGCCTGATTTGTTGAAGAGAAGCGAAGCGGGGCGCAGGAATTTGCTTCATTCGGGGCACATTGGCATAAGGATCTGAATACCCGCGCGCTCGCTGTTTTTATATCTTTTTCTGTTTTTCTTTTTTATTCTTCCCCACCCCCTTCTTTCCCCCATTTTCCCCTTTGTATTTTCGTCAAAAAATTGATTTGTTGGTTTTTCACATTCCCTCTAAGTCCTCCGATTCGTCAGTATGCGTGGTCCATCGCGATAAGCACCACCAAAGGCCGAGCAACCAACCGTCGCAGAGCTCGGACAAGCAACGTACGACAAACAAATACGACGAACAAATGCACCTCTATTATGCAGAAACCGTCAAGCATAGTGCCGGTGCGTTTTTGGGTCAGTGACCGTGTCTGCTCCCCCAATCCAAGCATGTGAGCCTCTCGCATGGCAAATACATGGCTTAGCTTGTACTTCGGACATTTTCTCTTCCTATCTTTGGGGCCCCGCTTTCCGTTACTTTTTCGTTTTTTCTTTTTTTCTTTTCTTCTTTTCTTCTTTTCTTTGCTCAGCCTTGTCCTCGGTCGGGACCCGACGAGAGCAAACGGAGAGCGCGTGAGTAATGGCCCCTGCCATGACATGGCCGATCACTGGGCCCTTTTTAGCCCTGTAAATTTGACTTTATCACACCGCAACTTTGCGGTTGGCAAACAAAAACACGGTCCGCCCTTTGTCACTCTTTGCAAAAGCAACATTGTCGTGACAATGCACAAGTACAGCGGGTCGCCTTGAACTTTGACATTTTTGGTGGAGAAACCGCTAGAGCCACAAGTAATGTGACCCACCACGTCGTCCTTTGTTTCTTCTCTTGCTGTCTGTTGAGTTTCCATGCATTCAAGCGGTTGGGTTCGGTGTTGGCACATTGCATTCGGCGACTTGTTGCAATTGACACTACGAAGTACTCGTACATTCGACTCTCCTTGACAAGTTACGAGTATACGAGAGTGATCGGCGATGCAAACCAAAGGCATGAGCGGCGTCGTTTTCAATCCTGTCCGGCCTTCTTTTCTTTCTAGGAAAAAAAAAGGAAGAAAGCAAAAGAGAAAGAAGGGAAAAAACAATCACAGCGGCAACAGTCAAAGGGATGTACCGGTTTCCAGAGCGGTTTAAAAAAGACAAATAGACAAAAACTAAGGTCCTACCCGGAATCGAACCGGGGCTACTGGAAGGTGTTCTAACAGGGAGATCAGAATCCAATGTCCTAACCGCTAGACTATAGGACCGTTGTTGTTGTGTTGGCGGCGTCGCAAAGAGACTTACAAAGGCTACCTCCTGTGGGGATAACTGTGACTAGGCGACGAACAGGTAGGACTTTGGGCCAAACTAGAAGACTTTGTCCAACAAGGAGTCACCAGACACAACTCATCGGTGTGGTCTGATTTCAACATTTGAACGGTGATTACGAACCATCTTTTCCCATCAACAGGCATATTGCAACGACGACACAAGTCTGGTAGCCAGGACTCATAAAGCCTCTTACATTCCAGGCTCACGGGCCTGCAGCCAATCGACAATATGGCCTCTGCTTCTTCTTGATACCTGTCAAGGTGGGCCTCTCTCGTTTCAGCCCTCAAATGCACACAGTCAATTACGCTTCTCGCCCACGAGTCGAAATGCAAAGACATGGAGAGACAGCGTAACAGACACGCCTTGTCTCGACTGTTTACACTGTTTGCAACGTCGCTGTAGCTTCTCCACGGCATGGCAGGAATCAAGAGCAACACATCTCAACAACAGACTCGAGACTGTACGTGACAAAGTCTTTGCATATGAAGCGGTACGTTTTGCATGTAATCAAATCCATCAATCAAGACAGAGCAAAGCAAATTGTCTGTATTTTCAAAGCCAGTTCCCGCCAATGGCACAAGGCCGACACCCGTAAGACAAGCATACATCGCGCCGTAAAGTACAAGGGGAATGCAAAGTAGTGTGCAAAAGAGAAGGCAAAGCAGAACAGAACATATGATGACACCAGCGACAGTTATGACACCGAAGAAAATAAAAGAAAGCAGCAAATTCACGAGTCTACTAAAAGTCCATCGAATACTCGTCATCCTCATCCTTGAGGTCGTCCTCGTCGTCGTCGACGTACACCGGCTTCGTCTTAGTGGCTGCCCGTGCCGCACGCCTGGGGGCGGCCTTGGTGGCGGCGGCCTTGGTAGCAGCAGCCTTGGTAGCAGCAGCCTTTGTGGCCGGCTTCGCGGCTGGCTTTGCGGCAGCCTTGGCCGCAGGCTTAGCGGCAGCCTTGGCCTCAGGCTTGCGCTGGACAACAGCTTCCTCCATATCGTCCATGCTGTCGTCGCTGTCAAACAGCGCTGCTCTTGCCTGTGCCTTCTTGGTGGCATATGCCTTGGCCGCCGGCGACAACTGTGTCGAGGCAGCCGCTGCGCCCTTGCTCTTGGGGTCCTCCTTGGCCTTGGCCTTGGCACCGACAGGGCGGCCGCGGCCCTTCGTAGCCAGTGTCGACCCAACGCTGAGTGCCGTCGAGTTCATGGCAGACCGGTTGCCTGCTGCCGGCCGCACATCGTCGTCGTCGTCCTCTTCCGACTTGATGTCGTCGTCGCCCTTGGTAGACTTGCGCGGGGACGACAGGGCAAGAGCCTCGTAGTTGGTGTCGTCGTGGCTGTCAAAGTCAAACGTCTTCGTCGACGGCTTGGGTCGGACCGTTTTCGGCAGCACCGACGCGCCACTGCCACTGCTGTCACCCTGGCCGGCCTCGGGCGCGACATGGCAAACAGGCTCAGCCGACCGTTGGCCGACGCGCTGGACGTCTTTGCCTCGGGACTGCCAATGCCCTTTACCATGGCACCGACATCACCAAGCATCTCGTCGTCGTCGTCGTCCTCTTCCCGGTCGCTGTCGGAGTCGAGCGTCCACGTCTTGGCCTTGGTCGCCGCAGCGCGCTTGGTGCGGCCACCAGCAACGGCGCTCGCTATCGTCGGGACGACCGCGTCCATCTCGTCGTCGTCGCTGAGGTCAACGACACGGTCAGCCGCAGCAACCGGTGCGGGCGCCGCTGCCTTGGCCTTCTTGGGCTTGGCCAGGGCCGCGAAGTCGTCGTCGGAGAACTCGTCCTCGCACCGTCGCCAGCCAGCTTCTGACTGGCAGGCTTGGCCTTTGGCTTTGCCGAAAACATTTCGGCAAACCGCTGTGACGTCTTCTCCACCGGCTTGGCCGCGTTGAGGGCCTTCATGGCAGCCGACACCTTTGGCGCACGGGCAGGCTTTTGTCGACATAGTCTTCCTCGTCCTTGACCTTGCGGCCACGACCACCACCAGCGCCAATCTTCTTGGACGCACGGCGGCCCATGCGGCGGATCGAGGTCTGGACATCGCTGTCGAGCATCAACTGGTTCTCCCACTCCTTGGTGAACTCGTCGAGATCCGTGCACCACAAGTCTTTCTCGCTCTTGGAGTTCAGGTCGTCGTACTGCTCCTTCTTACCATCGATCTGCTTCTTGAGCCGCTCCAGGCGCTCCTGCGTGAACGACCAGATGGCCATAGAGAGCAGGTAGTCGTAGTCGCGCGCCGAGACACCATCGTCATCGTCGTCCTCCTCGACATTGTCTTCATCGTCCTTGGACTTGGCCGTCCTGGCGTCGCCGTTGTCTTTGGGAAGGCCTCGTAGTTGCGGTCACGCAGCTCCTGCACGATAATGGCCTTCTCTTCTTCGACACAACGAGCTTGCCCTCCATAATCTCCGAGATGAAGCGGTACTGGTTCCGGATTTTTCTGTACTCCGTGTGGTAAACACCCAGCCAATGTTCCTTGCGCTGCGTGTAGACACGGAAGCGGTAGTTGTAAAACTCCTCCAAGATGTCCTCGACCTTGTCGTATCTGCGAATCTTGCCCTCCGTGTCGAACGCAACCAGGTTTGTCGTACCGATAGTCTTTGACAGTCTGAAGCGCTCAATCAGGCCCTCGTCGAGGCACTTTGGACGTGCTTGTCGTCCATCTGGATGATGAAGTGCACGCTGCGGTGGTCGTTGAACTCCTTGTAGTCCTTGATCCAGGATGGCGACTTCTCAGCACGGATGACCTCCTCCAACTTGGCCTTGAAGTCATCGGTCCAGACGCGGACAGGCAGTTCAGTGACATTGATCTCGTTGGGGTGCTTGTCGTCCTGGAAGACGATACCGTTGAAGCGGAACCGGCCAGGCTGCGTCGGGTCCTGCTCGGGCGTGCCCTTCCAGCCACGGAACCAGGGAACCATGGTCTCAAACGGCATCTCCTCACCCTCCACGTTGTTGACACGACCCATGCGGCGCTTCAAGTTGTTGACAATGTCCACAGGGTTGTAGTTGGGGATCTGCGTGCTCCAACCGGTACCAATACCGTCAGCACCGTTGATGAGAACCATGGGGACAACAGGCGCGTAATTCCTCGGCTCAATGACGCTGCCCTCGTCCACATTGTTCTCCAGGACCGGCTCGTCCAAGGCGTTGAAAACGCGGCGGGCAAAGGGAGACAGGCGTGTGAAAATGTAACGAGCGCTGGCAGCATCCGAACCACCGGCAAGACGGGAACCGAAGTTACCACTGGGCTCAAGAACGTTGACGTTGTTGGAGCCGACAAAGTTCTGCGCCAGGCCAACAATGGTCTGGTGCAGCGACTGGTCACCGTGGTGGTACGAAGCCAGCTTGGAAACAGTTCCGGCCAACTCAAACACCTTTTGGTCCTTGACGTAGTTCTTCTTGAAACAGGTGTAGATGACCTTGCGCTGGCCAGGCTTGAAGCCGTCGAGGACGGACGGGATGGAACGCATGTTGTCAGCCATGCTGAAGAGAATCAGCTCCTTGTTCACGAAATCCGTGTATGTGATGCTCTTGGTCGACTGGTCCAAGAACGTGCCAGGGACAAAGTTGCCAAGCCATTCCTTCCGCGCGTCGGCCTTCTTCTTGGAGAAGGCAAGATCGAATAGCTCTGCTCGTCCCTCTGCATCACCTTGAAGTCTTTCAGATGTGCGTCGAGGTTTGTAAAGTACACCTGGGCATCCTCGTTGGAACTGGAACCCAGACCCTTGAGGTACTTGTGCTCCCAGCGCTTGACCTCTTTTGCATGGATCTCCTTCCACTCGTCGTACTCGGGAATGGTGTAGAAGGCCTTGGTCTTGGTGGCCTCTTGGGTTGGGACCCTGCCAGATCTTGACGACGGGCGTGATGAACTCCTGGAAGAAGTCGGGGATCAACAGCAAGGACGGGAACTGAACTTGCAAGAAGTTGATGAGCAGGCCTTGATATGACTACCGTCGTGATCCTGATCGGCCATGATCATGAGATGGCCATAGCGGAGACCCTTGGTGTCGGTGTAGCTCTGCTTGTGCTTGAGGCCAAGGAACTGCTTGATGTTCTGGATTTCCTTGTTCTTGGTGATCTGATCGATTGACGCATCCCGCACGTTGAGCAGTTTGCCGCGAAGCGGGAACACGCCGATGCGGTCTGGATCGAGAACGGCACGACCAGCAACAGCCAGACCACGGGCAGAGTCACCCTCTGTGAGAATGAGGTGCACTCGTGGCCGTGCTTTGTGCCTGCCAAGTTAGCGTCAACGAGCTTGTCGTTGCTTATACGAGTACGCTTGCTGCCATCACTCTTTGACATCATCTTGTCGGCCTTGCGCTCGGCAAAGTGAATGATGTTGTTGATGGCATCCGTGTTGCGGATCTTTTTCAGGAAAGCGTCAGAGAGAACGCACTTGCTGCCAAAGGCGCTGACCTTGGTGGTCATTCTGCTCCTTTGTCTGCGAGTTGAAGGCCGGGTTGTCAATGAAGCAGTTGACAAAGATGAAGATGTGGTTGCGAATGTGGTTCAGCTTCAGGGAATGGCCCTTTTTCTTCTTGTTGAGGTCCGACAGCAGGGCATTGCAAATCTGGTCGGCAATGTAGTTGACGTGTGTGCCACCAGAGGTCGTGGCAATGGAGTTGACGAAAGACACCTGCTGGAAGGTGCCGTCGGACACGGTGAAGCCGATTTGCCAGCGCTTGTGCAGCTTAGTGTCCTCGAACTGGACGGTGGCAGTAGCCGGCAGCTCCTCGCCCGTCACCTCCTCGTCGCGCTCCTTGGCAATCGCCTTGGCGTATAGGTCACAGTACTTCTTGAAGCCGACCTTGAGGTGCTCGCCATTGAGATACACCTTGACACCGTCGATAACACCCAGCCATATCGTAGACACGGCGGTAGATGAGGGCCTCGAGGTCGTCGTCAATGCCGTTGGGCATGTTGAAGCGCTTGTAGTCGGGCGTGAAGGTCACGCGCACAAAGTCGGCCGTCTTGTTCGACGTGATCTTAGCCTTGTCCATGATAGACATGTTCTTGTGCCATGACTGCTTGTAGCGCTTGGCATTGGTCGAGTCCTGACACTCGACGGTGAACTCAGTAGAGAAAACGTTACACAGCTTTGCACCGTAACCGTTTCTGCCACCGACCGTTTTCTTCTCGTTGTCGTCGTAGTTTGAGCCCGTCAGAAGGTGGCCGAACAGCAGCTCGGGAATGTACACCTTCTCCTTCTGTAGACACGGGAACGAACGTGGTTAGCGGCTGCATGCATCACAAGATGGTCCAGTGTCGGCCGTGCACCGCAATGGAACATACCTGGTGCATCTCAACAACAATACCCTTGCCGTTGTTCTCAACGCTAATCTCGCCAGTCTCGCGGTCCACCGTGACCTTGAGCATGGTCATGCTAGCGTCGCGCTGCTTGTTGTCGGCAGCATTGACGAGAATCTCGTCGAAAATCTTGTAGAGACCGGGGACAAAGGAGACATTGCGCTTCTCCATCTGGCTTGTCTCCTTGTTGTACACCCACATGGGCTGCTCAAGGTGCTCGACCGAGCCAATGTATGTGTCGGGACGCTTGATGATGTGTTCAAGCTGTGTGAGTTTCTGGTACATCTCCGAAGCCGTCTTGTTCGACTGCGACTGCGACTGGGACGGCGCGGACGCATCGTCGGCGCCATCGAAATTGCTGAAGCTGTCATTGGCGATCTCGGCAAGCGGCTTGCCGGCCGACTTGGGCTTCTTTGCTGGGGGCTTCTTCTGTTTGCTGGCACTAGGTGGGGTCTGCGACAGGTTGCCGACGCTGCCGGCACCAAAGTCGCCGTCGCTGGCATTGTCCTCGTCGTCGCTTGTGGGCTTGGCGCGTTTCTTGGACGCGGCTGGCTTTCCTGCAAGCTTTGCCAATGCGGCCTTTGTGGGCTTCTTTGGTGCTGCTTTTGTCGCACCGGCTTTCTTTGCGGGCGCCTTTGCCTTCTGCAAAGAGAAAGATCGAATTGTCAGTCTGGTCCATGTTCCGATGCACCTTCTCATGCACCATCCATCAAGGGGATCGCGTGAATCGACTTACCGCGCCGGCGAGTAGCCGTCCGAGTCGTTGTCCATGTCGAACGCCGGGTCACTCATATCGTCGTCGAAATCCATCTTGGCGGCTAACAGAGGAGCAGTCTGTCTAGGAAAAGTGAAGAGAAGCGCCTGGTGAGCGCGGTCGGAACACGAGGACTGAAAGCGCAATTCGGCGGTCGAACGCGGCACAAAGAGGGGCAGAGGCCGCAGGGAGTGCCGAGACAAAGAGTCAAGGCAAGACGTCGAGTTGGAAAAGGCACTCAAGGATCCAGTCCTGTGAGCCTGGCGGGCCGGCGGTGTCGAGAGCGTCGTGGGTGCCGGAACTGGCGAAGACGTCGAGGTTGTTGAGGATGTCGAAGACTGTCGTGACAAATGCCGCCGCCGAAGAGTTGGGACGACGTAAATTGAACGGCCGGGGAAGGAGAAAAAGAGGGGCTTACACAAAGCGAGTGCGACCCTCGAGCCGGCTGTTTTGTTTTTGTTTTGATACGCCAATCGAAAAGGCCACGGCGGTAATGTAAACAAAGTCGCGAGGCCCCTGGTCGCCATGCCCGTGTTTGTGTTTTTCCCCTGGCCAGTCCTAGCCAGTTGCGTTTTCGCGAGGGCGTTCCGGCCCCAGACGCGTCGCGGATCGGCTGAGTCATCTTTGCATTCTTGGCGCGGGACATCTCACGGTGGTCACGTGCTATGTCAGCCCTTGCTGTTGTTTTGGTGTCGTTGTGCTGCCCTGAATGTCGTTCAAGCCACAGCCCACAACTGCCAGACCACAACAAACGACAACAAACGACAAGCCTCGCGCCGTCGGCTATCCATGACAGACGAGGGGGCGGGAAGGGGGCCAGAAAACAGGCACCGCCTGGTACGGCTACACAAGGAGGTTGCCATTCTCCTCGCACAGCATGAACACAAACACTACCACGACCACAAACACAGGCATCTTCTGATCCGGATGGCTCCCCACCCTTGTCGAGCACGACGAAACGGGAGGGGGGATGGCGAGAGCAGGTCGTCGACGGCTAGGCTACGATGGGCTGCGACTGGAGAGGAAACCCGCGTCTTGTACAAGCTGCTATTGACAGCTTTGATCTGTGAACAAGACATCGCGAGAGAAATGCGGGACCGGCCACATCAAGTAGATTGAATCTGAAGATGAAGGTGTACCTGCGTCATCGCTTGTCAAGACCAAGGCCACAAGCGAGTGCGCTGGGGCCGGTACCGGACCGTCTCGTCCATCTATCCGCCTGTCATTCTTTGAGAGGTGAGATTTTCAAAAGTCGGTTTGTTGTGTCTCGTGGCCCGTCTCTTCGCCTGTTCGCCGTCTGCCCGCTTGTTTCTCGTCACATTCTTGGTCCCTGCACACATGCTTACAGAATATCCCGCCAACTCACGAAGCACGCAGTTGCATAAACGTTGCTCTTGCGCTTCTGTGGTCCCTGGTTATTCGCTTATCGGTGTGATACAGACAGCTATATCCGCCTTCATTGCCACATCATCCCGCATTCAGAGGCACGGCAGCTGTCCCAGGCCCCTTTGTCCAGTGTTGTGCGATGCCTGCCATCTTGGTCGATGCCAAAGGCTATGACCATCCGAGCAACGAACAAAGACGGAAAGTGCATCGTAACGACCAGCTTGCTTTGTTTGCATCATAACGATATGTGTCGCAGGCCTGTGGAAGTGGAAGCTCAGCAATGGACACGGGGCGAGGCACTGCAGTTCATTCTCTGTCTCGGCGCATGCTACGACCTGCCAGAATCCATTGTTACCAGTCTAGTCGCCGCGAAAGAGCCGGTGAGTCGTGATACGGCGCACGGCAGAAGGCGTACAAGCTCTTGGTCGATCCGGCAGACAGTCGCATCTTACACGCACATCTGCTGAGCCTGTAGCTTAAATCTGGGTGTCGGGATCTGCTCGCCTAGCTGTCAGAGGCGACAATGCACGGCATTCTCGGCCCCGGCAGCATGTCCCTCCAGTGATTCTGATCCTTTGTTCTTCTCCTTTACTCTTCTCCTTATTCTTCCTTTTGCCTCAAATTTGGGGCATCTTTCACAGACCAGCTTGTGCTGATGGCTGCCTGGCCGTGGTGGACGACATGGCTTTTGCATAAGCGAGAACCGGGCCCCGTCGAGTGTGGTGGTAAGGCGCCAAAACACTACAGCAAGATGAAGCGACCCAAGGCAGCTGCTGTTGCTGTTTGCCGCCATTCAGTCATTTGGTTTGGCCCTCGCCACATGCGTCTGCTACGGCTTTCGCGAACGTAACGTTCCTCCATCGCGTCAGGGCTGTTCCCCAGCGGCTCTGTTCTCGTTGTCATTGCTTGCACGGCTGCATGCAACAAACCCACAGTCTCTGTTTCAATGTCGCCGTTCCCTCTCTATACTTCTTCGTCCCATCACCAGCGCCCTCTATGTTCAAGTCACACAGTTGGCCTTGGTCCAAGGCTCTTTGACGTTTGTGGTACTAGCTGACTAGAAAGATCCATGCTCGCCGGGTCACCAACCATGGCCCTGTCCCCATATTTATTGCTCTGTTTTTACTACGCACACGAGCGCTGTGAAGACTGTATTACACAAACGGCACAAAATAGGCCAACTGAAACACTATCCGATGAGAATACGAACAGAGTCATCCTGAAACCAGATTCTCTTTGAATTATTTTCATTCTTGTGTCCTCTTTTCTGGCTTCCATCGTTGCTCCTCTCTGCCATCCATCAGACCCCCTGTGCTCCGCAGCTCAGACAAAGCAGGGCAGAAGGAGGGAAAAGGTTAAAATGAGAGACCCCTCTGGTGTTATGCTTGTGCTGTTATTCTGGCGCTTCAAAATAAGGCTTATTCTCCGGTCTTGGTGCCATGCCGTGCCACGGCCAACGCCTGAGATTATAAAACCGACAAGAACACACAATACGTGAGCATCGTAGGCAGCAAAGGAACGCCGTACCCAAGCGAACGGGCTTGCCCTCCATCTCTGTGCTACCTAGACATCACAAAGACGTTGAGAGAGAAACGCAGACGCGTTTGTTCGAAACACACGGTAAACGTACCGGAGACAATGAAAGGCAGGACATCAAGTCCGCGCCACAACAGACACGGATGCAATATAACAAGTCAACGGCCAAGGGGCCAGAGAGATACAGTCCCAATTTGCGCATATTTTACCCTCTCCCTTGCCTCCCGCCCTTCCGTAGTTGTACACATAATTGTACACAGAAAAGAATAGGGAGACAGGAAGAAAAACAACAGCAACGAGCTCTCCTCGTGCCACAAGTCTGCTCTTGAGTCCCTTGGCCATCCTGGGCCTCTTCTCTTTTTATCCTCCTTCACACTCCGGTTGGTAGCTTTTTGGTTTGTGCAAAAGACCAACACAGGACCAAATTTAAAATCTTGAGCTGTACTCCGTGTTGTGGCCAGATCCCAAAGCCTAGCAGATTGCAGGCGTCAAGAGTATGCACGATGCCCGCCTATACGAGTGCTTTGGTTTGATTTCTTTTGTCGAGCCATATTCTATCCACTCATTATAGTAGGACTAGAGTGATGAGGTTGGCTAGAATGCAAGATGGTACACTCTATGAAAGTACATGCCGCAAGACTATGGCGGCGAGTTGGGCCTCGTGCTCACCGACTTCTCAGGGCGCTCGACATCATCTCTGGCCCAGAGACTGCTTTGTTTTGGCGGTGTTCGAGCATGTCTTTCATGCACCATAGTTAATTAACGAGTAGCTGCAGCTGCCACGTGTGTCGAGTCAAGCGAGCAGGCCCTCAGTTTGTCTCCTTTTGCGCTGGGCTGAGCTCCGGTCTCTGGGCTTTTCCCATTTATCATCTCACTTTTGTTGGCCGCCTTTGTTCTACAAGGAGCTTTCGGCGTATAGGGAGCCCGTCGGTCCACGGATGGGCGGCTGGCAGAGGCAGGCGGGAAGGAAGGGAACGAGGTGAGAGGGGAGACGGACAGTGTGGTGCAGGGTGTGGAGGGCTCGAAAGGTTGAGAAGCAGATGAGACATCCAGATATGAATTCCACGGTTGGCCACCAGTTCATGATGTGTCGGTGCTGCAGACATCCGTGCCACTCGCCTCCGCCTCAGAGAACAGATGGAAGGCGATGATTGAGGAAGGATAGCAGAGTCTGGCAAGACTTTCAGTCTGCTTCCTTCATGACTCCATTCTTCTGGTCGACTCTACTCTCGGACGCTGTGAGCTCACCTACTCACCACTCACCTTGATTAAAGCGGTGATCCGCAAGTAGCCGCCATCTCATCTATCACTTTCACCTTTCCCTTGGCCAGCCACCAACTCACAGCTCTCGGTCAGACCGTGGACGCAAAGAAACGGTCATGGCGACTAGTAAGTCCTGTGACATGGGGCTTTTCGTGGGGGGCGACGCTGCCTACTGGCTACTTGCCCAGCACCATCTAGAATACTGGGCAGAGGCGAGCGGCAGGCGAGGCACAATCTTTGTGGCTGCTCACTTGTCTGTTATCATATTCTGTCGTCTCTCCCCTTCCGCCCTGTCTTTTATTCTTGTCGTCTTCTGCCCTCTGGTCCGTCTCTCCTAGGCTGGTTTCACGGCGTTGCCGACTCTTCGCTAGTATCCCACTGCTCAAGTGATGCTCACATTTCTGTTTATAACGCTGCCATTTTGTTCCTTTCTTGTGCTCTCATTTGGTGTCATTTGCTTCCGTCTGAGCGTGTGATGCACACCACCTCATCTCCCCATGTCTCCCCGTAGTCTGTCAGTGTGTATCCCAGAATCAGTCTTCCGCCCCCGCCCATCTTCCGATTGTGCCTCCTTGTCACTGGCGGAGGTACAGAGAGAGACCAAGTCTGCCAGTATGGTGGCTGGCTGGTCTGGAAGCTGTGTGCACAGAGTCGGCCAACGGGCTCTTCTTTGCTTCTATTTGGTTTCCATGCAGCCAGCCTTTCTTCTCTAGGGCCCAATATGTGAGTCCTGGAGGCCAACAGGCCAAGGGCCCGGCCCAGCCCATTTTTACTCTCGCTTCACGTCTTGCTTCTTTCCCTTCCCCCCCTTGTGGCCGTTTGCTGCCGTTGTTCGGTCCACGAGGTAGCCAAGACTATGTCTTGTTTCTGTTGTTGTTGTGTGTATCCCGCCGCGCTCTTCTTTCTCTCTCCTGCTTTCTACCCCAACGGTTTCCGTCTTTGATTCGCTTCGACGAGATTGTCGACGGCTCTCTCGGCCCTCTTTGTGGCCTCCATCTTCCCTCGTTACCTCCTTCATCAGCAGCAGCCCTGCTCTGTCGTTTTCCTAGATAGCATGAATAAAAGGCGTCGGCAACAGCGCATTTCCCTCGCTTCTCTCCGCTCCGCGGCCGTCTTCCGTCAGTTCTCAGTTTGTGGCTTGCTTCATCACTCGAGCTGCTCCCCTCTCACCTAGCCAGTCCACCCCCCCGTGTCCGACAAATTCGGCGGTGATCGACTTTCTTTGGCCTGTAGGAGTCGGACGCCAAATACAAGAAAAGATACCAAAATAGAGAGCATAGAGACGCCGCGGGCTCGTCGTCGGTCCTCGCCGGTTTCTTCTAGAAAGGAGGCCCGACTCAAGCTGGGTACGAAACATTGTAAACAAAGAAAGGGAGGCGGCGAGGGCGGAAAGGGCCAACAATCCAAGAACCCAAGAACTCAAGACCTCCGAGAGCCGACTCCACAATGCTGGCTGGCGTCCTCTTACTTGCTACTCTTGCTGCCGCCCTTGTCTGCCTGTCGCTCGAGCACGCACACCGACAATAGAGGCGAGGCCCAGCACATCCCGCCACCTGTAGCCAGCGATTTGGTGCAAAACGAGGCGGAAACGACGGCGGCTGCACACGGTTGTCTCTGGCGAGAGAAGTGAACGATGGCTCGATCGATGCCCGACACATGCAAGGCGAAAAGAAGGTGGGCGAGGTGAACGTACCATGGAATGTCTGTGAGCAGCGTGCAAGGTGTGATGGCGAAGACAACGGGACAGACGATGCGGCAAGGTGTAGGTCAAGATGGCCGGCGGTCGGGCACAGACGTCATGTTCACACGCATCGATGCATCCAAGAATAGAAGGAGGAGCGACGGCCGTGAATACGCAAAAGTCGCAAAACAGGGAGGAGCGGCTGGAGACGAGACGAGATGGGAGTGGGAGAGACACGGGCAAGAACGACAGACGGCACCTTCCATGCCTGTGGAGAGTGAGGGGCGGAAGGTGAAGCCTCGCCCACAGCGGACAGGCCGCTCCTGCCCGCTTGGTACGAGCTCTGCCGGTCATGAAGCACACCCGCCCTGACCTCTGGTCGTTGTTTCCTGCTGTTTCTCTGCTCCGCTCTTGCCCATTCCGATTCTGTATGCGTGCAACCATGGCCATATAAGCCTTCCCCCCCTCTCACTTCTCAGCCGTCTTCTCTCTCCCCTTCCCATAGCCCCGTCCACACTGTCACCGGCCACCTTCTCACGCATCGTACTCAACCCCGTCTTCGTTCTTGTTCCCGCTCGCATCGTGTCCAGCCAGCTGCGTACAAGGCCAACGAGAGGCCGGCCTGCACTGGTGAGCCACCCCTTGGCGCCGCCCCTCACCTGAAAGCCAAAGCCAGCAACAGACCATCAGGAAAGGCCATAGGCTGTCTGACAAGACGTTCACCTATATCACGTCGTTGCACCCCCCCCCCTGTTCTTTTATCGACCTCTCTGCCATCTGCATTTCTATCCCCTCGTGTCTTAATTTTTTTCTCCCCTCTTCCCTGTCCACCTATCCTGATCTTGGCCCATCTCGTTGGACCGTCTTTCTGCGTCTGGGGCTGTCTTCGCAAGTCAAACGAAACTCGAAATATGTCCCGGCCTACCTTCTTTCACCCAAAGGGACCATCTGTGCAGGTCACAACATCGCCACCCTCGGCCATCTCGACCAAACATACGCTTCACCATCCAGCTCCTCCTCTCCGTCGTCCTCTTTTGCATCAACCCCGATGGCGACAGCAATGGAGTCACCGGCCACGGTGTACAGCGACAACTTGTATCAAGTGGCCAGCAGGAGCCACCTGGTCAGCGGGTCGCCGCAAGGTCCGTTTGTCGAGTTCGTTCGAGCGCATCCCAAAGGCGCCGTTCGCTTCCGTCCTTTTGAGGAAGGCCTCGATGCCACTTCCAGACGGTGCATCGAGGAATTCAGCGTCTACCCATTTGGAAGTATCGAGGAGTTTTGTCGGCATATTCCCTACGCCAGCGGTAAGAAGGACTTTTTTGAAAAGACGGGCAGAGAAAGCTTCGAGGGTAAGATATCATCGCACCGCTCCTGATTCCGACATGTTCCTCTGGTCCATCTTGTGCTCACCAGCCAGTCTTCCAATATGTCTTCAGGATCCCTGGCGACGACAAAGAGTATCATGTCATGTGGGATTACAATGTCGGCCTCGTTCGCATGACGCCCTTCTTCAAGTGCTGCAAGTATAGCAAGGTACGTTAGCTGCTCGTGTGGGGTGTCCGAAGATGGGATGAAAGAAGTCCGTAGCAGACTGGTGGGTGGCAGCTAGGCTAACACGACGAAAACATCAGACGACACCGGCAAAGATGCTCAATCTGAACCCGGGACTTCGCGACATCACACACAGCATCACCGGAGGCTCAATCATGGCCCAAGGTAAGACCTTTGTCCAGTACCCGTTCCTGTGATCGCCCACGCACTGACAATAGAAAGGCTATTGGATGCCATTCTCCTGCGCCAGAGCTGTCTGTGCAACATTCTGCTATCACATTTCTGGTGCCCTGATTCCTCTCTTCGGACCCAAGTTCCCAGCCGAGTGCCTGCCTCCTCAGTCGTCAGACTTTGGGCGCATGGCCATCGACCCGGCCCTCGTCGCAGAGGCAACCCGAGAGACGGAGATGATGCGGCAAGCCATTATAAGGGGCCTAGAGGTTGGGGCCACGGCATCGTACTACCATCGTCAGATCCCACAGCCTGTCGGAGGCTCTCAGATCACACCCGACAGCCAGAACATCATTCCCGTCCTTCGAGCATGCATGGCCGCATCCTCCCACCTCTCGAATTGCCATACGCTCCTCACAATTCCGTCTCGTACAAGAATGAAGGGCCTCAGCTGGCTCCCATCAGCTATTCCGTTCTGCGACACGACGAAACTCTACTCCCATCCCCGGTGGAGCACGATAGACTGCCTCCCCTAGTCCAGACTCCTGCTCCCTCTTCAGTCACCCTGCAAATCTTTTCCGTCGTGGCGAGCATGGACGCGATCGACATGACCACTGCCCGAGAAACAGCCAGGACTACATCAGAGGCCCAGTGTACGAGAGACTTCACTTTCCACTGCCCTCCTTGAGAATGGGCCACGAAGACGATGTCCGCAGCATGACCGAAGAAAGTGCCAGGTACGCACGACGGAGACGAACGCTGTGGGGCTCACCGCCGTCGCCTACTCCGTTTCCGCCCGAGCACCACACCCGCTGGAGACCGAAAGTGGAGGAGACGCAGTCGTCGGCACCGCAACCTGGCAGCGTTCCACATGCGCCTGCTGAGCGTCGTGATAGCACCGCCGATAGGGGACATGATGACAGGGACCAAGCTCGCCTCGTATCGTCGTACTGCTACCCGTCGCCGCCACGCAGGCCGCACGCTCATTTCCACTATCCGAGCGAGGCAGAAGCAAAGCACGACCGGGGGGCCGTTCACGCCCTTGCCAAGGACGAAGTGAAGTACGCCACGACCTTGAACACGAGCAAGACGACACTGGAAGCAGCAGACGCCCGAGGCCATGATATCCATCGTCGTCAAGAAAAAACGCCTATCAAGCGACATAAAGTGCGGGCCCATGGCAGCTTGGCAGGGCCATCATCGTCATCTTCATCCTGGAATGCCACTGATGTGAATGCAGCTAAAGTGCTTGTCAACTTTGGTGCCAAGACGAAGCCGACCGATGACGATGACGACGAAAAAGAGAGCGACCGAAGCAGCCGTCGCCCGGCGCCAAAGACGCCGAAGAACAACCCACGGGTGATTGCAAGCATCGCATCGCTCTTGTGCGATGACGACGTGCCGTGCATTAAGCGGCGGAGGTCTTGATCGGTGACGGCAACCAAACAACGATAAACAAGGCAAAAGTAAAATAGATTGGGTCAGCGATAGGAAAGGTAAACGGATAGTCTCTGATATCTTTGATTTTGAATTTTTATTGTCACTTCTTCGGGAAACCATGAGTTGTACCCAGTTGTTGCTGGCATAATATCTCTTTGTTACTTGTGCTCTATTTTATCCCCGTTTTCAGTCTTTATGGCCGCTCTTACCACGGAGTTGTCCTGTTCATTATCTGCCGCGCTTGAAGATTGGAGCCGTATTTAGACAGGCCAGAGCTGGCCATCGGGTTGGGTTCAGTGGTGCTTTTTGCCTTTTTGCCTTTTTTGCCTTCTTTGCTATCTTATCACAGTTTCACCAAACTTCCATTCGTAGGCATCCTCAATGTCGTCTTGTTTTGGCGTCTGTCTTATTTCGTTTTATTTTTGGATGCAGCGTCTCATGACCGCTCCCCCGTTCTGCAGCCTTCTTCTCCTTGAACTCACGCACCCACGACTCGGCCTGGCCCCTTGGCACAACAAAGACGCGTACCACGTCGTCGACAACCTCCACAGTCGCCTGCGCCAGGATCTTGCCCAGCGCCATCTTCTTGCCGACCTTGACCAGACTGCCAGAGATTGTCTCCATGTAGCAGTCGACACCCTCCGGCGTGGCATAGTCCTTGGCCGTTGTGTCCCACGGCACCGGCAGAATGTACGCCAGGTGGTCACCCAGGCTCTCGGTCTCGTTGAAGGCCTTGATAAAGTCGGACTGCAGGCTCAGCGGATACAGCAGGACCGTCGGGTAGCTGACGGTGCTCTTGGACACGTCGAGGCCGTACGTGCCGTCGTCCTCGGGCTCCAGCCGCACAGCCGCGTCCTCCATCTCGGGCGGCTGCGCCGTCGTTCGCGTGCGCACGCCGCGCATGTGCAGCACCGCCCGCAGCCGCTGCTTCTTGCGTGTCTCGCGCGCCACGCGCTCGTCCTCGCGGCGCTTGCGGGCCGCCACCATCTCGGCACGCGCGGCAATGTCTTTGCTGAGGCGCAGCAGCGACGCGTTCTTGGGGTCGACGGCCAGGCCGCCGGCGCAGGCCTCGTTGGCCTCGTCCGTCTTGTCGAGCGCCAGCAGCGCCTTGGCACTGCGGAACCAGGCCTTGGTGTTGGCCGAGCTGAGGCGCAGGGCAGCGCCGCAGTCGAGCGTGCACGAGCGGTAGTTGCGCAGCTCCAGCTGGCAGGCGGCGCGGTTGCCGTACAGCTGGGCCAGCAGCGCGTGCTGCTGGGCGACCTGGCCGGGCGTGTCCGGGTCCTCGGGCAGCTTGCCGTCCTCGCTGGCCTCGAGCTTGGGCGCCTCGCCGCGGCGCGGCGCTTGTCTTCGGCGACGAGCAGGGCGATGCCTTTGCCGTAAAACTCGCGGGCGTCGGCCCAGCTGGACTCGCGGAAGCACTCGTTGCCGCGCTCCTTGAAGTCGCCGGCATTCTCAAAAGGCGTACCCTCGTAGGCCAGGGCCTGCAGAGCGGCAATGTCGTCATTGTCCTCGAGGTCGGTCATGAAGAGGGGCGACTTGTTGAGTTCGGCGAGGATCTCGTCGGCGGTCTTGCCGCTCGTCAGTGCCAGCGCCGGCGGCAGCTCTGGGCCTGCAATAGCCGGTTCTGATGCTGCATCTTGTGTTGGCTGTGAAGTGGGTGCCGAGGCTGGTGATGGTGATGGTGATGGTGATGCTGCTGACTGTGCTTCTGCCATCTTGGCCTTGCCATTGTCGCTTGCAGCCTGGCTGGCCCGCCCAGCTTCAGCTTCTCCGCCACCTCATCCGAGATCTCTTGCAGCTGTACCATGCTGATATTTTGTGGCAAGTCGGGTTTTCCGGCCTGTCAAGATAAAGCGGCGACATGCGTGAGGGCCGTTGTCAATGGCTCTTGTTTAAGTGACGGTGGATTTTTTACTAGCCCAAGTGGTGACAGCCTTGATGAGTCAGCCAGTTCGGGTCACTAGCCTTGGGTCACTAGCCTTGCCCAGGTTCATTGCTAACACCAAATTCATTTGCACGTCATCCTATCCAGCTACGTCTCATGTCTCTCGGCCAAAAGAACCAGAGAAGAGACCAAATTTGAGAGCTTTGAAAATGCATCATTACGCTTGCGATGGCTAGTATAATCGAGAAAAGAGGAAAACGCCACGAGTCCAGAAAGAAAACAATGCGCCGCGCTCAAGGGCAAAGCCCAGCTCCAAGTTATCCACATAACGCCAAACAGAGACGCGCTTTGTTGGCAAAACACGCTCGCAAAAGACAAAGAGCAAAGAAACGGACGCAATGCCATCAAAGACGTTGGGAAGACGCGTGGCATTCTCAGACGACAGTTTCGCCGTCCTCGGACAGGGCAGTGGACTTGTGCAGGGCGGCCGGCGGCGTGCGCTCGACCGAAAAGCACTGCAGCGCGCCGACCAGCGCGACCAGTGCGGCGCCGTACCATGCCAGGGCGGTGCAGTCGATGCGGCTGCCGACCGTGTAGAGGAAGCCCGCAATGGGCGGCGCGACCATGCGGCAGGCGGCGCCGGCGCTGGCAGCCATGCCGTTGACTTTGCCAAGCACAGAGGGCGTGGGCGTGGCCTCCTTGATGAGGATGAGCAGCAGCGGATAGACCAAGATGGCACAGAGGTTGCGCAGGGCCATGCAGGCGTAGATGGCCGGGTACAGCAGCGAGGCGGCACGTACAGCAGCCAGGGACGACGACATAGGCGAGCGGGTGCAGGACGGTGACGGTCACAAACAGGCGGCCGACGCCGAGCCAGGACGCAGCAAGCGGGAAGACGACGGCCTGCACAAAGAGGGCAATGACGCCGTTGACGGCCATGATCATGCCGACGCGCGCAGGGACAGGCCGAGACCACCAGGGAGTACAGGGGATTGAACGCCGGCGAGGAGGTGCCATCGCCCGTGGGATAGGGCACAACGCGGGCATCCTCGAAGAAGATGGGCAGCGTGGAGTCGTAGGCCATGCCGTGGTACGAGAAGATGGCCAGCGCCAGCACGACGGCAAGAATGCGGCGCGAAAAGATGCTGACAGGCCCGGGCGGCGTGGCCGTCGACTTGGTGCCCGTCGACCGGGAGGCGGGCTGGCCCGTGATGGTCGTCGAAGCGGCCGTTGGCGCCGCCTCTTCGCAATCGCGGCTGAATGTGCCGTACGTCTCGGCGCGCAAGTCAACGGCAGGCCGCTTGAGCGCGTCCGACGTCTCCAGCAGCGGCGTCTCGTCCGAGACGTAGGCGCTGCGCCGAAGCTGGCTGTCGTCGTAGTCCAGAGAGGTCTTGGTGGCAAGGACGGGCGGCTGCAGGTCCGGGTGCGTCTCCTCGAGCAAGACGCAGCCGAGCACGATGCTGACGAGCAGCAGGAGCGCGCACAGCAGGTTGGGCAGCAGGTAGGGGAAGCGGTCGAACAGGCTGCCGCGGGGAAGAGCGCGGGGAACGAGGCGTGCGGGTCGGCAAAGGTGCCGCCAATGGCCGGGCCGATGATGGTGCCGATGCTCCAGACAAAGGGCATAATGGAGTACGCGCGGGCTATTGCGCTGTCAGTGGAACGCAGGCAGAAACGAGAACGGCGCGGGGCGGGGGCGGGGACTCACGCTCATGTTCGGCCTTCTTGACGAGCTCGCCGACCATGGTCTGGATGACGCCAATGTTGCCGTTCAGGAGGCCGCCCAGGACGCGCCCGAGCAATGCCACCCAGATGTTGCGGGCCATGCCGACGATGACCATGCTCAGCATGGTGCCGACGCAGCCGACGAGCAGCACGGGCTTGCGGCCGATGCGGTCGGACAGGCCGCCCCAGTACATGCCCATGAGGGCCTCGGCGAGCGAGAAGGAGGAGATGAGGAGGCCGGCATAGAAGGAGGCATCGCTCTCGTCGCCCATCTGAAAGTGTTTCACCAGAGGCCAGGCATAGGGAAGATGGAGGTGAGCGCAATGGGCTCGGCCAGGCGGACAATGGCTGTGAGACGAGGTTAGATGAGGCTCGCCTGCATTGTTTGCGGCTGTACTCGGCCGTACTGTTGTGAGGTCGTCGTCCTGGTCGCGCTGCTCATGACTTACCTAGAATAAACAGCTGAAAGGCAGGAAACGCATCCGGGTCGCGAGTGAGTCGCTGTCGTAAGAAGCCATGGCACGTCTTCTCGGACGGATGAAGTGCGGCAGCAAGGGAAGCGTCCTCGGGGTTGCTAGGTAAGTGACTCTGGTGACGTTTTGTTCACGATGGCCTGCGTGCTTCTTTGCGTCCGCTTTTTTCTGGTATCTGGTATCTGGTATCTGGTATCTGGTCTCTGGTATTTGGTCTCTTGTCTCTTTTCTCTTTTCTTTTCTCGCGTCACAAATGATGCACAGGACAGCTGTTTGGTTTCACTTGGAACAGGCACAGAGAGCAAAAGTGTGTATTTTTACAGCAACAGTGTAGTAGGAGAGAAGGGGGAAAGAAAGAAAAGGAAAGAAAGAAGATGGAGGGAGAGGGCGTTTCTGTATTTATGCCCGCCTTGCCACAGGGAATGCACGAACTAGGCGCATGCGAGAGCGGAAAACGAGAAAGGAAGCGAAAAGAAAGCGAAAAGAAAGCGAGGAGAAAGCGAGGAGAAAGGTGGGCGACGGAGTGGAACGGACAACAGGCGGTGGTCGGCTGCCAATGCCTCCTTTATCCAATAACAAACCAAAATTAGCCATTATCTAGCTCATGAGCTACTTTCTGTAACTTGACGCACGCAAAGGAGGGGAAGGTCGACGGCTATTTGCGTCCTGTGCGACGGCATGTGCAATTGGCGGTGGGATTATGGAAAACAGGAGCGTGTACCGGGCATGGATGGACACGATGGCGGCGGCGGGCCAAGCAACCTGTCACAACATGTCCGAGAGCATAGCAAAACGTAACAAAAAGGCAAAAACGCGAGGTGACAACGGGGCTAGATGCAGACAGACTCGCCGATTCGGACGGGGCAAGAAAAAGAGGCGGGCCAGACCCGTCGGGCAGACAACGGCGCTAGGAAAGCAACGGGCGGCTTGCAAGGGGCAGTGGGAGGGGGGGTGTGAAGAAGAAGAAACCAAAGACCTGCATGCGTGCCAACGCCGTGCTGAGATACACTGAGGCCGACAGAGGTCCGTCCCACACCACCCCGAGCAGCGGCCAAGCCAGCGAGGGATGTTGCTTATCTTGCACAGCAGAGCCGCGTAGCATTCAGTGGCATTCAGTGTCGAGTGTCGACCATCTGGGTCCGCCTTGCGGAGGCGCAGCGTCAAACTGTCGAGCACAAAGCCATTGGGTTGGAGAGAACGACAGTCGAGGCGTCGCCCATGAGATGGTGCATCGACGAGATACAAACGGTGAACCAAATGGACAGTGGACCACGGCCTGCCCAGACGAGAGGGAAAAGAAGAAGCAGGGAAAAGGGAAAGCAATGCCCAGTGATGCTGGGCTTGGCGTCGTGTGTCGTGTTTCGCGTGCTTCGTATTGTGGTGAGTATTGTGGTTGGGCCCGTCCGACTTTGTGTGGAACTTGGAAGAAAGAGGGAAGTCTGTGGTGAGGTTTCGGTGGCAAAAGGACTGAAGAGGACAAAGCCAGCAAAACAAGTGGCCCGCAGACAGGCAGGCGCGGCCGCTGCTCCTTCCCCTCTTCTGCTCTTCGTGTCCGTCTGTCGGCTCCTTCCTGGAAGGCGCGGTCTGTCGAGCCCCTCCGCCGCTTTTCCCTATGTTGAGGTTCAAGAACGGCGTTCAAAATGCCGTCGCCCAGAAGAAAGCGCACGAGACCCCGAAAGTGGACTATCTACGAGTACACAAGTACGATGTGCGTTTCTCGGCCTTCTCTCGATCGACGCCGTATTTTTCAGACTGGCTGATAAGAGGGGCGCCATGACGCCCACGCTAGCCACGGCCCTAGAAGCATGACGGGTCGAATCCACAGGTGTCTCGAGGGGCGAGATCCGGCCGTTGACGCTACACAACAACACAACAACACCAGGATACTCGTCCTCCGCCGGGCTGTCAAAGGCTACGACATCAAACGCAACCCAGAACCAGCCGCTCCAAGCAGCCGGGAAGGGAGGTCACAGGCGTGTGGCGAGCACCAAGCAAGACGGGACAGACGAATCACAGAAAGCTGTGAGTACTCGTACGCGCATGTCACGAGGGTGTGAGCGACTTATGGCCACCCATCCTTGAACCATGCCTCTTTGACTTGACGAGGTCCCCATGGGGTATCTCGCAGGAGAAGACGTCAGTCGAGCACCCGGCGAAAAAGCGAGGGAACGGAAGTGTGAGTACGGTAGAGGAGACCTCATCTGTAGAGATGTCTGGCTTTCTTTTATTCGGGATCTGTAGGGGTTTGTCTTGCAGGAGACAATTTAATACACAAACATACGATCAAATACATTGAAAACATTAGACGAGATCACATCTTATGACAGTCACAAGAAGCTGCCTGGTCGTTGAAAAGAGTTCATTTCCATCACTCCATCTTCTCCATCAACATCTCGTCTGCTCGCTGCAGTCAATCGCATGTGCTTACCCACGGCCCGATGCCCTGCGAGAGCTGTTGCCAGCTGTTACTTTACTGCTCCATTGGCCGAGTTTCAGCGAGCGATGTTACACGAGATGAGGGCTAGACTGTGTACTACGAGTAGATCCGCATCAGCGTGCAGAATGGTTCCCTATTCACAGCGGTGACGGGATTTCCTTCTAATTCCCCCGACCAACATCGCCAGCTACCCATCCCATAAGAGCTTCCACTAGGAGCACTTCTTCCACGTACGGCCATAGATACAGGAAAATACGGGATCCCGTCCGCTCTCCCTAGTCAAACCTGTAATCGGCGGATTAGTAGTTGGGTCGGTGACGACCAGCGAATACCCGCTGCTGTACGTTTTTTCCTCTTTTTGTATTTTTTTCTTTTGGGTTGGTGGCACTCTTATCCATTGATCCTTTTTACATGTTAGCGCTGCAGTAGCTCCCGTGTCTTTTTTTCTCAGAGACGTCCAGCTTCATCGTGGGGTCCGCAGGTCTTCGGGTTCCGTGCCAAGACGTCTGGAGTCCCTGGCCTTTCAGTCTGCATCACGTACATCTCATCAAAGCGGCGTGTCCGTTCTATTCTAGTGACGCCGGATGCACCGCAACGCCGTCTTTTAGTGAACATACTCCATCGTGCAGCATGGCCAATCACGGACCAAAAACTCCTCCACCAGCTCGCGGCCACCGGATGGCGCACCGCGGACCGCCAGGTACAGCCGACTGTCGAGCGCCGGCTCCCAGTCGCCCGGGTTGCCGCTGGCCACGAAACCGCCCGCCTCGGACAGAATGCACCAGCCGGCGCAGAACATCCCATGCATAGCATCCGCCCTCCCAGTAGCAGTCCATCTGGCCGGCCGCGACGGCGCAAAAGTTGAGCGCCGCCGAGCCCAGCGACCGCAGGCTGTGCACCATGCCGTTCTTGCCAATGGCCTGCTCCTTGGCAGCCTCCGCCTTGGCCGCCCCCTGCCGCTGGAACACGCCGACCTTGAGGTCAAAGTTGGCACCCTGACGGTCCGAGCCCCACTCGACGCCCACGAGCGCCGAGCCCAGTCCATGGAGCTCGGGCGCCTCTTGCACGTCGCCACGGCCCACCAGCGCAGGCGCAGCTTCTGGCTGACGGCCGGGCTGCCCTCGGGTAGCGACCGGCTTAGAGCCGCATTGCGCTCCATGTACGAGCCCTGGCCCTTGATGCCCGTGTACAGAGTGTCGAGGAAGGGGTTGTAGACGACGCCAACCACGGGCCGGCGGCCGACGGCAAAGCCGAGGCTGATGCAGGCGTGGGGATAACCGTGCACAAAGTTGGTGGTGCCGTCGATCGGGTCGACAATGAATGTGGGCGCGTCGGTGACGTGGGTCTCGCCCGCCACGTACGTCTCTTCGCCGACAAATTCGCAAGTCGGGTAGTCGGCGCGGAGGCGCGCATAGACCATGCGCTCGACGGCCTGATCGGCTTCTGTGACAAGGTCGACGGCTGAAGGGACTCTGTCAGCGTGACTTGTGGTCACACACCTGTCCCAGGACTCCCACTTACAGTTCTTCTTGGTGCCCTTGGGAATGTTGTTGGGGTCGGCTGCGAGGATCATGGCGCCCGCCTCAAACGCGATCGACACGAGCGTGTCGTGCACCGCCTGCAAGTCCATGTCGGCCATTGTCGTGTCTCAGCAGGCAGGGGTGTTGCGGAATCGGGAACGAAGGTAAGAGTGCCGTGCAGAGCACAATCGTCGGTGCAGTTGAGGAAACAAGTGAGGAGACGGAAGGCCGACGAAACAAGTCGCCAAGTCGGCGCCCGTCAGCTCAGGGCGCGCATCAAAGAACATGGCCTTTCGCCGGATTATAGTGGGGTTGTGGGGAGGGTCGCTAAAGATTCGAAGCTGGGGGCTCGTTCGCCAAGTCCCAATGCCTGGAGGTGATGTCGCAAACACGCACCTCATTCGACCATGACGGGATGCTTTGCACATCATTGCTGCGAGGGATGCCGCACGGAAAAAACATGTCAAGTGATTTGGGAAGTAACAGAGCTGAAGAAAGTCGACAAAGCCGACAACCGAAGTCCAATAAAGAAAAAGAAGAAGAAAACAGATTACCAATGATAGCAGACGCAACAGAAAGAGGATACGAACAAGAGTGAACACCAAAAGCAGCCTTGTTTTGAACGCCGGCAAACGCCTTTCCGCGTCTAAAAGACCTGGACTCTGCGCGCCTTTGCACCAGGCCGTTGAAACCCCAAAAGTCCGTCATCAAGCGGAGTCAAGAAAAAGATACTCAAAAATGCTCAAAACAGCCAAAGTCTCATCGTCTTCGGAGACATGAAACCACAAATACGAGATCATAGCGTCTGACATGACCATTCCCTGCTTGGTTCATCGTGTGCGCAGCTGCCAGCCGAGAACCAAGATCCAGCTCGTCGTGCATGCCGTCCGTCCACAGCCCTGCGACCACCAGATCCCCGCGTTCCACTAGGACCGTCTCTATACGTTCTCGCGGAACATGGACCGGCGCTCTGTCGGGCTCTCGGGTTGTGGCTGTCGTTGGGGCCGCCGTGCGCGCCCGTATCCGTGATGGGCCGTGGGCTCACACGCGCAGGCTCATGTTACTGGGCTCCGCGTCGTCGTCGTCAAAGGGTTGGGGCACCGCCGCCACCACGGCCGGCCGCGCCTGTGGCCGGGTGGGGGCTGCGACCGCGCGCACGGCCCGTTCCTCAAACTCAACGGGCGCAACAGCAGGACGTTCATGTCGTAGGACGAGCCACCCATGGCGCCGCCACCGAGGTATGAAGTGTCGGAAGGCCCGCCCACGTTGAGGCGGCTGCTGTTGGCGTGCTGGTTGCCGCCGGCGTGCAGGCCCAGCTCGTTCTCTTCGTTATAGTAGTAGGCATCGGCCTCGGCGCCGACGCGCGAGTCCCAGGCGTCATCCGGGTCGAGGGGACCAAACCCGTGGCGTGCGGCACCCCGGCCCGAGGTGCCGGCACCCTCGTATGCACCAGCAGCTGTGCGGTTGTTGCGACCGCCCTTGAGGCTACGGAAGCGGTCCTGGAACCAGCCGCCAACACCTCTGGGGCAGGCTGCACTCCGTAGCTGGAGCGGGAGGAGTCGCGGAACGGAATGAAGGACGTCCAAGACGGAGGAGGAAGCTATGCGATGGGGAATTAGATTTGACATTGGTAAAAGGCAGGAAGGTGTACAAGAGTCGCGATGCATACCCCTAATCTCTGCGCGCGGAAGCGAGCAAAAAAGACCCATGCAACGCCAGCTGCCAGGAGCAGAAGCACAATCACCAGGACGACGATGCCGCCGGTCTGCATGATGGGCAGTCTCGACCGTGGCCGCTATGCAACGGTATGGCAAGAGGTGGCAAATGGCGGGGATGGCCGCGTTGGTTCAAAGCGACGTGAAAACGCCTGCCTATGCGCAAGACGAATAGTCGCAGTCGAGGAAGCGGTGCTGTCGTTCTGTCAAGATCCAATCTGCCGCACTGGAGAGTCGTGTGCTTGACTGGAGCGGGCGATCGTGAGGTGTGCCGCACAGACAAAGGTGGGCCAGGCCAAGAGCAGTCGCCAGATGCGCGGCGTGGGTGTCGTTGCCGCGTCGTAGAGTATGCAAGACGAAAATCGAGAGAGCCTCGTAGTCGATAGAGCGGCGTGAGAGGCGGCGAAAGTAGCTGTTCTTCGTGAAAAGGAGCAAAAGTGAGGTGAGGGAAAAACAAGTGAGCTGTCCGTAGTCGTTGAGAAGGGAAGAAGGAGCGCGACGGAGGTCGCAACTGCTTCCTGCGTCTTTGGGGTCTAGTTTGCTGATGCTTTGATAAGCGCACCAGTGCGTCATATGTACTGGTACATGTAGCTGCCAGTGTCCATATGCCATGCATATGTACTGTGTACCCTATCTGGCTGCCCAATTCTTCAAAGCTAGTGAACAACGCCTTCCCGATCCATCCGTGCAGCGCTGTTCGGTGTATTTTTTACCTGGAACCTGTGCTGTTCACCACTAAAACGGAAGCTACGGGGCGCACTGCAGCTACTGCGCCTTCCATTGCAGGCTTCCCTGGTGCCCCCGAATGCGCAATGGAGAGTCCAATGAGCGCTCAGTGAAACCACTCGTCATGTGAGGCGAAGGATCTCATCGTGAGAACGCGAGAGGTGATATTCCGCGCGTTTCTGTTTCGCCGTCACGTGTATTCGCTGTATTGTTTGCTTGTGAACCACGGGCGACTGTCGTGTAGAACACGAGATGACAGGACACTGCACTATACTCTGAGAGCTCATCTGAAAAGAGTGAGGCTGAACCTCTGACATGTTTGTATTGTTTGGAATCTGAGATAGCATCTGAAAAGAAAAGGCATAAAGGCGCAATAGCATGTTGGTCAGAAAGAGCCCAGGAAAGAGACAGAACAGGGGAAAATATTAGTAGCAGTCAAATGGAACAGACGAGGGATGTCGAGAAGCAAGACAATGGAAAATGAAATGCAAAAGAATGATAGAAGACGGCACGAAACACGACACAGCCTCCCTCGCCAACTGTGCTTGCAATCCCCGGCAGTGAAGCCGTTGCCTCGCACTCTTCCCCCCGAAGCGGCCGAGCACGTCTGGCTGTCCGCCTCGCGTAATAATATGCACAAATTCGACCGCGGGTCTCCAGGTCGTCGTCGTTTGTCTTCGCCGGTCTTCGCCGACATGGCCATCCAGCCTCTTAGCACGCACAGCCGTCTTTTGCGCCCTGGTCGCGCGCGCCCTGCAGGTTCACCCGGTTGCCGTCGCCACCGCGCCCGCACGGCCGCCCGCACCCGCCGCACCACCGGCCGCCCCGCCCGTGCCGTCTTGAGCGACGTCTCTGGGATGGCGTTGGCAATGGCGTTGAACACCTCGTTGACGTTGGTGCCCGTCTTGGCACTCGTCTCGAAAAACAGCAGGCTCTCCTCGTCGGCGTAGGTCTTGGCCTCCTCGGTCGAGACCTTGCCGGCATCGGAGCCGTCGGCGTCGTCGGCGTCGTTGCTGCTGCTGTCGCCGCTGCCGCTAGCGGCTGCGGCACTGCCGTCGCTTGTCAAGTCGAGCTTGTTGCCCACGAGGGCAATGACGATGCCGGGCGAGGCCTGGCGCTGCAGCTCGGCGACCCAGTGCTTGGCCTTGATGAGCGACGCGGGCTTGGTGAGGTCGTAGACGACGAGGGCGGCCTGGGCGTTGCGGTAGTACATGGGGGCGAGCGAGGCAAAGCGTTCTTGGCCGGCGGTATCCCAAATCTCAAACTTGATCGTCCGTGTGGGCAGGTTGCACTTTTGTGTCAGGAAAGCGGCTGTCAAAGAGATGTTAGGTGCTGCAGAGCGATGCGGCTTGCGGCTGGCGAAAAGAATGCTGCTACTTACCACCAATGGTTGGCTCCTTGTTCTCCTGAAAGTCGTTGTTGACAAACCGCAGGACAAGCGAAGACTGAGAGTGATCCACGTTAGTTGATGTCGGCTGTTGCTTTCCTGGTCCCAGACGCAATAAGGCGCACCTTGCCAACGGCAGCCTCGCCAAGCAGAACCAGCTTCACGCTGCTGCTGGGCTTCGGTGCTGCGTCCATGATGACGGATGAGGTGGTATGATTCGGAAAAGATAATAGATGGAAGATGCGAGGATGGACGAGACAGCCGGCGGCAGTGTCGTCAGGGTCAAACAGTCACTAAACGTGAGCTACCGGCAGTCGGAGGTAGTATCGGAGTACGTGTACAGACAGGAGGCCGGCCCTTGCGGTTTGTGATTGTCGGTTGGCAGTTGCAACGGTCTGGCAGCTTTGTCTGTTGGAAGACAACGGCGGTAAGGTCGGAGGGGGTAAAGGGCCGGTATAAAGGCTCGTGAGCTGGGGGGCAATACAGAGGGTAGTAGAGGCTCGGTGGGCGAATGCGATGCGGTAGGCCGAGAAGGGTGGTCAGTGGAGAGAGGGAACGACGGAACGACGAAAAGCTCACGATCGAGGCAGCCTGTTCCTTGGATTGAGTGGTGGCGGGCAGCGGCGGCGTCACGCAGAGACAACGTAATCGGGAGGAGTGGAAGCCAATCCGCGTGGGACTAGTGCGGGACTGGCTGGCAGCCTTGGGACGGAATTAGGTATCACCGGAACCGGACAACCTTGCTACGGGAGTAAGTCCTGTACGAAGAAGGCGCGGCCGACAGGGGATCCACCTGCCGCTTCGGAACTGTGGGCCTAGCCTGCCTTATCTCTTATCGCCATGCAGGCCTTGAAAAAAAGTCTGGGTCCACTAAAAAAGTCGAGGGAAGCTGCGACGACCATTCGGCAACGAGGAAAGTTTGGAGACGTCGAAAAAAAGAGAAAAAACAAACCATATCCCATGCAGGCAGAACCCCATCGCGGCCCTCTTTTTTTTTCTCTTCCTTCTCGCCTTTTCGATCTACCTCTTTCTTTATGTCTCGATTTCTCGGCAAGGTTTTTGGTGCCGTAAGTGCATTCTCGACTCGCAAGCTCTCATCCAACGCAGCATCACAGGAACAACCGTCGAGTCTACCAAGCGAGCAATCCGACAACATGGCCTTTGGCGCGGCTCCGCCAGCCAGCAAGAAGCGGCTCTTTGACGACGAAGACGGCGATGAGGACGGTGCCAACGCCGTCGGCTCGGGCCCAATAGGCCAGCCTGCCTCGATCACAATCAATGAGGAGTACGCCCGGCGGTTCGAACACAACAAGAAGCGTGAAGAGCGGCAACGACGTGAGTGGTCGAGTGGTCCCCTGGCCTCGGACAACCCCACCGTGACCACGGTCTCGATGCTAACCCTTACAGTGGAGGAAAAGTACGGCAAGGTGGGCGAAAACGACGACGACGACTCCTCGTCCGATGACGGCACCGAAGACGAAGACGGCTACCTCCTGACCGAAGACCTCGATGCGCGCATGTCGGCAGCCCTGCAGGCCATCAAGAACAAGGACCGCGCGTGTACAGCTCGGACGCCAAGTTCTTTGACGCCGCCGAGGCCGAAAAGGCAGGCGAGGAGGCCGCCGCCGAATCGGCAAAGAACCCCAAGGAGAAGCCAATCTACCTCCAAGACTACCACCGTGAGCGCTACATGCGCGGCGATGTTGGTGCCGACGACGACGGCAGCGACAATGAGAAGAGCGGCGGTGCCCCGCTCACAAGGACCTACCAGCAGGAGCAGGACGAGCTCAAGAAGGCGCTCGTCAACTCGCTGAACGCGGCGGACGGATCGGGCAGCGACGACGACGAAGAGGCCTTTATCAAGCCCAAGGCCGCGACCAAGGCCGACAAGGCGCTGGCTGCCGCCTCGGGCGTCCACCCGTCTCGTGCTCGCCAGATCAAGAAGATCACCAAGACGACGTCGAGAATGCCGACAAGGACCCGGCCCTGTTCTTGTCCAACTTTGTCTCCTCGCGCGCGTGGGTGCCCGACGACGAGACGACCGGCCCTGGCTGGGAGGCGTTTGACTCGGAGGAGGAGGACAACGACACGCGCGAGCGTGCCGAGGCGTTTGAGACGGCCTACAACCTGCGCTTCGAGGACCCCAACAAGAGCAACGAGGTCCTCAAGTCGTATTCCCGTACCGTGGTGTCGGAGCGCTCGGTGCGTCGCGAGGAGAAGACGGCCCGCCAGCGGCAGCGTGAGCAGGAGCGGGAGCGGCAGGAGGCCGAGAAGCAGACCCGCCGCGAGGAGCGGGCGCGGCTGCGCAAGCTGCACATTGAGGAGGCCCAGGACAAGCTGGCCAAGATCAAGCAGGCGGCCGGCTTGGCGGGCCGCGAGCTGGCTGAGGACGAGTGGATGGGCCTGCTCGATGACGCCTGGGACAACGATGCCTGGGAGGCCAAGATGCGCAAGCAGTTTGGCGACGACTACTATGCCGACAAGGACACCGGTCTGGAGGGCGAGCTCGAAGCCGGTGCTGCTGCGGACGAGGAGGACCGCAAGGGCAAGAAGAAGGGCAAGCCCAAGAAGCCCAAGTGGGACGACGACATTGACATTAAGGATCTGATCCCCGACTTTGCGGACGACGAGACGCCCAAGATTGCTCTGTCCGACGACGACGACAACGATGCCGAGGGCCACGGCGACGATAATGAAGATGTCGAAATGGACGACGACGACGACGACGAGGAGGGCCCGTCTTCGAAGCGCAAGAAGACTGGCAAGGCCCTGAAGCAGGACCGTGCCGATGCCAAGCGCGAGGCGCGTCGCGAGCGTGCCGTATCGAGGCACTCGTCGACCGCCAGCTGGCCATTGACGACCCGACCGCGCTGGCCGCCGCCGGACCTGCGACGGGCGTCAACACGGGGCTCGGTGGCACGTTCCGCTACCGCGAGACGAGCCCGCAGACCTTTGGCCTCACGGCCCGCGACATCCTGCTGGCGCCCAACGACACGGCGCTCAACGAGTTTGCCGGCCTCAAGAAGCTGGCGACCTTCCGTGACGAGGAGCGCAAGCGCAAAGACCGCAAAAAGCTGGGCAAGAAGGCACGTCTCCGGCAGTGGCGCCGCGACACCTTTGGCGCCGACTACGAGCACTCGGGCCCGACCTTTGGCTTTGAGCGGTTTGTGGACGAGGAGGCCGAGGCCGCTGCCGCTGCAGAAGCGGCGGCGTCGGGCCACAAGAAGAGGAAGAGCAAGCACCGTGACGACGGTGGCGACAGCGATGCCGACAAGCCCAAGAAGAAGAAGCGGTCGCGGAAGAACAAGGGCAAGGCCAAGGCCAGCGACGAGTAATTGGGCCGTCTGTGGCTGTCAGTCGTGGTGTGTTCTTCAATCTTGTTTCCCTCCCGTGTCTATCCTTTTCTGCCACGGTGCAGCACCTTGTTTTTTTGCGCGGACCTTCATCTTCTTGTCCATTTCATTTTGAGGCGCACACTGGGAGGTTTGGCCAAACCATCAAAAGCTGGTTCAATGTATTCTTGTACTGCTACTATACAATATTGATTTTCTTGATCATGTCACCATGTCACCAAAAGTGCCACGCGTGAGCAAAGTGTAAACGTAAGTTGAGCGTCAAGACGCTCAGAGATACTCCAAAAGATGAGCCGTAGATGAAGCGAGGTAACAAATCGCCTTATTGAAGCCGCGTTTTCTCTCCCATGCGCCGTTTTTCCGATTTCCGACTCCTTCCAAACGTCTTCCAAACGTCCCAAAAGCAAAATGTATCCCGAGAACGACAACGTAGCAGGCAATGATGAGAGAACAACCAGATGACATGCAATGAGCAAAAATGGTCCATATAAATGGGCGTCAGAGTCCTTTCTGTCAACCGCTACCTTGGTGCAAGCCACCGAGGCCGCCGTTGCCGCTCCCAGGTGCCATATTGTTACCAAAGATGTTGGCAAACTGGTCCAAGCCGCCCACGCCGGAAAGGTCTTGGCCCATCTCCGGAGGCTCCATGTTAAAGGGCATGAACCATGCCGAGGACTGCTCGTGTGGGTTGCCAAACGGATGCATGGCATCGGCAGTCGGCGCAACGCCGTGGTCACTGCCACCGCCCATCTGCCCAGCACCTTGGCCGCTGCCTCTAGGGCCGCCGCCATTGGCGCCCCCCGATCCAGGAGCATCCCACATGCCATCCAGAGGACCCTGTCCTCCATTGGCGGCGGCACCGCCAGTGACATCGAGACTGGAGGCGTATGCGCCAAAGACAAGCTGCCGGTCGAGATGGGGCATAATGCTGTCGTTCTGCTGCGCCAGGGATAGTGCCAGCAGGTCGGGTGGGTAAAAGGCCTGCTGTGGATGCTGCGGGTGCTGTGAGTGCTGTGAGTGCTGTGAGTGGTGGGGGTGGCCAAAGGGTTGACGTTCACAGGGCTCATGGGCGTCATCGAGGCATGGAACGAGGCCGCAGCCACAGCTGCCGCGGAAGCCTGCGACTGTGGCATGGACATGGGGTTGAAGTTGGCCGGCCCATTCGGCTGGCCACCCAGCGAGCCAGAGTAGTGGCGTCCGTGGTGCATGTTTTGGGCCTGGGGTGGCCTTGCTGCTGACGTGCTGCGTGATGTTGCTGTTGCTGCTGTTGCTGTTGTTGTTGTTGCTGCTGGAGAGCGTCCGGGTTGCCGACTCCGAGATCCGCCATACCCGGGTCGACTTGCTGCTGCTCGGTGGTGCGCGACGAGGCCACACTGCCCGATGCCCTTTTGGCCATGGACCTCCTCTTTGCCAGAGAGCCCGTCTTACTGCCAGCCACAGACGCGTCCCGTCCGGCCTGGCTACCGCTTGCACCGCCAGAGCCCTCTGTATTCTGCGGGGCCACGGCGACAAAGAACTCCTCGACCGTGTGCAGCTCGGGCTTCTGCTCGAGCACGGCGTCGTCGCCCTTTTCCTTCTTCTTGTTGGACGCCGGGTCGCCAAAGTCCGAGTCCGACACGCCATGCGGATACCGGTCGAACCAGTCGCCGTACTGGAAGATGGGCGACGAGGCCGCTGCGTTTCGTTGGCGGGCGTGCCCTGGCGCGCCGCATCTGCGCACGAGCGGTATTGCTCTCTCAAGTTCTCTGCCATGAAGTGGAACATGCCCAGTAGCGCTTCATTTTGGATAAAAACTTGACATTCGTGGCAAGGTTGCGCTTCGACGGCGCCTCCATGGCCGGGTTGCCCGAGAAGATTCCAAAGATGTGTACAGTGCTCGACAAGAATGCACAATAGCCGACAAAGGGAGCGGCAACGAGAAAGCTCTCGGCATCCTTGAGGAGCTCGGATATGCGGTTGGCAGCGGCAAACGCCTTTGCGCCAGCCTTGGTAACAAACGATTTGGGGACAGTATCCTGCTGCAGATTTCCGTTGGGTGACGAGACAGCGAATCGGTTCATGAACAGGATGTTTTGGTGAATCGTAATGTGCAAGAAGAGAAACTGGTTTGCCATGCTCTCCGCTTCGTGGAGGTGCAGGTTCTCGGTAGAAAAGGCAAGGGACGGCGGCAAGCTCGAAAGCATCTCGTCGACCTGTTTGGAAAGCTTGGTGTAGCCGGACTCGGGACTCCACATCGGGTGCGGGTCGAGCTCCTTGCCGCCCTGGTTGAGGTAGTTGATGACACGCCCCAAAGTGCGATAGCCCGGATCATGTATGCCGCAACACCCATGTTTTCCTTGCCATCAAATAGCTGGCCGTCGTCGGTGCCCATGTCGGCCGCTGTCGGCGTCACGGGCTGGCCGGCCAGATTCTCCGTCGTTCCGGGCATGTCGAGCTGAAAGTACTTCTCCTTGATTGGAAGCTGAATCTTGACCGACTCTTCCTTGACAAAGGTCGGGCGGTCTGTGCCAGACGAGTTGAACCGGTCCATGAGGAAGCACGCCCACATTGTCCGCCGCCGGATTTCGCGATCGATGAAGCTGAGCGGGGCGCCGCCAGAGAGCGGAAAGGGGTCGCGCTCGAGGTCCTTGTGCAGCTGCAATGCAAAGGCCATGCGGATGGCCTGGCCGCCAAGAGCCCAGCTGCGACCGCCATGGCATGTGCCGAATTCGTGGAGACCGAGAATGAGGAGACACGTCAAAATGGTGATATTGGGCCACTCGTATCGCCGTGTCACAATCTCCCGTGCATGGGAGGCCCATTCTTCGCCTCGGAGAAAGTTTGGGACATTTCCGAATACTGGATGTGGCGAAAAACGAGCCGACACAGCACACACGGAAAGAATTAAAACGGGAGGCAGTGTCCCAGCACTAAAGTCAGAGTTAGCTGTCGCGATCAGGGCCAAGATAAAAGATATACAGCAGTTTGGTGGTCTGCAACGCACTTTAGTTTCCGCATATAACTCGGCCGGTGGAGGAGATGGTAGGCCTGGCCATAGATGTTTTCGAAAAACACCTCGGCCAGGTGCTCTTGTAGTTCTCGAGACGGAAGGGCGTCGGCGCCTTCTTGGAAAAGCATGTTCTCTTCCGACTCTTGCTGGAGGAGCATGTTGTGCGGGCGGGCCACGCTGCCGGCCCGATTCTTGGAGCCAATGCGCGACCAATGATCGAGCTCGGGCCCAAAGGCTTCGTCGGCCACGCGCTTCTTGTTCCAAGAGCCCTTGCCGCCAGACGCGCCAGATGAAGAACCAGTCCCGTTGGTAGCGCCAGACGCCCCCGGTCCGGGGATGCCCGGCTTGACAACGGCGCGGTTGACCGACGTCATGACGGCGGGTTCCTGCTCAGACTTGGGGACAATCTTGATGATGCGGTCTTCCATGCGCTTGAGCCGCTTGTCAAGCATAGCCATGTAGTCTGTTCGAGGCGCTGCCTTTCTAGCCGTGACTTTGTAGACACAAGGCGTGCGAGAGCGAAGACAGTGCTTGCAAGCCGGTTTCTCGCCAGAGCATCTGATCTTCTTCCTGCGACAAGCTATGCAAGCGAGAGGTAGCCGCTTGCGCTCCTTGCCTGCCTTGGTCTTGAGCTCGCTCCAGGCCGGGGTGGCGTCGGCGCCGCCCGTCCTCTCGTCCTTGCCCAAGAAAGACGGACGGTGACCGCCATTACCACTGCCACTCCCGCCCGTGCGCATCTCGAGAGAGCCTGGGTCGTTCAGTACCAGACCAAACTCATCAGACATGGGCTCTTCCAGCAAGGACGCGCCGTGGTCGTGTTCGCTCCCATCTTGACTGCCATCGTCTGAAGCGGCATCATCGGGCCGGGTTGTCGTGCTCTGGACGATGCCTTGTTGCCGTTACTCGGTGAAGAGGGTGTTTTTGCTTTGCTGGCTATGTTCGCTTCCGGCGCCTCGGTCTTTGTCTTTGGCGCAGCCGACCCTGGAACGTGTTGCTCCTGCTCTTCCAGTTCATCGAGAGCAGGTACCGTGGTACTCGGGGCATCGGGATCTGTCTTTGCGATTGTCGCATATGTGCAGCCACCAAGCACACCACTGGGGAGCGCAGACGAAGGGGATGGTGATGCAAACAGGTTCGTGGGGTCTTCTTGAATGGCAGCAATCATGTTGCCCTCATCGTTGAGGCCCGGGTAAGGCGAGAATTGAAAGTCGTCGAAATGCGGAGAATCGACCTCGATCATCCCCGTGTCGACGTTGCCGGCGTCTTGGCCGGCGCCGGAGTCGGCGTCCATGGTCGCGACGGCAGCAGTCGCAGGAGGACGGGTACTGTCTGCCGAGCCTAGGGTAAGCTGGTCCGGACCCGTGTGCCGCTGTCGTGCTGTCGTTGTTTGTCGGCAACTAGAAAGCTCCGGAAACCTAGGCCGAAAGAGAAGGTGTAACCTTGAATTCCAGCAGTGGCAATTGTCTTATACTGTCGTCATGAATTTGAGCTTCCGTTTCGGTATGCCTTACCGCGAAAGGCGCAGTCGTCGGAGGCGCCGCGTCGCCTTTGAGCCGCAACGACAAACAATCGGTTCCGGGAATGAACGTTTGTCCTCTTGTTAAATTTTCTATTTTGGGGGAATGTCAGTTCCGATTCCGCCGATCAATTATCAAGGCAATGACAGCCTGCCACAGTCAATTGACCTTTGGAGTCGGTTGCTTCCAGTGTCGGTTTGCGTTGCTGCTTTTGTGCTTGTCGCAGATTGGCTGTCGGCTCGGTATTGCACAGCTTATCCGGCCAGACGGTGCGATGCAGGCCGACCGATCGAGGTAGATGGGGACGATTTGGTTTACTTTAGAGAGATGGAGTCGGGATATTTGTCAGGACAAATCAACCGGGACGCCCTTTCGGGTGTGTGCAGCCACGGCGACAATGGTTGTAGATGGGGTCAAGCGGAGTGCGTGGCGACACAGAGCTGTTGTCGGTCCTTGGGGAAAACGGCGTGAAATGGCGAGGCTTCCAGGATTCGCGACGGAGTCTGGCAGAAGACGGAAGGGAGACTGGGGGAAAGGGAAGGAAAAGTACCCAAAAGCAATCGCTAGGCCAACATCAACCCAAAAGAGACAATGCGCCTTGGTGTCGAGCTTCCGGTCAGTCGTGGTTGTTCGCTGTTGTTGAGCCTGGTGAAGTTGGAATGTCGGACAGTGGCTTGGCTGTAGGCACTGTCTTGTGCGCCCGAGTGCTAGGACGGTTGGCCAGTGTGAGAGCGGTTCGCTGCTCGACCAGGCACATTGGTTGGAAAGAGACGTTGGCAGGATGAGGCTGGCAGTGCCCAGGAAGTGAAGGGGCAGAAAGTGTGAGGGTGAGGAGGCGCGAGTCGGGACGAATCAGAGCTCGTGAGAAGAAAAATTGCAGAAGTGAGGCTGAGAGGGAGGGCGTGTGGGCGGGAGAGAAATGCTGAACCAGTTGGCGAGGGGCGAGGGCCAGGGGCGATGCAAAAGGCGGCGCAGGGAGAGACGGGTTGACAGACGAGTTGTTGTTGCCAACGATGCGAGAAAATGCGTACATGAACGATGGCAGGAAAGGCGAGGAGGAAAAGAGGAGAAATGAGAAAAGGAAGAGAGCAACTGCAAAGTGGTGAATGTAATGCAGCTGCGACGAGCTACACTAGACAGCAAAAAGTTTAGACAGTTGGAGAGCCAAGCGGAGCAGCCTACGTCGTAGGTGGGAAACAATGTGGAGCAGAGCGCAAGGTCCCCAAGTCGTACTTGGTAGTCGATCGCAAAAACCGGGGTCTATCCTGGTACAGGGAGACGAGGACGCTAGGCCATAGCGAGCCTTGGGTCACTGCAACAAATCGATCGTACTTTGTGACTCGTAGACAAGTAAATCGAGCGGCGCGTTCGGCGGGCGTAGAGGAGACAGCCAAAGCACAGTAGAGGCGGCGGAAGAGAACAGGCGGTCGAGACGGTGCCGACGTTATGTGTGGACGTAGTCAAGAACGAGAAGCAAGAGTGGGTGGCTTGGCTTCATGGGGCGCTTGTGTACGCCGTGGGAATGACCTTTATTTGTTCACTGGCAATCTTGTTGTTTGGACACGCCCATCTTCTGAGCTCGTCGACCTTGTTGAGGCTCTTTGGGTCAGAAGGCAGATGCAAAGATTGTAGAGTCTGTAGAGTCACGAATCTGTCGTCGGCCAGTCGGGCGACGGAGTGCCGGTGGGCCCGGCCGTCGGATGCTAGGCTTCTGCACGATTGTGTGCCCTGATGGAGGGCGGGTAGCCGGACCTGATCGAGTTTGATGGCAAGAGATGAAAGAAGGATATGCTTGGACAAGATGTAGAGAAAGACTGGAACGGCGCAATGGGGAGGTAGAGGCAGGATAGATGAAAGGAGAGCCCCAGACTCAGACTTAAGATGAAGAACGGAGAGCGACGAGCGACGAGCGAGGCAATGTGAGGCAAAAGCAAGCACGGCGGATGGGAGACCCGGACAAGTCGATGGTGACTATAGAAGAAAGAAGAGGTCTGAAGAAGGGAATTCGACAGGAGCCAAAGCAGAATAGAGATAAAAGGGGCCATTCGACCAGGAGACAGAAGTCGGGCCCAACACCTCAGTTCAAGCAGAAGGCACGATCGCTTGCACGGCACGAGAGGGGAAGGAACACCGGATAGCGCCGAGTCGATTGGTCCAGAAGCGACAGAGGGACAGTGCAAAAGGGCAGCTGTCTGCCGCTCCTTCCATCCAGACTTTTGCCCGGATCTACGAAGACGTCGTTCTGTGACGCAAAGAAAGCCTCTCAACTATCAACTCGAGGCCTGTCCAGACGACTGCGCGATGTTGGGGTGCGTTCGGAGGACAATGGCCCAGAGGGCTGGGTTGAGCATTGCAGATGGCGTTGCGGCGGTCCGTGGCTGTCACACGCAAAGGCAGGCGATGGACTTGTGTCGCCGATCGGCTCACGCCGTACAAAAGGACAGCGCCAATGCAGGGAAAGAATGCGGAATGGATGCGCAGTGAGTAGTCCAGAATGTACGAGTATCCTACAAAGTAGCCAAAGGCCACAGACGATCCGGGACTAGAGCTGGACAAGCAAAGGTGCCGCCGACCAAGCACTGGCGCTGCTGCGCTGAAATTCAAACAGCAGCAAATACTCGTAGGCGCGAGCAAATAAGAAGCCCTACAGCAGTGAATATTACCCCAGTTGTGGAGGGCCCTTCTCCACAAGGCGCTACGCCGCATCTGGACGTCGACCACTGTGTTCTTCTCAGTACGACCTGTCGGTGCCCCAAAGCCGACTGACACAAAAGATCCCGATGACAGTCAATGTGTGGAACACCCTGTCGCATCCCTTCCAACCTACGCAAATGGTTCGTGATGTGGGAAAACACGGCGCTGTGGTGAGAGAGAGACCGCGCCAGGCAGCAAAGCGCAGACGAGAGAGTACAAAGTACTCGCACGAGTAGGGCTAATATGAGTGGAGCCAGCCAGGTGCCCAGAGCTGCTGTATTAGCAGCAGCTGCGTAATGCGAATGGGCGACACCACAGTTGGATCCCCGCGAGTCCGACGGTATGGGAAAGTTCCGAGAAATGCCCGACGAGACAAAAGCAGACAATCCTACGACGAGCCTATGAACTGGCACTGGCGTTTGTCCACATGGGCGGGTTTCGTTTGCGACGAGTGCGAGTACCCGTACTTACTCTGCCTCGGTTTATCACTGCAGCCTTGTTAGCGACGCCACACGTCCTTCTTGTTGAAACAGTCTCGGTGTGGGTGTTCGTCATACTACACAGAGGATGCGTCGTATTGTGTGGAGGTTAGTGTGAAGGCTGTCTCGGCTTTAGGATTTGCAGTCTCTTGGTACTCTTTCTGTGAAGGGCACGTGCCATTGGACTTGACAAAGGGACAGCGGACAATACATACGAACACGGAGTATGCCAGCTTGTGCCTCACTGAAAGGTGAGAGGTCTCAACGGACGTCTCAACTGAGTCCGAACCGAGTCCGAACTGATAGGTGGAGCGGCAGTCTGCGTCGCCATTCGATGAAGAGCGACTTACTACGCACCCACAACCTCCTGCATCCTTTGCTCCCTCCAGGCCGAGCCGTGCCGGCGTGCCCTTCTGCTGTCGGCGGCATTGAGTCGACGACACATGAAGGCCAAAAACCCCTCAGCCAAATACTCACTCGACGGAGTAGCAAGGCTCACACTCAACGCGATACTTTGTACATTGACACCTTGTCCTCAGGAGCCCTGGCAAGCCTGGCCTCGCTGGGCGACAAAGGCGAACCGGACCCACTCCCGATGCCGCCGCCCGACGCGGATGGTGTTCCTTGTGGATTCAAGGCCGAACCCCAAAGGCCACAACAAGCGAAATGGAGAAAGTCCTGACTTGACCGTTCTGCAAACAAATGGGGCCCGTCATCGGCGACCAACCTCCAAATGGTGGTACTTTTAGACGCCTGGGTCGTGCAGCATTGTCTCACCATTTCACTCGCCCGCCATCCATACCATGGCAGGCTTGGAGTCGCTAGCAGACTTGTGCCCATCCTGCTGGTGCCAGACTACAAGTAGCGAGCTTTGTAAACCTGGGGCCCACAGAGGAGTCATTTGTAAACGGCGTCGAGGCTCTCGTGTCACGAGCCATTTATGGGGGGAGGGTCGTGCGTTTCGCTTTCTACTCATAATGCGAGTAAGCTATGCGGAGAACAGTGTGGGCTGCATGTGGCGAGAGCTGCCGCGCCACAGAAGCAAATCATAGCTCGGATCTTGCAGCGCATCTCACACAAGTCGCCACTCAAACGAAGAAGATGCAGACAAAGCTTCCTCAACGGGCAGCCGGCCGTCGACCGTCCTCATGAACCGCTTTTGACTGACTGAGGATTGAGGCAGACAACAGGTTGAGCGCCCATTGCTGCGCCATCGTTTGCCAAGAGATAATCAAAATGAAAAGAGCGGAAGCGTCCGAGTGTCGGCTAAGCTGGGAAGACTCCAGACACTCCCTCTGCTTCCCGTGCAGAAAAGCTTCTCCGACCCAGCATAATATGGCCCTCGCCTGTCTCGATTCATCCGTGTTTTTGACAAAGCGTTCTACAGAGGCTTCTTGTACAGGGCTATAACCCAAGGAGAGAACCAAGTGCGCGGGGGGGGGCATGCATATGTATATGATCTGCCATCACTATCCCCGGTTCGGTTCGCCAACTTATGCTTCCACTCTCGTGCGTAACAATCATCATGACCGCCATGTCCTCTTCTCCCTCTCTCGATACGATCTGGCCTTGTCTCCAACAAGCGAGACTCCCCCATCTCTGCACTCTCCCTATCAACGCACAAACACCAAATACACATCGCATACCGCACTGGGTATCACAGGCTAGTTTGTCGTATTCCCCCTGCTTCGTGCTCCACCTGTTCCGACACCCCGCCACCAAGCAGCCACAAAGCCAAACGGCACAGCACACGTCCAATCGGAGACAAGGCGACAAAGGACAAGACGTGGGCGCCGGCCATATGCTGTGCGGCATCACCGTTGACGTGTCCCTCGTGCATCGTGCTGCTTGGTCTCTTCCGCATCGAGCACGTAGGAGCTGCCCTGTCCCGGCCACGCCATGTTCCACTCTATGTGGTGGACACCCGCTCGTCTTCGCCGCCGACCTGCCTGCGCATCTTGCCCTGTGTAGCACACGCCGTTTTCCTTTGTGCCCGGCCGCGCCAAGCCAGTGGCATGTGCATGTCTTGGCCGAGACGTGGTGGGCTGTCCATGACGGTTGCGCATAAACGACTGTCGTACAGATGGCCTTGCCTGTGTGTCCGTATCTCAGTGCACAAGTGTACAGCGCATCTTGTGCGCCGCACAGAGTGAGGGCGTCTCTGGTCTCACTCCATCTGGCCGAATCGTGCTTCTTCAAGCCTCAATTCGAGCTTGAGCGGTGGGGGCGTTTTGTGATTTGGAGACCCTCTCCCGGTCTGCACTCACCCTCCCGAATGCCTCTCTCGTCACTATCAGTAACTGTAAGCTAAAGCTCAGCCTCGCCGACATCTCGGTCGCCTGGATCTCGCATCTTCTGCTGTCCGCATGACACCATCAGGATTATCACGGCTGCGTCGCACACATGAGACGAGAATGTCCAAGAATTTGTACGAGGCCCAAAAGGCCATGCATAATGGGTATGAGAATATGCAAAAAGAGAACAAAACAGACGCAGGCCAGAAAGTTGTAATATGCTTCCAATCCAAAAACACCCAGAAATATGCCAAATGCCAATAGACCTCACCCTTTTTCACACTCTCCAAGTGCTGTGCGCGACTCGCACTCCCTCGTCCTCCAGATTGCTCTTCCCCTCCACGTCCCTGTTCGGCCATACACTCAGGGCCGCACGCCATTGTCGTCCAACTGCTTGTCGGGCACAATCTCGGTTGCGCCATAGCGTGACTCGCTCTCGTTGCTGTTCATTGCAGGTACACCGGGATGCCGTACACGCACACTGCCGCCGAGGTCAAGTACCGGAATCGAGGCGCGTCGCGGGCGCGAACAATGGCTTCCACCAACGACGCCGTTGCGCGCGGGGATGGAGAAGACGATGGGCTCGCGTTGCGTTTGGTCGAGGACCCCGTTCGTTTCCCTGCCTTGTCCCTCTCGTCAAAGGCACCCTGGGGCACGAGCCCCCATGCCTCAAACGCCTGGCCGGCAAACCGGTCAATGTCCTTGTCGGTGACGTCCCAGAGCGTGCCCACCACGGCTGGGCATCCGGCCAGCATGTAGTCCCAGACAGGGCCGTGCAGTTCAAACTCGCCATTGAAGTTGAGGCCCGCCGAGCTGCAGCCATCAGGAGAGTGGTGGCACGGCATTGCTCCATCTTCCGCACCGTCCGGCCCGAATGTACTGCGCGCCGCTGCCGTGGCCAAAGTACAGCAGCACGTCCTTGTCGCGCAGGATCGTTTCAAACTCGTCTTCCGTCGGCGTGCGTCCCACAATGCGCGTCCAGGACGAGCCGCGCAGGTTGGATGTCAGGGGACCGTCAAACGTGGTCTCCGTCGATGGCAGGTCGCCCGATGGGTTGAGCATATAGGCACCAGACGCAAGCGATGCGCGGAACCCGCTGGGGCGATTCGGTTCCGCCGGCTCTCTAAGCTCATCCGCGTCCATGGTGCTGGTGGTTTGCTGCTGGCCCAGGATCAGGCGCCGAAGGCAGGCCAGCGATGGCACACGCGACACGGCCAGCTGCTCCATGCACGGAAGCGACTCCCATGGGAAGACGTGGAGCGACTTGTCGAGCACAAGAATGCTGTGGAGGTGGTCGCTCGGCTCGCCGGCCGCGGTGGCGGAGCTACGCCCTTGACCGTCGTGGATGGCAGAGTGGTAGGCAAATAGTGCGTCGAATGTCTCCACCACCATGGAATCAAAGTCGATCTCGTCGTATGCGTTGTGTTCTCCGTGGAACTGTAAGATGTCCACCACAAAGTACAGGAGGTCGTCGAGAACGTCGTCAAAGTCACAGCCCTCCTCGGTCGCATCGCCGAGCCCGATAAAAAGATCCAGGACACGAGGATCCAGAGCCACTCGTGTCGATGAGGCAGCTGCCGATGAGGATGCCGGCGCCTTGCCAGTTCGCTTCCTTCCACGTGCGGCTGACCGGCGAGATGGGAGGTGCTTGTCGAGAATGCCCTGGAACGTCTTCTGAAAGCGCGCAAACAGGGTCGGCCGACGGACGTGCTGCGAAAAGATGCCTCGGAAACCGCCGAGCCAGATCTGCTCCACATTGTCGAGAAGCTCCTTCAGACGCGTGTCGAGGGCCTCGCGCTCTGTCCACCAAGACGATTTGGCACCCTTGACAGTCATGTCGCGAGCGCCGTGGCAGCTGTCGTTGATAGCCTGCACAATCTCAAGAAGCTCCGCCCGGCCCTGCTGGTAGTTGAACACCTCATTGTCGGCATCGCGGGAAATCGCCCGCTCCAGGGGGAGGCGGATGACAAAGGGGCTCTGGCCAGCCTGAAGCTTCGTGATGCACAGGTCATGCTTGTTCTCGCTGAGCGCCATGGAAACCACGCTCCAGTCCTTCGGAATGATGTCAATGTAGTCGCGCTGGAACCGGCTAATGTTGATATCGGCACTTTTTGGCACTCCGCCCGCAAAGCTGAGACGTCTCAGTGTGCCACCATTCAGGCTGCCGGTTGGCGAGATATGAGCCACAGCGGCTGCCGGTGTAGGGGCCACCGCGGGCCACCAAGAAGCCTCACCCGAAATCTCCTGCTTCGCCAGCATAGCCTTTTCCACGAGCACGGCTCTCCGTTCGCGCTTCCAAGTCATGTTGCGCGCCAGCTCAACAGAGCAGCTGGCATAGCCGGGATGGCCCAACGCACGGGGCTTGCTCCAGGATGTCGCCGAAAGGACAATGACTGCGCTCTGCAGCATGCTCGAGATACGGTTGAGGGTCACAGAGTCGCCGGTGACGGCTGCAATGGCCTGGGCTTCAATGAGGCAGTCTTGCGCCTCTTGCAGCATCTCCACGAAGCTGGCCGCGCTCTTGGCCGTCTTTCCAAGCGCCGAGGCCATTCCTCTCACTTTGACAGCCACCGGCGACTTTGACAGAGAAAGGCGGTCGGCGTCGTGGCCCGCCAAGACAACACCGCTGCTGACAGCGGGGAACGACAGCGTCGAGTCCTGGATGACAGAGAACACCGCATCGCGGGCCATTTGATCCGTGCTGTGGCCCAGCAAGCAAGCGGCAAGCGCAATGTGTCCAGCCAAGATATCGGCCTGGCTCTTGGGTGAAGCAGAGGTGTCGTTGCTACTGCCTCTCAGGATAGAGAGTGCCGTAGCCCAGTCCTTCTTGTTCAGGTGGACATGGTCTTTTGCATGAACAGGGCAGCGCGAAGCCCAATTGCAGCCGGATTCTCTGCCAACGTATCAATGGCGGTACTTTGTGCTGCAGCCTCAACAATCGTCGTGCCCGCGGCAGCCACGGCGCTCTTCTCTGTCGTCTTGGTCGTGGCGGCCGTCCTGCGGGTGCTCGTCGCTCTCGTCGTAGTCTTTGCAGCCGCAGTCGCTGCCGCAGTTGCTGCCTTTGTACGGCGCCCAGCCGCCACTCTCGTTTTCGAAGCTTTTGTCGGCGCTGGAATCGGCTCCGCTTCCGGTGGTGTCGTGGCGGTCCAAGTTTCACAGACACGCTGCACAATCCGCTCAGCTTCCTGCATCATTTCCTGCTCGCGGTTCTCGTCGTTCATCTCCCGGTACAGGCTAGCAAGGTCACAGGCAAGCGACGCCTTGCTGTTGGTCTCGTCCATGTCAGACAGTCTGGATCGCGACTGGGTGATGAACGTGGCAGCCTTGTCCAGCTGGCCGGCCTTGAGGCAGACCGTTGCCATCCAAGACTCGGCTTGTGCCAGCGAAAGAGGCGCATTGGTGACTGTTGCGACCTTTTGGGCTTGCTCGGCATAGTACATGGTTTCCTGGAACATGCCGAGGTGGGCGTATATCGAGGAGAGGCGAAGCATGCTATTGAAGAGAGGGTGAAACAGTGCCCAGAACTCGGGCGAAGCCACCGATGTTGGGCCTGTCGACAAGACCATGGCTGAATCGGGCGTGGTAGTCGGAGACGCCTGCTCCTGCTCTGGTGACCCATGTAGAGGCGAGCCGGGGTCAAGGGACCGTTCGGAAGGGGATGGCGTCGAAAGATCGGCACTGCTCTCATCTCCGCCGCTCAGCGAGCTATCCGCTGACAGAAGCGGCCGTTCCATGGTCTTTTCCATCCGGCTCCAATCCTGGAACAGCATCCGGACGCCGTTTCTCGCATTTTGAAGTGCCACCGAGTGGTCGCCCTTCTCAAGGGCCACAAGCGATTGCAGGAAGCACGCGTGGGCACCCAGTCTCCGCTTATAAGAACCGCTTATCTTGGCTTGATTTGGAGCTCGGCAAGTCTCATCAGAACTCGCTGGATTTGCTTCGAGCAGATGCTGGCTTCTAAATGTATGGAATGATAAGTAAAACACATGCAGACACACAAGAGCAGGATGACATGGACTTTTGGTCAACTTACGCTTCATCAAACCGGCCAACTGCAATCAGGTACTCTGCATAAGACAGATGGTAACTGATTGTGGCTGACAAAGGTGCTGCCCTTGCGCCATTCAGCTGGCTGCTAATCTCCTCCAGTGTCTTCTCTGCCTTTACACAATCGCCCATACGGAGGTAATGCGAAGACAGAGCGAGTGCAGAGTGGTGAGCAGGCTGCAAGGAGTACAGCCGACTGTCGCCGGACCCAGCAACAATGTTGGACAGGCATCGGAGAGCTCCAGAACACGAGTGATTGCCGAGTCCCGGCCCATTGCCCGCATAAACTCGGCAATCGAGGTGAGATGCGTCTGAAACTCGGAGATGTCGTCAATGGCGAGTTCCAGCTCTGCAAGTGTCGGGTTTGCCTCCAAAATGGACTTCCAAGCCGATAGGGAGCTGTAAAAGGCGCTCATGTCAGAGAATCCCTCGGAAAAGCCCGCCAGAGAGCTGGCTAAAGACTTGTAGTGAGGCAGGTAGCCAGCAAGCGAGGAATCATCGGCGAGCCCCTGACTTTCGATGAGGCCCAGTGCGGCTCTTGTTTGAGGCGCAATATCGGCAAGGATGTCTGGCTTGTCGATGTTGGCGGAGAAGAGGCGAAGAAGGGTGCGCAGTCGTCGAACTGGAAATTGGGTCGGGTAGTAGATGCGAAGGAGCGCCTCGACGCAGGGATGAGACAAGTCGAGCCCGTCGCGCGACTGCGTGGACCTTGAGCTGGAGCCAGTGCTGCCGTGACCGAAATGGATGAAATGAAGCTGGTGCTCAAGGATCGCCGCATGCTCAAGATCCTCCAGGCCAACGGACCAGTCCATGTGGACTTCTTCAAGCCGATGAATGGAGACCAGAGTGCGCGACAGAGCATCGGCTTGGTCGCTCGCTGCCCATGCAAGGCTGGGAGGAAGCTTTCCGAGCGCTGCAGTCACCGTGTCCAGAGCGCCATCGTCGACCAGACTTGAGCGGATCGACTGCAAGGCACCAGAGCATCCCCAATCTGGCCTGTCGCCCTAGCCAACTCCGCCATGCGCTCCAGCTTCAGTATGAGCTGGGCCTTCTCCCTCTCAGGACCGGGACGGCTTTTGATGCAGTCGACGGCACGCCGCAGTGCTTTTAGAGCATCGCGGTCCGCATGGTCGCCACCCTTGCGACGCAAAACGCTGTAGCTAAGGTAGTAAAAGTGAGATATTTTGACATAGTAGGACGACGCGGGGTCGGCCGACTTCAGGTCTCCAAGGTACTCCAAAACAGTCAACGAGTCACTGAGGACCGAGTCCAACTGCTCCAGACCATGCGGCTGTCCTCAATCATTGTCTTTGTCACAACAAAGGCCGAATCGAGGGTGTGCCGGATGGACTGCATGAGCAGCTGGCGCCGTTGCTCGTACCGGAGAAAGTCCTTGGTGCTGCTTTTGGCGGCGGGCGGCTTGCCGAGCCACCGGAGGCAGAAGCGAGGGCACTGGTAGACAAATGATTCGAGGAGCAGTTTGAACGGCTGAGAGATGGCATGACCATTGCTGGCTTTCGAGTTTGGGTCACTGCTCTGCTGGGTCTGGTTGATCAAGAGATTGACGGCCGACTTGCGCACAAGGCACACATTGGCAAGCAGCTCCTCCAGCTCTGCTGTGTCACCCTTGAGGGATCCTTTGATGGCCTCCAGCACGGTGGCAAGTAAGGCCCGGCTGTCTTGGGGGTACGTTTTGCCAGTCTGTTTTAGTTGGAGCGACAGAAGCTGTGCGGAGATCGAGCAGCACTTCGCGGCTGAGTCGTCGTTGCGGTTCACGAGACCGAACAGCTCAGATGCCCAGTGGATGGCATCGTCAACATGGCCCGTCTCCCGAGCCATGGCGCTGAGATTATGGAAGAGGTTTGCCAACGGCGCCTTGGATGTCCGTGAGAATGTGAGCTGGCCGCCTGGACGAGCTCAAGAAGCTGTCGAAGCGGCCACGACAGAATGAGTACGCCAATGCCTTTCCAGATGCTCGGCTTCGTCGCGCATATGTTGCCAGGCATCGAGAAAGAGGCGTCAAGATGTCTCTGTCGGCATCGGCGGAGCTCTGCTTCGCCATGGTCCAGCACCGTAGTCTCGTCTCGAGACTGAGTGTCTGCAACTCAAATGCAGCCAGGGGTGCAATGCTGAGCTTCGGCTCGATTGCGCCCGCATCATCTTTGCTGGATATGCTTGGCGCCAGAGCCAAGAGAAGCTGCGAAACGGTCTCCATCTGCCGCAGCATTTTTTGCTGCTCAGTCGGGTTCGCCGGGGTGGCCTTGATACACATGGAAACTGTTTGGATGGGCGAGGATTTGCAGCTGCGTCGAAGATACGGAAGTGCGGAGTCGATGTGTGCAGGCTTCCTGAGGGCAGCTAGAATCCGGAGGGCTTGAAGCTGGGATGCCACAATGAGTCTGATTGTTGGCATGGAGAGGGCAGACACATCTCCATAGTCGAGAAGATCGGCCGCCAAAGATACCGCAGCTGGCGGTGGCGCTACTTGTGCAGCAGCTTGTTGTGCAGATGCTTTGGTCGTCGCCTTGGTCGTCGTTTTCAGTGTCTTTGTTGATTTTGCCGGCGCAGCCGTCACAGCAGGGGGAGCTTCGGTGGCTGGTGTCGTTATTGTGCCCTGGAGGCGCTTCTTCAGCACACGCAGCTCTCGGCAGGCCTGGTCGAGCATGTTCAAGGCGAGCAGCCTGGCCACAAACGAGGACATGCCTGCCTCCAGCTGCAGCTCTGGAAGCGCCACGACCTTTGTCTCCTGCAAGGTTCGAAGAGTCACAAATGCAACACGTGCACACTCCACCGTCGCCAAGCACTGTGCATTCTGGGCCGCGGGCGCTGAGGTGGTAGGTTTGCTGGCCGTCTTCATGGGCGAAGTCGAGACGCGGTTGAGCGTGCGTGGCTGGAGCGGGTCATGGGGCCGACATTGACCGTCGAAGACCGCCCCTGGCTGTTGAAGTGGGAGGCACTTCATCGCCAGTGGTCGAAAGCTGCTGCACGCGCGAGGGTGTTTTTGGTGGCGCCGGCTGGGATACCGCAGTCGCTGCCGTTGCTGTCGGTTTGGCTGCTTCAGCAAGTGCCTTTAGCGCAGCGTTGATGACGTGCGTGGCCAGCTGGGCCCTGTCCTTGTCCGAAAGGCATGGCTGCGCGTCTGGTAGTCGTACCTCAGCACGCGCCGTGGCCGGTCGCCGTTTTGCTGCCGCAGTTCCGGGACGCGAAGATGCGGCTGTGGGTGGTCGAGAGGGCGGTGCACCGCGTGCAGTTTTTGTCGTGGTTGTCGCGGTCTGCAGTCGTGAGTCGGTATCGTGGGGGAGGAGGAGAGACTTGAGGGAGACGACGGTGGCCGGTGTGCATGTGGCACTCGATGCGACGGCGTTGCGAACAGCATCGACGTGCACCTGTAGGGACGCCATGCAAGGCAACGGAAGATGAATATCGCGAGCGTGCGTGCAAGGCGTGACTACTCAAGACTGAAAAAAGAAAAGAAGAAAAACGGGAGGGTACAAAAGGGTATATTGAGGAAAGCAAAGGCAATAACCGGTTTGATCCTTAATCATAACATTGCTGGCGAGAACGAGTCCAAGTCTACCTCCAAAACAGAAAAGCAAAACACGCGTCTGGCAAAGGGAGCAGAGACGTGAGGTGAAGATGGAGTCGTCAAAAGGTTTGGATGTCGTGAGGTCAGACAGAACAGACGAACAAGGCAAAGGCACACACAAAAGCTCACCCAAACAGCTCAGCTTCGGCAGGCACGAGCATGGGCGACAGGGGCAAGGTGCACCTGCCGTCTGTGACCGACGGACTGGCGCGTGGAAGGTCCCACCGGCGTATTGTTGCTTGTAGACGGAACAACAGTCGGCCCAGTGTTGGCACAGCAACCAGCGCTAACGACCCAGAGCTGGAGCGGCCCACAATTCTATTGGCGGAGATTGACGGCAATTTCCAGGTGCGAGTCTTTTGGCGAATTTCGCTTTAACGTCCAACGTTCAGAGTCCAACGTCCAACGGCCAACTCAAGCTTTTACCGCCAGCCAGGTCCTCCACGATAGTTAGCACAATGAACGCAACAACGATGCGCGGCCTCCGCGCAGTGGCTATGCGCCGTGGCGTAGCCATGTCTCCCCGGCTCGTGTCATTCGCCGCCCAAAGACAGCCCTACAGCTCGCTGCCGACAATCGCACACTCTTCGTTCTGGAAGCAGCTCATTCCGAAGCCGCTGCGCCGCGGCACGGACGGCAAGCTTCCCGTGGCCAATGCCGTCTCCAATGCCCGCAATGCCAAGGAGTGGAACCCTGCGACGTTCTACATCTTCTTGTTTCTGTTTATTGGGTCCATGTCGATCCAGATGATTGCGCTGAAGAAGGACTTTGACACGTTTATGCGGCAGTCGGATGTCAAGATCGGCCTTCTCCGGGATGTGATTGAGCGGATTCAAAAGGGCGAGAAGGTCGACGTGGAGAGTGCGTTGGGTACCGGTGATCCGGCCAAGGAGGCTGAGTGGGATTCTGGTAAGACCAACCGGACCAGCCGTCCATGCTACTGGCAAAGGTACTAACACGCGTCAGTCTTGAAAGAGATTGAGAACGACGAGGTCACCCGCAATTTTAGACGGCAAGAAAAGAAGGCAGCCGAAGCCAGAGCTGCCCCTGCTTCTGCCGCCCCGACTCCTGAGACGAGCCAACAAACCCCACCGAGCGGCCCCTCAAACACGAAAATCGCATCGACGGCCAGTTTCTACTAAGCAAGCGCCAATTTGTACAAGGCAATTTTTTTATTTTACAATTTTTTTCTGTCGTCCATGATGCCGGGCCAACTTGGCCAGCACCGAGGCCTGCGCCTTTTTAGTAGGTGCCGCCCGGTGCCAGTTGGGGCAGCTTGTCCACGAGTGGCGGCAGTACTTTATCCGTGGGCATCTCCACGCGGACGCCGGCCGCGCCCGGCTGCATGTCGTCCAGGTCGGCAAAAAAAACATCCTCGCCCCGGATGCCGCCCATGTTCACGACCGCAATGGGCATGCCACGGTCCTTGGCCCGCTTGGCCAAACGCCACGCCGAGTACGTGGCGAGGGAGGTGGCCAGCACGAGAAGACGACCTGCGTCGTCCACGGCAGCCTCGGCCGCATGCTTGACGGCGGGCGAGATGCTCTCGCCAAACATGATGACCGCCGGCTTCAAGATGCCAGGGCACCGGACCTTGGTGCCACTGTCTGTCTGGCTGATATTCTTTGGCAGTGCCCACGCTCCGTCGGCGTCGACCTCTACTGCGAGCTTGGTTCCGTCTTCCGCTACTGGCGGGTTGGCGAGACAGTGTGCACACGGCGGATAGCGGAAGGTTGTGTATGGCGCATTGGCAGGTCCACGTCGCCGTCGGGGTTGGTCCGGATGCCACGGACGGCAGAGAGACTGGCGGGCGAGCGTCGTGCTGGCGCTCCTGTGGTGGGGTCCTCGGAGTCGAAGGCGCGCGCGGCGATCGCGTCGGCAAGGAACTCGGCCCATGCTGGGTTGAGGCGCGCCAGCTCATCCTGGAATGTGGCGCGGGGGTATTCGTTGTAGCAGGTCGTGCAGACGGTGGCCCGGAGATAGCCGTGGAGCTCGACGGTCGAGGATGGTCGGCGTGGGCGGCACGATGAAACGAGTCCACGTTTTGCGTGATGACTGAATGTACATAGCCAAGGCGGCCGAGGTCCCGCAGAGCATAGTGGCTCGTGTTGGGCTTGGCCTCGTGCAGCGTCGTCCAGCCCAAGAAACTGCGTGCCCAGTACCGCTTTCGTGCCTCGTGACTGGCCACAAACTCGTGAAAGTAAATGGGCCGGTATGCCTTGTTCACTCGATATGTGCCGTTCTCACCTCGGTAGTCGGCGAGGCCACTGGCCACCGACAGCCCTGCGCCGGTCAGCACGACCGTAGACGAAGGCAAGCCCGGTCGGGGCGGCGCCGTCATGAATGCGCCGAGGGCCTCCACGGCTGCCGACGGAGTGGTGGCATGGCGAGGGATGATGCGCGGTGCTGCAAAGACATCGGTGTAGGGTATGCGCAGGAGCGGCTTGCGCACGGCGGCCATGTCGTTGTGCGTTCACGTCGGTGTCCGCTGTCCAGTGTGCACCGTGGCATGCCCCAAGGAGCCCCACGAGTTCTTGGAAAGCTTTCTGTGTGCGTTTGGTTGAACGAAGAGCTTTGGTCCGCGGCTGTCCGAAATCTCCGTTGATGCGTTACCTCCGGGGGGCTGGACAAATCCAGCAGCAAGGGGGTGATTGTTTGCTTCAGCCCAATGGTAAGATACATGTACGCTGCAATGAGGAACGCCAGCCGTGGGTATTGGAGGCCGGGCTCGGTGGTGGACGGATGCGCGTCTGTGACTGTAGGGCGATGACGAATAGATTCGTGGTGTGGATACAAGCGTGCGGTTAACAAGGGCGAAAGACGCGGTGTGCGGGACGGTGCCATGCCCGCTACAGCGACTCGCCAGCAGTCAACGTCGCTACCGGTCCAGGGGGGTCCGCCTGGCCCAGCGTCGAAGTCAGTCGCCAAGACTATCGTCATGGCAGAGACCACCTACGATATCTTGCTCCGACGGGCGAGGCAGAACGTCGCAGGCACAGCCGGTAGGAATATGATCTCGTGCGAAGTACAGACACGGGCACAGGCACAGGGCCTCCTCTGGCACAGACAGTCGCAATCTGATTGTCTGGCCCTTGGCAGGGCAGTTCGGCGACGCTGTATCACAGCGCTATCCTTATCTCCGTCCTTTCTCTAGCTTCTTCCGTTATTACTCAGTGCAGGGGCTCTTGGCCTGCGTCGCGAGAATCGAACCATGCGGATTGGGGCTTTCCGCCCTGTATCGGAGTTGTCCTCTGCCCTGGTCGCCCCCCATCCCAACACGTAATAGTGGACTGGCCTATGCTGCGAACATCCCATACGAAGTACTTCGTACATGATGCATCCCATACCAAGCATCTCACTCCCGTCGTCTCTTTCATCGAGCTACGTCGTAGTGAGTGCGAGTGTGCCATTCCCCTTCTGTCCGTGACGGTGTTGATGAATCTATCGGGAACCAGAATCGACGGCGCAGCAAGCACCAACAAATCCACATCATCAGCCCACTCAGGTCGGCAGCCTTATGGCGCCACGGAGGAGGGCGCATCGCAGTCCGCTAAAAGAACGAGGCACGGCCCCTAAACATCGAACCAGGCCCCCCCCCCCCCATTCGACCTTTTGGTGACCGCTGCTCTACGAAAGACGGCCTGAACTCGACTACGGGGAAACTATTTCCAACTACTCGTACGAAGTACTCGTACTGGGCTGAGTATCAAACCATCGGCGCCGTCGCGGCTGTGTGGCACAGGAGAAACAAAACCCAGCACGCGTCCACTTCTGGCTTCGGCTTCTGGCTCGCTTCTCGCTTGCAGTCCACGGACTCTTCACATTTGCCCCTTGCCCAACTGCTTCCCGGCTTTCTTCCTGTGCTCTCCGCCCCTCTCGATCCTGTCGAGCTGCCTCTTTCGCTGCTTTTGCGCCTTTCCCTCTCGCGACGTTTTCTCTTCCTTTGCCTCTGGCTCCTTTGAAACGACCTTCCACCTCTCACCTCTCACCTCTCACCCCATCACACCCTCCGCCTACGCCGTATCTTACAAAGTACTCGTTCGCACACGCACCATACGCGCCCGACGGTCGCCCCGCAGAGCATGCCGTCACCTCTTTGCTGGCGCGGGCAGTCTGGCGGTCAGCCGCTGCGTTTGAGCGTGTGGTGGGCGGCAGCTGGAGCTGTCCGAGCTCCGCTGCGCACCTACCGCCAGCCCCTCGACCCCAACAATCACAGCCCCAAACAGAGGAACAGCACAGCCAACCACAGCACCTGTCGCTCGTACTACACCAGCAGCCAACACCACCGCCAGCACCACCGCCAGCACCACCGCCAGCGCCACTGCGACGTTAGCCAGGCACTGAGGCCACCTCAACCACAACAATCGTCACAGCGTCGCGTCTTCCAGACCTCGTCGTCACACTCCGTCCCGACCATCTTTTCTTCCTCCATCCCTTCCACCGTCGTATTGACGTCTCGTGTCAGCCGACCTCCACTATCGCCATCCGATTTACCAGCGCCCCGTTCCCCGTCCTTTTCCACGCTCTCCCGCCATTGCCCCCGTCGTCATCCTCGCCATCGTCGTCGTCGTCATCGTCATCGTCGCCATTGTCACACGTGACTCCTTGTCCTTCTCGGAAACAGCGGCTCCAATTCGCCCGCTGGCTGCCGGCTCTCATGGCTACCCAGGCTCGGTCAAAAAGCGACGACGCGCACTCCCACGCGAACCCAACGGCGCCAAGGACAGTGGTGATCCCGACGGCCACGGCCACGACCACGGCCACTCCCATGGCCTCTTTGGCGGCCACCATCACCACCACGACAATGCCTACCTGACGTCCCAGAACAAGCACGACGCCGGTGTCCGCATCACCCGCATTGGCCTCTACTGCAACCTGGGCATGGCCCTGGCCAAGGGCGCGGGCGGCTACTACTTCAACTCGCAGTCCATGATCGCCGACGCCTGGCACAGCCTGACGGATCTGGCGTCCGACTTTCTGACACTAGCGACGGTCTCGTGGAGCTTGCGGCCGCCGACCGAAAAATTTCCCACGGGCTTTGGCAAGGTGGAGAGTCTGGGCTCGCTGGGCGTGTCGGCATGCTACTGGGCGGTGGCTTTTTCATGTGCTTGAGCAGTCTACAGATCCTGCACGCGCACTTCTTCTTGGACGCGGCCGCGGCCGCAGAGGTGATGGCCCATGGTCACAGCCACGCCCACAGCCATGACGGCCCAAGCCTGCACGCAGCCTGGCTGGCGCTGGGCACTGTGCTGGTCAAGGAGTGGCTCTACCGAGCGAGTGAGTTGTCCCCCCCCCCCCCGTGTCCCCCTCCCCCCCTCTCCCGTGCCCGCCAAGCCCGCTTCGCAGCCTGGGCCTGAAAGCTGACACGTCCCTACGCAGCCATGAATGTCGCCCGTGAGCGCAAGTCGTCGGTCCTCGCATCCAATGCCGTGCACCACCGCGTCGATAGCCTGACGGGTATCGTGACTCTCTTTGCCATTCTCGGCGCCAACTTCATCCACGACGCCTCGTGGCTCGACCCCGTCGGCGGCCTCTTCATCTCGCTGCTGGTCATCCGCGCCGGCTGGGAGAACACGGCCGCCTCACTGTACGAGCTGGCCGACCGCAGCATTGACGACGACGTGAAGCGGTCCGTGCGGAAGAGCGTCGCCAAGGCGCTCGACGACGGTATTTTGGCAGCCAACGAACAGCAGCACCTGGTGGAGCTGCGCGACGTGTCGGGCATCAAGTCTGGCCAGAACTATCTGGTGACCTAGAGCTCGCGGTGCCGGGCGACTGGACGGTCGAAAACGTGCGGTCGATTGAGGATGCCGTGCGCGCCAAAGTGGGTGGTTCGGTCCGCGGCGTGCGGCGCGTGCACGTGCGGTTTGTGTCACTGGACGAGACGGTCCCGAGGTTTGACGAGTTTATCTCTGGCGAGATCAGCCCACGGATGAGCCCCGAGCCCGAAGACCACGACCATGATCACACTTCGGATCACGGCCATGACCACGATGGCCACAACCACGATGGCCACAACCACGATGGCCACAACCACGATGGTCATAACCACGACGGCCATAATCGCGATGGAAAAGAACACAAGCACTGATTGCAGGCCAACGCCATCTAGTAGAGTCCAGCCGCTCGGGCCGCCTCTATCAATGCCAACCGGGCGCATGGGTGGAAGATGCGCACTGCCTTGTGCTCATACTCTGAACCGAAGAAGAAAGCATGTAAGAAGGCGGAAGAGCAGAGCAAATACAAAGAATGCATACGACCACACTCAACCGGCGAACAACCACGACGACCGAGTACACGCACGAGGAGCTTTTACAGAGTACGAGTAGTTCCATTTGTGCTGCGTAATTCCCCGTAATAATACCTGAAAAAAGGATGGGGCACGCCTCACCGCAGCTGCCGATGTGTGGGTCAGCCAGAACCGGAAAGCACTTATCGTATGCAAAAGTTCAACGACGACGTAACGCATTTCTGGCGTGTAGCGGTTTAGCCTAATTGGAAGGCGCGACAAGCGACGAGCGACGAGGCTGCCGCCGCCACAACCCCTCGAGCCCCTCCCAAACTGGGATGCCCGACACAACTGCGCCCAATCAGCGGCTCGCCGACAACCGCCTGTACGAAGTAGAGACCTACGGACGTGACGGGCAGGGAAGGCACTAGGGCAGCTCGGCTGCTAGCGCGACGCTTGCGGTCATCGGAACTGTCGTGGGGGCGTTGTGCCCCTGTTTTGTTGTCCTTACTGACAGGCTGGACGGCTGTTAAAGGCGAATCGGACGATGGTTGGGCTGGCGCTATCAGACCGCTCGTGGCATGGACAGCAAAGCCTCTCGCGTCCATACTTTTGTTGATTTGTTATAACTGCATCTTCTTCCTGCCACTCGATTCGCATCGTCTCCTGTCTATCCGTTCGCAAAGCCACCCTCTTCCGTCCTCACGACTCCTCCGTCCTCAAGACTCCCTCCGTCCTCCACGACTCGTCTTCGCCCTTCCGCAAGACACACCTCGACATCATCACAATGGCGACAGGTGCTTCGCAGGGGCCCCTGTACCTGGGCTTCGATCTCTCGACCCAGCAACTCAAGGTAGGTAGCACAAACACCAGTCCGTCGATGCGCTGCGGCGGTTTCGCCCGTCCGTCCCTGTCGCTTCCGTCGTTTCGGCGTCCACTAACAGCGCCAGCCATCGTCGTCGCCTCCGACCTCAGCATCGTCGCCCAGACCAAGGTCGACTTTGATGCCGACTTTGGCAAAAAGTATGGCCTGACCAAGGGCGTTCTCGTCAACGACGACGAGGGCGAGGTCTATGCGCCCGTGGCTCTGTTCCTCGAGGCCCTTGACCTCGTCTTCCAGCGCCTGCACGACCTCGGCAACGGCCCCGACGTCCTGTCGCGCATCCGCGCCATCAGCGGATCTTGCCAGCAGCACGGCAGTGTCTACTGGTCCGAGGACGCCGCCAAAGAGCTCGCCGGTCTGCAGGCCAAGACGGCGACGGCCTCCCCGTCCTCCTCTGCCGCCCTCGTCGACCGTCTAGCCAACGCCTTCTCCCGCCCGTGGGCCCCAACTGGCAGGACCACAGCACGCAGGACGAGTGCGACCAGTTTGACGCCCGCCTCGCCCAGGACGACAGCCAGACCGACGGCCCCACCGGCTGGCCCAGGTCACCGGCAGCGCCGCCCACCACCGCTTCACCGGCACACAGATTATGCGCATCCGCCGCAAGTGGCCCGACGTGTACGCCAAGACGGCGCACATCTCGCTCGTGTCCTCGTTTGTGGCATCCGTGCTGCTGGGCGGCCTGGCGCCCATGGACATTAGCGACGTGTGCGGCATGGACCTCTGGGACATCCCAACCAGCAGTGGTCAGAGCCGCTGCTGGAGCTGGCGGCCGGCAACGGAGCGAGCGGCGCGGCCGATCTGCGGAAGAAGCTCGGCGACGTGCGCATTGACGGCGGCGGCAGCATGGGCAGCATGCGTCCTACTTTGTGCAGCGGTACGGCGTGTCGGCCGACTGCCAGATTGCGCCGTTCACGGGCGACAACCCGGCGACCATCCTGGCACTGCCGCTGCGCCCGCTCGACGCCATTGTCAGTCTGGGCACGTCGACCACGTTCCTGATGGTCACGCCGCACTACAAGCCCGACCCCAGCTACCACTTTTTCAACCACCCGACGACGCCCGGCCAGTACATGTTTATGCTGTGCTACAAGAACGGCGGCCTGGCACGTGAAAAGGTGCGCGACTCGCTGCCGCCCGCACCCGCCGGCGGCGACCCGTGGGCCAACTTTAACCAGGCTGTGCTGGACACGCCGGTGCTGGGCCTGGGCCGCGACGGCCACGACGGCAGCGACAAGGCCAAGCTCGGCCTCTTCTTCTACATCAACGAGATTGTGCCCAACATCCCGGCGGGCACGTGGCGCTACACTTGTAACCCCGCCGACGGCAGCGAGCTGGCCCCGGCAACCGATGCCCACACATCGGCAGAGCAGGACGCGCGCCTCATTGTCGAGTCCCAGGCGCTGTCCATGCGCCTGCGCTCGCAGCCCCTCGTGCACGACCAGCCGGGCGCGGCGGCCGATGCCCCGCGTCTCCCTGCGCAGCCGCGCCGCATCTACCTTGTCGGCGGCGGCTCGCTGAACCCGGCGATTGCCCAGGTGCTGGGCGAGGTGCTCGGCGGCGCCGAGGCGTGTACGCCTCGACGTGGGCGGCAACGCGTGCGCGCTCGGCGGCGCGTACAAGGCGCTGTGGTCGGTCGAGCGCACGAGCGAGCACGAGACGTTTGACGATCTGATTGGGAAGCGGTGGACGCCCGAGGACCAGATTGAAAAGGTGGACGTGGGCTACCGGCCCAAGGAGTTTGCGCAGTACGGCCAGGTGCTGGCGCGTTTGACCAGATGGAGCAGACGATTCTTGGCGAGGAGGAGGCAAAGCGCCATGCAAAGTAGAGCAAGTGGCGAGATGCGTAGCAGACTACTCCTAGGTGCAAACACAATAGACAGCGACACGCAGTGATCAGACGCGTTGCACATTACGATAAAATGACAGGACGTGTAATTGACATCCTTGGGTACTCCTTTTTACGGAAATGGACTTTGCGCGTTTGTGGTGTTTCAAGAAAATGCGAATCGCTTACAAAGTATTTTCGAATTAAAGGTTGCGCTTAAAATAAGTATCGTTGAGCCGACATCTCACGCCAGATGCCATGTTTTCAACTGCAACTTACTCGTACAGACAACAGCCAACTGTAGCAAAAGCACACAAATCGACTTGGACAAAACAACATTTGATCAGGTCCCACCGACCGCGACACCGCGACAGCGCGTGCGACTCCGACACGCGCCAACTTTGCGGCACAGGGCATCTGTCCCATGGCAATGACATTATGAGCCACGCATCGCCGCTCCGACGCGGCCCCGGCGCAAGCACGACGCGACGCCGTCGTGGCTGCTGCCGCCGTCTCGCTCCTCCATTGCCTCGTGTTCTGCATCTGCCTCGCGCCGCAGCTTCTCGTGCAGGCCGGGATCTACGCTACGCTTGCCTCTGTCGTACAGGCGCTGCCGTTTCTCGTGCTCCAGATGCCACTCGAGGTTGCGCGCAGACAGCTTGCAGGGTGGCGGCGCAGCCGAGCGGACCGGCAGCAGCAACGGCCCTCGCTGTTTGAAGACACTGTGCTCTGCTGCGTGCGCTGGGCCTTTGTACACATGGACCCCGGGTGAGCCGCGTCTTCTTGTCTCGGCCGGTGGCGCTGCCCTTTCACCGTCTGCGGCAGCAACACGCGGCTGGCATACGCCGACTCCTACACGCCGCGCTGTCCTACGTGCTGTCCGCTGCCGCGTTGGTTCTACCGCCGTTTGCCTATGCACGCATACCCGCACCCGCACCCGCACCCGCGACCTCGCCCGTGGCTCCGTGGCGCTGGCGAGAGCATCATGATGTAGGCGACTTGCTACGTGCCACTCCGCCGAGCACAGGCTGACACCACCCGTAGGATCACTTCAAGGGCATGTGGATAGCGCGCGAAGCAAGCCGACCGGCCGACGTTGTCATATTCTTTGTCCACGGTTCGTTGTGGGACCACACTCACGGGCAGACACGGTGCACTTTGACTGACACATCCTAGGCGGCGGCTTTGTACTCGGGTCTTTCGCACTTTTACTTGGAGTTCCTCCTTGCATGGGCCGCTCTGTTGACGCAGGGCGGTCCGGCACCTGAGGAGGCGGCTGGCTTCGAGAACCCGGCCATCTTCAGCCTGGACTACACGCTGGCCCCCGACGCCGCCTTCCCGACCCAGATCGCCGAAGCAGCCCATGCCTACGCCCATGTCCTGTCTACGGCGGCAGAGGGCGACCCTGCTCGTATTGTGATTGCAGGTGACTCGGCCGGCGGGACGATTGTGCTCAGCCTGCTGCTCCGGCTGTCGCAATCGTCCCCGGGACACCCGTCCAGCACCCGTCCCAGCACCCGCCCCTCTCTCTGCCACGGCCCGGCATGGCCGTCCTCATCTCGCGTGGGTGTCGCTCTGGTCGCGGCGGTACCGTCGGTCGGCCAACGATTATCTCGACGCCGATACGCTTGCCCGTTATGCTGCCATGTATGCAGGCAAGGCGGCCAGCAAGGCGGCAATGTCGACGGATGTAGACCCCCTTCTCTCGCCAGGCCACTGCTACGAGAGCGGGTGGTGGCTTCGAGCCTGTCCGTCCAAGGGCATCTTTGTGACGTATGGCCAGGAGGAGGTCTTTGCGCCCGAGATCCGTGCATGGGCCGACCGCCTACAGGCCGACGGCGTGGACGTGCAGACGAGCGTGGACGGTGGCAGTCTTGGCGTGCACGCATGGCCGGTTGCGTCGCTGTTCCTTGCGCGGTCGAATGCGCGGCGCTTCGAGGGGCTGGGTCGCATTGTCGATGAAATCAAGCGAAGACGGCGTTGGACGAGGAGACGCGTGTGCGATGTATGATGATGACCACCCTGCGGGTGAAGAATAAGAACAAGAAGAGCGCGGCAGCACGCACCCGTCGATCGCCGCTCAGATTAGATCAAGTAAAAATGGCCTTCACGGGCGCGCCGCGCAGACATCAGAACCATAGCCTGCCGCAACAAGCTCGCTTCGACCGTCGATGCGCGGCGTTGTGTTCGCCTCGGTTGCTCTTTATCATCACTGCGGCATCGAGAGGGCTTGGCGTTGCTCCTGAGAGTGGACAGTCGCCGCTGGTTGTCGGGTTGTTGAGCACTTGCTCAGCGGCCGTTGTTTGGTGACTACGAGGCCGTAGACTGGGTTCTATACCTGTGCCGGTAGCTTTGTGCCACGGACAAGGCGCATCACGCGCCGCTGTTGTTGCTGTTGTTGCTGTGGCCGCACGCCGTTCGACTGGAGCGGCTGGCCGGACCCAATCCTGATTCTCTGTCGCGTTGCACACGAGCTGCAGTGCAGCCGTTGCCGTCGGGCCCTGCGTGCGCCATCAAACGGAGTCGATCAACCTTGCATTCCTTGACGAAAGACGAGCGGAGGCTGCTTGACAGCCCGTGGTGGAGCGGAGCGTGGAGCGGAGCGAGTAGCTCCTGCGCGTCTCTGGGGCACCAGAGACCTCATGCTCCCGCCGGCCGTCACGGCGACCCCTGGCGGTCACCGATGGGGAAGCATAGCCACGCTCGCAGTAGCGAACGCGTTCGAGAGGAGCATGTCCTGCCAGCAGCTCGTCTTGGGTTGCGTTTGGCATTGCCTGTGTGTTGCGAGATGGAACACTCACGTCACTGCTCATGGCGCGCTTGGGTGATCGGATGGCTCCTTGTTTTTCGTTCCATGTCGAGGTGTAGAAATGCAGAAATGCAGAAATCATGAAATCATTCGTGTTTCCTCGTGGTGCTCCATAGGAACGCTCTTGTTGTGGCCTGGTTCAGGGGCTGTACGAAGTACTTTGTAGGCGTTGAGGCAGGGTGGGTACCCTGGGCTCCTCTGGCCAATCAGCCGCGTGCGCTCCACACCCCTCTGCCCCGCTCCTTGTTTGGAAGTCGCGCCTGGCGCCGCGTCGCGCATATAAACGGCGGCAATGTCCCACGTCGAAAATCCGATGGCCTGAGAGGGGGGCAGCGGAAGGCCGAGAGCAAGACGAAGCAGCCACGACCAAGAGCTCGACTCGCCGCCCCTTTGCACTCCACAGCTCTTTCCTTGCCCAACCCCCCAAGACGCGCCAATCGCCACACATATCGCCGCACCTGCCCTCGGCGAATCACATTGAACATCGTCACGGCTCCCCTTCCTTCCCCTTTGAGACGATACACGTTATTCGACGTGAACTGTCTCAGCGACTCCACTGCCGCGCTATTCGCTCCTGCCTGCCAAGACGCTGTGCGCAATTGGCGACAGTTCTGTTCAGCACGATTGCACGTCTTGACGAGACGGAGCCTGTGAGGACATATTCGAGGTACTTATGCACAATCCCCTGCGCGAGACACGGCATCGTCCACGAGAGGCATTGGGGCCGTCGTTGTCGGATCTGAGAAGACGCAAATGCGCCGACAATCCCCAAAACGGATGCCCCACTTCCACTCGTTCCCCCTTCCTTCCCTACTAACACCCGCCAGCCAATCCCGAGGGAAAGAGCAATTCGCCCTGCCGTCTTCTACGCTCCTCGAAAGGGAGAGAGGGCAATTGACGTCACGGCAAGCAAACCAGGCAGGTGCGAAGCCGCTGTTGTCCGTTTTGGCCATTGGCAGCAGAAAGACATTGTGGGCCACACCGTCGCCAAAAGAAGCAAAGTCGCGTCGGCTCAAGTCCAATTTGCGCACAGGACAACAAGCTGCTCGAACATCCAACCGGGTCCAAAGCCAAAAGCTCTTTTTCCAGACGGGCTAACAGCCAGACGACCCGAAATCAGGCCGCCCCGAAAAAATCGACATCCAATAACAAGAGTGATTACAGGCGCCATGTCGGGCGACGGGTCTACGCACCAAAGTCTCCGGACCTCTCCTCCTTTTTCGCGGACCCGGCACCACCAGCCCAGCAACATCAGCAGCAGTATCATCAGCAACAGCACACTGCTCCGTACCACCAGCATCAGCATCAGCATCAGCAACAGTACGGCCAGCAGCCTTCTTACCCGCCCCAGCAGCTCCTTCAGCCTCCCGCGCCTCAACAGGGCTTCTACCAACCCCCACCACAGCAGTACTCCACCGCACAGCAGCAGCAGCAGCAGCAGCAGCAGCAACCGCCGCCGCCGCCCCACAACCTGGGCCAGCTGTCCGCGTTTCTGCAGTCACCGCCCCAGCAGCACCAGTCGTCGCCGACACCACCACAGCCTCCGCAACCGCCGCAGCAGCCGCAGACCTTTTACGCTCCGCCAGGGCCGTCGCCGCCGCCACCGCCGTATTACCAGGGCTACGCTGTGCCGCCATACCAGCAGCCGCCGCCGCCGCCGCCGCAGCAGCAGCAGCAGCAGCAGCAGCCTGGGCAGCAGCCTGGGCAGCAGCCATACGGCCAGCCGCAGCAGCAGTACCAACCGCAGCAGCCAGATCTGTTTGCGACCGACGCGTACCAGAGCGATCCATTCCTGGCTCTGCAGCAGCAGCAGCACCAACACCACCAGCAGCCCCCTTACGACAAGCAGCAAAACTACGCACAGCCCACGTCGCCCATCCCCAAGACAGACCCCAACACCGGTGCCATGCCGCCACGACGGTCAGCTGCGGCAGCCGCAGCGGCGGCGGCGGCTGCCGGCGGACAGGGGCCAGACGCGGCAGGGTCACCGCCGGTGCTGGGGCCTTTGGTTGCACCGCCTGTCTCTCACGTTGTGCTCACATCGCCGGTCCGCACCAAATTTCCCACTGCGCGAATCAAGCGGATTATGCAAGCGGACGAGGAAGTGGGCAAGGTGTCGCAGCAGACACCCATTGCAGTTGGCAAGGCCCTCGAGATGTTCATGGTGAATCTGGTGTCCAAGAGCGCCGACGTGGCCCGCACCAAGAACTCCAAGCGCGTGACGGCGCAGATGCTCAAGCAAGTCGTGGAGTCGGACGACCAGTGGGACTTTTTGCGCGACATTGTCAAGAAGGTCGACCCCGAGGAGAAGCACAGCCGCGGGCAGCGCAATAGCACGGGCGCGGCCGGCGGTGCAGGCGGCGACGCAGCCAGTGGTGGGCCGGCCAGCGGCACAAAGCTCAAGTTTGAGAGCGATAGCGGCGATGAGCAACCCAAGAAGCGTGGACGTCCGGCCCGGAAGAAGAAGGTGTAGATGCCCGGTGGTGAGACGGCAGGGGTGGCAATGTGTGGTTGCTGGGCGTGATCGTTTCGGGGCGTTTTTCGATTTGTTTCTCGACAGCATGGTGTTTGATGGGACATGGGCCTTGGGCTCACTCTCCGTCCACGTCATCATCCCCTCCCCATCGTCTTTCATCTAGAGGCTCGGGTTCTCTCCGATGCTGGTCAGGATCTCGATTGCAGAGGTGGCCGCAGAATTCGTACCGGTCCGGCATTTCCATCCATGAAACACTCAAGTTTCCACTGGGTCTAGACAGGGTTTGGAGACATAAAGATTAGAGTCTCTTAATAAGAAGAAGAATTGTACCGTTATCAAGATCGCCTGTTCTTTCACCGAATCATTGCCGCGACTTTAATGCCGTCTCTTGTCCAGTGTCAATCAACACACAACGATGGCCTCTGCAACGTCTCCCCTGTTTTGTCCTTCAAGGTCCTGTATCAGTAGTAAGGGCGCTGTAATTTTGCGACCAGCTGACAAAGTACTGGAGACCAATCACCAAGTGACAGATGCAATGCTAACCTGTATCGAAGTGTACTTTGTACTTTGTACTCTGTACTTACAGGCGCAAACCAACAACAATGGACACCAAGGAACAGACGGCAAAACCTGGCCGTCAGCCCACCGACCAGATTGGGGACGGCCCATGAGGCCACTCATCGCGAACTGTCGAAGTACTCGTAGTAAACCGTGTAAAGGAGGGACCCCTAACAGCTACTTCGCGTGGGCCGTGGTCCGTGGTCCGTGGCCCGTGGCCCGTGGGTCGCGGAACAAATGAAAAGAGCCACCTGTTCGAATGGCATCGGCGCCTTTATCTTCTTGTACGGACGAATACAAAGTACAATATACTCGTATTCGCTTCTGTATTTCGTAGCTTGAAAGGCCAGCTGCTGACCTAATGTGTACCTGCCGCCAGTTCGTCTCACAGGCCAGTAGCACCTCCCTGAGCTGCTGCAGGACGCCATTGTTTTATCTGTCGTCTTTGTACCCTGGCATGTATCGCTGTATATTGCTGTCTATTGTTGTAAACTGGACATTGTCTTTTCCCCCAGAACCATCTCCCGTCTACAATCTCGACACTTGTGTTGGCTTACCATTGTCTTCGCCTCGTGTTTGGTTGTGGCAGCTCCGTGTTTTGGTCGGCCGTGACCCGCTGTTCCGCTCCTTCCGTGTCCGCGATCCCTTCTGCAGTGCATTTCTGTCCATTTCACCGCCCGCTATATCGTCCCCCCTTTTCCCACCACCTCAACTTCGACCACCAACGCGCAACACGCGCATTCTTAACACCACGACGGCCAACGCAGCACAGCCGCCCTTCGCTACCCGCCCGGCACATTGATCCCCGCGCTGGAACCTCAATCCCTCCTTTGGCGTCTTGCACCCGCCCAGGCTCTCCCACCGTCCATGGGCATCTGCCGCAACTGAGAGCTTCCATCTTCTCGCATCGACCCCCGGTCCATCACCTCTCCTTCCGGGCCTCGCCTCTGACGTCGGTCGTCTTCCCAGTTCTCCAAGTCCTGCCATCCTTGTCAGCTTCATCCCTTCGCGCCGCCCACCTTCAGATGTCTCGTTCCCACCGACTCTCTCCCTCCCGTACTTCGAGCTCCTCGGCGCTCCAGCAATAGACGCAGCTCCTTGACGACGACATCCAGACGACGAGGCATCCGTGGCGGTCCATCACTAGCTCGCCTCGCGCCCGTCTGTCGCCGACTCTCACCCACCGACCTCGACCCCACCCGACCTCTTTCTATAGCTGAACCCCGACCCCACGCCGTCCAATGTCGTGGCATCTGCTCCAGCGGTTTCTGGACAGTGACGTCTTCAACTCAGATCCGTTCCTCTCTGTGTCTTACCTCTCGTGAGTGGCGCTCTGTACTTGGGTTCTGCCTTGGCCTCTGCCTCTTGGTCGCTCTTTCGCACACGAACCACAGCTAATCACCGGCCTCCAGCCGCTATGCTGACCACATTGGCATCCACCATGTGCTCTGCAACAAGTTGCGCCAGTTCCCGTACGAGGACATTGAGTTCTTTCTCCCCCAGCTGTGCCACCTTATCATCAGCGTCAACAATGAGTCTATGGCTCTGGAGGAGTTTCTCCTCGACCTCTGCGAAGAATCTGTGACAGCTGCACTGCTCGTTCGTCTCCCTCGTCTCCTCCTTTGAACCTCCATGGCACAAGCAGCTCTTCTAACCCGGTAGAACCTTCTGGCTCTTTCAAACATACCTCCACGACCTCTCCTCCAACCCGCAGACAGACGCTTTCCAAACGTGCCGACGCGTCTACAACAAGGTTCAGCTCATCGTCTTCGCCTCCCAGACACCTCCCGCAAGAAAAAATTACCGAGAATGTCCTGCCGGTCACCGTCCTTGCCAGCTTTGTCCTGGGCAGCATCGGCCTCCCCTTTCTTCCGCAATGGGCAGGGCCCATGGCGATTGCCCAGGCACGCAAGCCAGCCCCGCCAGGCGAGTCGTCAGCGGCCGGTGGCCTGTCCGACACGGAGCCAAACGACCCGCCCAAGAAGCCGACTCGTTCGCAGACCGTCACACCCACCTCTACCAAGTCGCGCCGCGCAAAGGAGGCCCCAGGATCTCCAGCGCCGGAGCCAATCTTTCCAATGCTGCGAGGGCATTGGAGATGGTGACTGCCAAGCAGGCACCGGACACCCCTCCCGAGATAAAACGCTCGCCGCCCAAGGAGCAGTCGGTCCGGTCACCGAAGCAGCGCCAGAAGCAGACGGCGAGCTCGTCGCGACCTGGCTCTTCCTCGAGTCTCAATGCACCTTCCGCTCGGCCGTCGGAACACAGCCGCCGGTCACTGCCGCCGAGTGCCCAGCACCACCACCTTGAACAGATTTCGCTTGGGGCGCGGCTGAGCTCGTCGTCCTTGCCGCTGCCCGACACTCGCTCGCCGCGTATGGTCACCCGCCCCCCTACGCCTCTTTCGGCGGGCCTCAACCCACCAGACAGCATATCCGCCCTCTCCCGTCGGCACTCCCACCACCATGCCAAGCCACGAATGGTCAGCGTAGGCGATATGACGTCTGAGCAAAAGGTCCGCCTGTTGCGGCAAAACTACTTCCGCTGCGAGACCCAGTTCTTGCGCGCCCTCGAGGACATCTCCAACCGGCTGGTCAGCGTTCCCAAGGCCGCCCGACTCAGCGCTCTGCGTGCTGAGCTGGCCCTCATTGGCCAGGACTTGCCCGCCGAGGTCGACATCCCCGTCATCTGCCCACCCTCGCTCGTGAATGGCATCCCGAGCCGAAGCCGACACCACCGCATTGTTCGCCTGAACCCGGCCGAATCTACGTCCTCAACAGCGCGGAGAAGGTTCCATACTTGCTCATGGTGGAGATCTTGCGCGAAGACTTACCTTTGATCCGGACTCGGCCGACAACCAAAGGCTGCTCGTCGATCTTGTCGCCGAGCAAGGGTCGCGGAAGCGCATCTTTGACCTTTCTGACTCGGTCCGTATCCCGAGCACCCGGCAGCAGATGCCGCGGCCGCGGCTGCAGCTGCAGCAGAGGCGGCCGCGTTGTTGGAGCCTCCTATTGACAGCGTTTTCGAACCGACGTCGGGCGACCTCGGAAACTCGCCTCTGCTGAAACCGTTTGAGGACGAGGACGAGGCTGCTCTGCCCTCGACAAGACGGACCGCCTCTAGTGCCATCATGTCACCGCCACCACTGGCGGCGGGCCCCATCGCAGCCACCTGACCAACCACTCGCTGTCATCCTCTCTTGCCAACCGACACGCGAGTGGGGGTGCAGGGTCACTATCGTCCATGGGCGTTGCGCTGACCTCGTCGCATGCTGCGGCGCCAACGGCCTTGTCCGATGGAACGCCGCGAAGCTCGGCGGCCTCTACGTCGAGGTCGAGTAGCCCTGGACCCTTCTCCGCAAGATGACGCTTCCCATGATTCGGAACCAGCACGCTGCCGACCAGCCCGACTTCTCGGCGCTCGCTACTCACATGCGGACGGCCTCGCAGATGTTGGCGCAGCTCGACCAGACGAGTGGCAAGAGACCCCGGCAAGAGGTGGCTGCCATTCGCGCCAAGATTATTGCCAGCATGCAGAGCCTCGAAGAGCAGAGTTTCGATCTGGACGACAACCACGGTCCGACCTTTGACACGATTGTCGCCAAGACGGGCGTCAACGTCAACAGTGCTGTTGCGCCCTCGCCACCGGTCAACGCGCTCGGCCTGACCAGCGCAGAAGGACCCGGCGCCAGTGTCTCGGACCCGGCCGTTGTTCGCAGCAGCGAGGAGAACGAGGACGCGGCCGCGTCGGCCGGCGCTGACGCTGCGGCGGCGGCTGCCACGTCGGTGAACCCCAACGCCGGCATTGCGCGCATGGAGAACGATTTCAAGACGGGCGGCTTGCAGCGCAAGGGCGACCGGGACGACCCCAGTGCCGCCGTGTTTGGCGAGGCGTGGGACATTAAGCGCGAGCGCATCCGGCGGTCGTCGCCGTACGGCTGGATGAAGAACTGGGACCTGGTCAGCGTGATTGTCAAAACCGGTGCCGACCTGCGGCAGGAGGCATTTGCCTGCCAGCTGATTGCAGTCTGCGACAAGATCTGGGAGGATGCCGGCGTGTCCGTGTGGGTGAAGCAGATGCGCATCCTGGTGACGGGCGAGTCTTCGGGCCTGATTGAGACCATCACCAACGGCGTGTCTCTGCACTCCATCAAGCGCAGCTTGACACTCGCCTCCATCGAGTCCGGCCAGAACCCGCGGCGGCGGATCGCGACGCTCAAGGACTACTTTGTCAAGGCCTTTGGCGCGCCCGAGGGCGAGGCGCACCGTGCCGGCGTGGATGCGTTCAAGCGGTCGCTCGCAGCCTACAGCATGATCTCGTATGTGCTGCAGCTCAAGGACCGCCACAACGGAAACGTCCTCGTGGACAACGAGGGCCACATTGTGCACATTGACTTTGGCTTTATGCTGTCCAACTCGCCTGGCTCGGTGGCGTTTGAGGCGGCGCCGTTCAAGCTGACGCACGAGTACGTCGAGGTGCTGGGCGCATCGGGTCGTCCGACTTTGACGACTACAAGCGTCTGTGCAAGCAGGCCTTTCAAGGTACGTGTCTGGTGAAGGCCCTGGCGTGGCTTACAGCCCCGAGCGGACCGGGTACTAACCCCCTGTCATAGCACTGCGCAAATCTGCCGATAACGTGATTGATCTGGTCAGCATGATGGGCCGCGACTCCAAGATGCCATGCTTCGTGGCCGGTGTGACGCAGGCGACGGCCAACCTGCGGCAGCGCTTCCAGCTGCACCTGAGCGCCGAAGACGCCGAACAGTTTGTCGAGACGGAGCTCATTGCCAAGTCGCTCGGCAGCTACTACACGCGCCTGTACGTCGTTTGCAGCCCCCTCCGTGTACCCTTTTGTGACTCGAGGCATATGGCTAACGTTTTTTGGCAGCTACGACACGTTCCAGTATAGGACCAGGGTATCTACTAGTCGACTTCTTGGGCGCGCACAACAGGACCGGCAACGGACTGGAAAAGGCACACATCATGTTGGTACGGGCATTGTATGGCGTTGTATGATTTCGGCTTCCGCTGTGGTTTCTGTCAAGGTCTTGTCCGCCTCTTCTTTCTGTCTACTGCTGTAGCTAGGCTCTTGTTTCTATATTGCCCTCTTGTATCTGGCTTGCACTTGTCTTGCAACAGCAGCGCAACAAGGCTTACAACCTAGCACCGGGCGCGGTCTTATACACTGAATGTCTTGGAAGAGACTGAAACGGGAGGGAAAGCTGCAGACAATACAGATGAAGAAACCAGACAGAAGTGGTCGCGGCCGGCTGGCTGTTTGTTTGCACGTAAAGTCTTGGGATGCACTGCGACATGAATGCTGGCCTTGCTCCGTCCATCTGTAGGAGTAGCAGCATGTCTGCCACCTCTTGTGCTGTGTGTTTCCCCAGTTGCTGCGTCTCTCACACGACGACTTATGAAAATGGCATGCATTGTGTCGAGAACCTTTCTTGACTGCAGCTCGGTCTTCAGGTCCCCCTTCTGTCGACTTTGGGCCCGTGTCGAGAGCAGAGTCGGGCCTGTACGCCTCCTGCCACAGCACGCGGTGACCGAGAAGTAGCAGAGCAGCAAAGTGTGTATGCAAGGAAGATGAAGAAGACGAAGAAGACAGGATCGGCAATGAAGCAAAAAACGGCCAGCGGCACCATGTGGGATGGTTGCGTATCATGCAATGTGGATTGACAAAAAAGACGTCTCTACTCGTACAAAATGACAAATGGCTCGTAACAAAACAACACCCATGCTCCGAGGGTCGACCTGTCTGTCCATCCGCCCTTGCGGCCTTGTTTGGCCTGTCCTGAGATTCCAGTGGCGCTCCTCTCCCGTGACGATTCACGCGTTCACGCGTTCACGCCGTCACGCCCAGCCGCTCGAGACGCTCCGTGACCGCCTCCACCATGGCCGTCTCACGCTCGAGCAGTTTCGTGACCTGGTCCATCTTGGCCTTGCGCACGTCGCGGGAATCTGGAGTGCCTGACTGCGGCGTGCCGAGGCCGATTTGCCGTCCGCACCGGCCGTGCTGCCTGCGACAGAAGCTGGCGGCGAGGGCGTGCCGGTGCCGCTGTTCACCGACACGAGCGACGCCACAGACGACTTGATGTCGTCAGAGGACGCGCCAAGGTCGGCCTTGCCGCCGCCGCTCTTGGGACCATGGCATCGGCCTGCTTGGACAGGTCGTCCCACAGTCCGCGGATCTGCAGGACGCGGAGGCCAATGTCGCTGGCGGCCTTGGACGGCGAGGCCGGGCCAAGACGCTTTGCGGCTGCGCTGCTGTCGGGGCTGGCGTCGGGTGCCGCCTTTTGCAGACTGGTGTCGAGCGCCTGCACCTCCTGGGTCCACACGCGCTCCTTGTCGCTCAGCGGCCGGGCCGAGGCACGGCCAAAGTTGCGCCGCAGCCGCTCCATGCGCTCCGCCAGCTCCTTGTGGCGGTCCTGCGCCTGCTGCAGACGCTGCCGCAGACGGACATCGTCAGCCAGGCCACCGTCCTGATCGTCGGCACCCTGGTCTTCACCGGCAATCATATCGATCCGGCGCTTCAGTATGTAGGTTGACTCCACCTGCTCGCGGAGGTGGAGCGGCAGGTCCTCCAGCTTTGTAAACATCTGCGCGGCAGCGAGGTTTAGCCGGCCCGTCTCCTTGCCCACGAGCTTGTGCACGTTGGTGAAGATGGCCAGCGTCGCTGGCGAGAGGCGCACCTCCTGGTGCTGCAGCATCTGGTAGCGGCTGGAGAACAGCATGTTCTTGGCCTGCGACAGCTCCGACTTGACGAGCAGCTCGGGGGGCGTCTCAAAGGCCGGCCGGGCCCTCCAGAAATCGAGAGCCAGCACCGCCTTGTCCTCGGCCTCCTCAGCGGCAGACCGTGTTGCCGCCGTCTGGAAAGCAGCGGCGCTGCTGGCGTTGATGCTCTGGCTGCTGCCCCGGCGGATGCCGCGCCACCAAACCCGCCATCGTCGCCTTCTGGCGCCTCAAAGCAGATGGCGACTGGCGCGTATTCTGTCGCCGAGAGCAAAAAGTAGCCGAGATCGGGTCCATGAGTGTTGTGCACGTAGCCAGGGCCTCGTCACGGCCGTGGGTGTAGACGCGCTGCCGCTGTGTATTCTCGCCCGTAACAAGCTGTCGCACGCGGAAATCGGCGCCCGTATCGGTGGTCTCCTGCAGCTCTTGCTCCAGGCGGAAGACCCACGACGAGAGCGAGATGCTGGTGATGCCGCCGGGGTGGGTAATGTAGAACGAATAGCGCGACGTGACGTCGGGGCTGAACGTGCACCAGCCGCCGGGCGCTGCTCAGAGTTGCGTACGACATCCACGACCTGGAAAGTCAAGAGGGGCGTGCAGACGACGGAGCCGCATCGAGTGGCGTCGCACTCGACGACCGGCCATTCAAGATGCTGCCGCCCAGACTGCTCTTGTGGGCGTGCTGGCCGCGGTGTGGTAGCCACTGCGCCTCGACGCCACCAGATCGAGGCAGATGTGCAGCTTGCCGGTGGTTGTGATCAGGCAGATGACAGGTATCGAGAGGCCCTCCTGGTCTTCCCTGCCGATCAAGGCCTCGTAGTTGGGCTCGTCGCCCTCGTCGTCGTCGCCCGTCAGAAAGTCGGTATCAATCTTCTCGCCAATCACAAAGATGTCGCAAAGCTCGCCGATCAGGCTCTCGCCCTCGTCGTCCGACTCATCGTCCAAGTCGACCTCGAGCGGACCCTGCAGTCTCGGAACGATACTCGGGTTGGAGGGCCGCGTATAGATTTCGGCTGGTGGCTCGCCCCCGACGGGGCGGCCGACTCCACAACCGTGGGTTCCTGGTTGTCGATCTGGGTCATCCAGTCCAGCTGCTGGCGGCGAGCTGTCTGGCGCGCGGGTGGTGATCGGGTCGTCCTCGACAGCGGCCAAGTTCGAGACAATGGCGACGGAGAGAGAGGGGATCAGAGCCGGGGGCGGCGCAAAGCGTTTGGGCAGCAGGGGACAGAGCGCATACACGTCGCCTCCCAGCATGGCCAGGTAGAGTGTCATGGACGACCAGCCGCCGGAGCTGCGAGGCCCAAAGCACGCTGCCGCCACCTCCATGTCGAAGAAGTCGGGCGAGTAGCCGGTGTTGGTGTTGACCGATGCGCCAAAGTCCTGGTCGAGCCATGTGCCGTCGGCGAGCTTCTTGACGTCGATGGACAGGGACGGCGCATCAAAGGACCAGCGGTCCACGGGTGAGATCTCCCAAAGGCGGACGACTGCGTCTCGTGTGATGGTGACGATCGCGGAGCCGTTCACTCCCAGCGGATGCCACAAGGCCGACACAACGGGCTGGCGCGTCGTGACGTGCGTGGTTGGGCCCAGGGTGAAGTAGCGGGTCTTGAGGGGGACGTCGGCTCCCCCGCGGCACGAGGTGGACGGATCGGGCAGAACGGATAGGACGAGTGTGGGCGAGTGAGGATGCCAGTAGTGGCCTGGGGGACATGACGAGCTGCCGGATATCGCTGGCAACGGGCGTTTGAGGGTCTGTACGAACGTAAGCATGACGCAACAGACATGGAGACATGGAGACATGGCTTCAAGAGCTGCATGGTGCGAAAGGACCTACCCGGTATGCTGGTGCGGGGGAGCCGTGTGGTTGTGCTCTCGGCTCAATCCGTCCTGTGTCGTCTCCCACGCATCCTTCAGAGTGACGAGGTCGGCCCACCTGATCTCCCGTCCATTGGCGACAAAGACCTCGGTGCCCCGCCGTGCAACGGTCCTCTTGGGCCCTGGGATGTATGCCTGTTTCTTGGGGCTACCGTAGACGGAGGACGAGTGTGGGCTGGCGGTCGATGCGTTCAAGGCAGACTTGCGCGCATTCGCTGCAGACGAGGCGAACAGGCCGCGGCCGTCGACCGAGTCCGTGGACAGCCATGACGGCGTAAAGGAGCGGATCTTGGGCATTTCAATGGACCGGGTCACCGTGGATTGGGCGCCAGAGAGGTGGCAAGGCGAGGTCGGAGGACAGGAGAAGATCGAGCAGACGCTGGAGAGGGAGAAGTGCTCTCCTGGGCTGTACAGCTTGGACCGAGAACCGGGGAGAGGTTGCAGCGGAACAGATCGTCTAGAGTACGAAAGTGGCCGCTGGTTTCGGCAGAGGTCGCAGGCTGCGTGCAGAAGAGAGCTGGCGTGGGCGGTCGTGCTGGATGTGGTCAGACGAGGCTCGTTTTGACAATGGTGATTTTTTGGGTCGACCTTGGGTCTACCGCAAACAGTTTTGGGCCCTGACTTTTTGGGGGCGCGTCGCTGCAGCAAACTGGCAGGCGCGGCGCCGTTGCTTTCGTGCCTTGCAGGCAGGGCGATCGAGGTGCCTGTGGCTCGAGCTTTACCCGCCACAAACGACCACAAGTCCCCTTGTCCAAGTTGGTACGCGGGCTCTCGGCGCAGCGTCGCACCGCACTGTCTTCTCTCTGCCTGCTTTCCTCTCTTTGCTCGACGACTTTGCCTTTTGCGATTCGCGACAGGCTCCCCAGCACAACACAGCCATGGCCCCCGTACAGGAACGACAGAGCACCGTGGAGCGTCTGGATAGGCCAGCGCCTACTTTGATGCAAAGGTGCGTGCCCCGTGGAACTGCCTTTGTGGCATCGCCATCGCCATCCGCTTGTGTTTTGTCGTTTTGCTCACCTCTTGTTCTTTGCTTAGAGACGGCGGAACAACCATCGCCACCGCGACGACATTGAGCCCGAGGCGCCTGCCGAAGACCCTCTTGCCCATGCGACGACCATCTACGTGGGCAACCTGTGTGTTTTGCCGCGCGCTCCCACGACCCCAAGGCGCATTGGAACGTTCAGCTGACCACCCTTCCCCTAGTTCCTTTTATACGACCGAAGAACAGGTCTACGAGCTCTTCTCCAAATGCGGCGAGATCAAGCGCCTGATTATGGGCCTTGACCGGTTCACCAAGACGCCCTGCGGCTTCTGCTTTGTCGAGTACTACACGCACCAGGACGCGCTCGACTGCATGAAGTACATTGGCGGCACCAAGCTGGACGAGCGCATCATCCGCACCGATATGGACCCGGGCTTCCAGGAGGGCCGCCAGTACGGCCGCGGCAAGTCGGGCGGCCAGGTGCGCGACGAGTACCGGGACGACTTTGACGAGGGCCGCGGCGGTCTGGGCCGGGCGCTGCAGATGGAGCGGGAGCGGGCGCAGGAGCGCGAACGGCGTAACCAGCGCGACCGTGAACGGGATGGCGACCGCAGCGGAGGCAACCGGGACCGCGACCGGTACGACCGCGGGCGGGCGTGACAACCGGGACAACGACCGCGACTACCGCAACGGTGGCGAACGCGACACAGCGGCGGAGGATGACTACCACGACATCCGGTAATGCTGCGGAGGCTCTGTTTGTCGAGGGTACCATGACGGGTTCACGGGAGTTTCTTCGTATTTTTCATTTCTTTGCAACAGGTCGTGTTGCCATCGTACATGCGCGCAAAAGAGTCACATGGGTCGGGCAGGTTCATAGTTTTCGTTTTGGAAATGCAGTCACTTTGTTTTCTTTGCAGATGCGATTTACATATCAAGCGGAAAGGCCCAAACGTTGCCCTTTTCATTTCTATATACACATGTTGTTTTCTGGGATATCGTACAGGCCAGGCCATACGCTGGCGCGAGAAAAGTCGGAGAATGCACGTCGGGGCCAAGTTTGTCGTCGTCGTCGTCGTCGTCGTTCTTAGTAACCCGGCGGGTTGACTCTCTGGTGACACTCTCGTCCACTTCGGTAGTCCTACTCAACGTCAGTATGCTGTCCGACACCCTTTTTTCGCCTGCAGATAGCTGCAACATACTGTGAATGCCCTTCCGGTACCGCTTCGCCTTGCGGTCAAAGATTGTGTACTTGTCGCGTGCCAGCATCTCCTCCTCCTTGGGCATCTCCTCCTTCCAGCGCTGGATGGCGTTCAGCGTCTGGCCCTGCTTGGCGAGGCCGTGTCGAGCGTGCCGATGACCGTGTCGACGGCCTGCAGCCGCTTGCGCTGGCGGTACTTTTGAAACCGGGACAGCCGCCATGGGATTTCCTGCAGAGGGGAGATGGAGATGGTTAGTTCCGGACACAGGACTGGCGACTGGCGACTGGCGAATTGGGGTTCTGTATGCGTACCATAAGAGACCGCCGCTGAGCGGGTTCGTCACGCGAAAGGGGCCGAGACCAAACATTGTGAAGGCGCGGGGTTGTGTGGATTGGCCGGGTGAGGTGAGGTGGCAGACGAGAGACGAGACTTTTGCCGTTGAATTTTTTGAGGCTGTCGACAGCTTGGGAATGGTGGAGCCTTGGGATGTTGACCAATCATATGAACCCTTGGGCTGAACGACTGCAGCCGCGCCAGCATCGCTCTGGACAGCAATTGTGCTGTAGCATGCCGTGAAGAACACGAGGACCTGCTGTTCGTATCTTCTGATGTTTACCGTACCGCAGAGCACAGTCGCTCACGCGAGACGGCCCTGCGCAATACACGCGTCCTGATCAGATGGTGATGGTCTTGAAGATTGGCACAAGTCGCCGGAGATGTATCACGTGATCCGGGTCGAGAAGCGCTAAATTGGATGGGCCGCTGCAGCTACACTGCTACGGGGCATCATCACCGACTGCCATCACCACAGTGCTTGAAGCCACGACGACAGATGCCCGGCGACAGATGCCCGACGACATAGACACGGCCACGACAGACGAGCAGCAATAGTTGGCTCCAGGCATTCGTACATCTCGAGAGCCTGCTATATACAGGCCAATCAACGCCCCAGTCGCACCCCGCCTTGCGCAGGCGGCCGCTGAATCGGACAACTCTCGCGTCCAGACCGCCATGTCCTACTACTTTGCCATTGTCGGCACGCAGGACAACCCGCTCTTTGAGTACGAGTTTGGCACGTCCAAGCAGGGCGGCGATGGCCAGGCGCACTTTGCCGAGCAGGCGCGCCACCTGAACCAGTTTGTCATCCACAGCAGCCTGGACGTTGTCGAAGAGGTGCAATGGGGCGGCAATGGTCAAATGTGAGTTCTGCGACCACGTTCCCGTCTCTTTGTGTCTGTCTCTGTCATCTGTCTTTTGTCGCTGACGACCTCCAGGTACCTGAAGTGCGTCGACAAGTTTTTCCACAACTACGTGTCGTGCTTTATCACGGGCTCCAACGTCAAGTTGCTACTGCTGCAGCAGCCGATCGGCAGCATCCGGCGCATACGCCTACGGCTCCGGCGCCGGCGGCATGGGCGCAGCAGGCGGTCCTCTGATGGGCGCCAGCGGGCTGCTGGGTGCAGGCAACAGCGCGGCGTCGGCAGTGACGGCGGCCGCCTCTTCGCGCGCGTCCAACTCCATAGGGGCGAACCCGACGAGCGCGGCCGCGAGGAGGCCATCAAGAACTTTTTCAACGAGGTCTACGAAGGAACTGGGTCAAGACACCACAATGAGTCCCTTTTACAAGGCCAACATGGAGATCAAGAGCCCCGTGTCCGCGCGCGGGTGGCCGCTGCTGGAAGAAGTATTTATAGGAACTGTACAGCAGGGAGCGAGAGCGATAGGGCGAGAGCATCAGGGCAAATCATGACGAGCATTACGATAGAAGCAATTGATACCAGTTCCAATCACGCAGCAGACGTGTTCATTGCATACGGAGCATAGAAGAGGTAGTCACAAAGTGAAGAACCAGAATAGCGAGAGAAATATGAACAATGTTATCATTGGTGTCAATATGCTGAACGATCGCGATCGTCACGCGTGCACCTCCAAGCACTGGAATCCGATTGCAAAACGCCCTCCCCCAAAGCAAAACGCCCAGTACACAGGTCATACAGATCCTAGAACCTTGGCACACCATATCGTAAAAGCAAGAGAAAAATACACTCGAGACATTGTCTCCGAATCATCCGCCAGCTGGGTATCGCAGTTTGTTTAACCACCGAAACCGTACAGGGTACGGCCCTGGCGCTTCAGAGCGTAGACGACATCAGCGACGTGACGGTCTTGCGCTTGGCGTGCTCAGTGTAGGTGACGGCGTCACGGATGACACCCTCAAGGAAGGACTTGAGAACACCGCGGGTCTCCTCGTAGATCACTAAAGGTGTCGTTAGTATGAGAAGAGACATCAACATGTTGGGGAAGGAGAGAGACATACTGCCAGAGATACGCTTGACACCACCACGACGCGCCAGACGGCGGATGCAGGCTTGGTAATGCCTGAATGTTGTCACGGAGAATCTTCCGGTGGCGCTTGGCACCGCCCTTGCCGAGACCCTTGCCGCCTAAAGAAGACTGATGTTAGCATCAGGCATGGATATGAAAAAGTCGCCGTGTCGCATCACGATGCGGTCCGAGGCCCCAAACCCGAAGGGCTGAACCACGGGCCTCGTTCCCAACGATGATGCTTTTGGTGACAATGTGGTGATGTGTGGGGTAAGATTAACTTACGTCCAGTCATTTGATAGAAGGTTAAAGTGTGTGAAAAGGTGTGTGTGTGTGTTGTGATGCGAAAGCGATGATGGATGATGATGCCGAATGGTGATGATGGAGAAGAGAGGATGGAAGAAGACAGAGGGGAAGGAGAAGAGCGACTTTTAAGGAAAACGGCAGAACGGGGGCACGAGCGGATCTAAAGGAAAGCGCGAAGGACAGCGGAAAATCGACCAAAACGGGCCAGCAGGAGGGGCGGAAACACGCTTGTCACACGCTGGCTGATACGGGCTGATCGGGCATTCCAAACAGGCAGGAACGGACTAGAAACAAAGAAATCACCGGGGGCATCGCTACGGCGGGGTGCACGGCTGAGAGACCAGGTGCTTCTTTCCCAACCTGCGGGTGTATTACAGCATTTCACGGCCGGCTATTCCGCTTTGGGCGAACGCTCCTTTTGCAATTCGCAACTGCCATTTTATGGCCGTGGTGTTATTTTTTCATTCGTCACGTATTTTCCTGGCTTGGAGAGCATTGGGTGGAGTCCTGCCGTCTTTGGGTTGCTGATTGCGGGAGGGGTGGGCACGACACCACGCGCGGGCGGCGTTGCGCTGCATATTGCCCAGTCGCGGCTGCTTGGGCGGGCTGAACCCACCGGCCGTCTTCATACGCCGGAGTCGAGAGCTGTTGACTATTTGAACGGACCAATCAGAAAAATCGGCACGCGCACTCCACCTTGTACTACTGATCTGACAGCGCAATTTATGATTGGCTGGTCCAACTTCAATGTCAACATCAGATCAAATCAGTAAAACAACGGGGCAGTCGCAACCACACGCGTGCCTGCCTGTCTTTGCGACGCGTCCAGAAAGAACGGAGGGCGCGACGATGTAAACAACAGACCCACTCCAAGCGAAGCAGAACGATCACGAAGCAAAACTGATGCAAACGACGGCATGCGAGAATGCGAGAATGCGAGAATGCGAGAATGTACGAGAAAGTGCGAGGACGGTGTCTTTTATGTGCTGGCGCCGCCCGTTTCCCATTACCGTGCCGACGTATCTATCTATCGTACAAACCCGAAGTAGCAATCCTTGCCATCCGTGGATGGCAGACATGGAGAAACCCGACGAACAAAACCATATAGAAGCCCGATGCCCCGATATCCGTCCTCTTAAAGTCTCTCGCCTCCTGTCCCGGTCCCTGTCCCTGTCGCCACTCCCATTGCCGATTGGCCCATGCCGTGACTATGAATAGCATGCCCGATGCCGTGCATCAGCGTCTTGCTTTCGTGCCTCCTCTCATCCAGATAGAACTTGGCGCGAAAACAGAGAGCCGGCGAGATGCAACGCAGAAAGAGAAACTGTGAATGAATAAAGCAAAACCCGTCCTTCCTTTCCTATTCTCATGGCGTCGTAAGGTCCATCCCAACCCTTCGCTTTCGTCCTTCCACCCTGGACCAAAGCTGTGCTGATATGTGCAATGATTAGTGGAAGCCAGACAAGCTTCCTGAATGTTCGCGTCGCTGGTTTGTGCGGATGCAAAAGACATGAAAAAGGGAAACCACTACTGGATACTAGGACAAACGATGAAACGATGCAATGCAAAGTGCAATGCAAAGTATGCACGTGCACCACCCATGAGACCGTATTCGCTCGTCATGTATCATGTCATCATCAACCATGTAGTCTTCCAGCCCGTCCTCGTCGTCCTCCAGGCTTCCAATCGCTTGTTTGATTTTCTGACTCGCCTGGACGGGTGTTAGTTGAAATCACACGACGCAAGGGGCGATCTAGAGTGCAGGTGCAACGACGTACCTTTTGGGTCAAGACTCAGTGCAATCGTAAAGTGGCGAACCGCGGAGCTCTTGTCGTCGAGCGTCTTGTAGAGTTTGCCGAGCAAGAAATGCACGACGGCCTCGTCGGGCGCCAGGTCCTTGAGGATCATGAGCTCTTGCTGTGCCGCTTGCAGCTGGCCAATCGCTAGCAGGGCGCGGGCCTTGCGGAAGCGTGTCTGGGCTGCCTTTGCGCCAGGTCGGTCGCCTTACTGAAGAATTGTAGGGCCGGCAGGATCTGCTTCTGCCGCTCGAGCACCTTTCCGAATGCAGCAGATGAGGACGGCGTTGGTGGGGTGAATGCCGATGCCGTTTGGTAGTGCGCGTATGCCTTGTCAAAGTTGCCCAGCTTCTCGTACACGCGACCAATGCCGTAAAAGGCATTGTAGTGCCGCCGATCGGCCGCCACCGCATGGCGATATGCCGTCAGGGCCTTGTCGTATCCTCATTCAATACATGCTCTGGCCTTGCAGCGTGTAGGCGTAGGCAAACTTGGGGTTCAACTGCGTAGCCCGTCGGAAACAGCGCAGTGCCTGCTCGTGGTCTTGTGCAAGCGACCATGCGTTGCCATCGCACACCAGGCTTGTGGTGACAGCCAGGCGGCATCAATCAGCTCGTGGGCCAGGAACGACAGGTCTGTCTCGCGCTTGAGGAACCACAGAATGGTCGAGTACACCTCCATGTCTTCCAGACGTGCAGGCGCCAGGACACGCACACGTCTAAAGCAGACCTCTGCCTCGGCGTAGGCTGCAAGCTCGTACTGGGCACGTCCAGCAGGGCCTGGACCCACGTGTGTCGATGTGGGCGCGTGGGAGTGTGTTGACAATCTGAAGCACTTCGGCACACTGGAATTGCGACAGGGCAAGGTAGCCGCCACCGAGTTTCTTCATCAGCTCCAAGATCCAGCGCAAAGAGTCCTCAATCTTGGCCAAGTCGAAATCGTTGGCCTGCCTCTGTGCACCCTGCTGGTGGAGCGACGCCGCTTGGTGGTGCTGCGCTTGCTGCTGTTGCTGTTGTTGCTGATGCTGCTGCTGCTGCTGCTGTTGCGAGAGCGTGGGGGGTACGGGCGCTGCGGCAATGACGGGGTCGCGGACCCTAGGGCCTCCATCGGGTCAATGTCCATATTGCCGTCGTCAACGGGCTTTCTGTTGCCACTGACCACGCGACCGACAGTGGAGCCGCTGGAGCCTGGCCGGACAATCTCGAGATTGGAGGGCGGGCCTTTTTGAGCTCACGTGTATTTGAAGCGCCAATCGCATTCGCCGCTCCGGCGTTGGTTCTACCCGCCGAGGCCTTGTTGAACATGTTGAGACGCGCGCTACGCCGCTGGGGCACGCCCGAGTCGTCTTGCTGGCCTGTTGCCTGACGCGGGCTACAGGGTGACCCGATGCGGTCCGCTTCCGCTCTGTCGTCGACGAAGAAAGAGAAGATGCTGGTGCTCCTCCTAGCGCAGGGCCAGTCATGCCCGCTGCGCCGCCATTAGTTGCGCTCGCCGTCGACCGCAGCAGCGAGGAAGCGTGTTCGGCACCAGACATATCGCCGTTGCCGCCGCTGCCACCGCTGTCCGCCGTCCCGGTTCTGCCTCGCCGCGCGGTGGCACCCAAACGATACATAATTTTGGACGGTGCACCCGGTTGCTGCTGACCATTGTCGGGCATGCTGGTGTTGGCCACCACGGGTGGAAAAGGCGCACCGGCCCTGCGCCGTGCTGGCGCGTGCGGGGCTTCTTGCTGCATGCCGGGCGGCGTGGCCATCGTGTCGGGTGAGGGCTGGCCACCGAGGCCGCCCGAAGCCGCGACACGTGACCGGGCGGCAAAGATTCTGGTCATAAAGTCATTCTCTTCAGACTCGGTCGAAGCACTCCCATGGATGACTGTTCCGGAGCGTGTAGGCTGCAACGGCTGAGACGGTGCCTGCTGGTGATCAAAGGGATCGCTCATTTCGTGTGCTGCTGGCTGTCGTGTCGACAGTGCAGAAGCGTTAGTGCCGGCCCGCTTAAGCGGCAGTTGCGGCTGCTGCTCCGTCAAGTACCCTGGGGCGACGTTCTGGCTGTCGTCTTGTGTATCTGGCTCGAAGCCGTCAACCAGGGCGTCGTTTAAGCGAAACGTGTTGGACACCCGCACGTTCAGTCCAATGTCACATAGGGCTGTGAAGGCGTCCCACATGAGCGGATTGACTCGCAGGGCGTCTTCAAAATAGATGGCCGCCTTTTTTCGGTCGTCCATGCCGCGGTAGAGCTTGCCAAGGAGGCAGTTGACGGTCGCTGCGTCGGGGCCATTGGCTCGTGTCGTCGCCGTGTGCTTGCCCATCGTCGACTTGTGCAGCCATAGGTTCTTGCACTTTTCCAGAGCCACGGCGCCATCCCGGAAGCGCTCGAGCGCCAGGCAGCTTTGTGCAAAGACAAAGGCACAGCCCAGGTGCAGTCCGCGGTAGCCCAACGGCTTGCTGAACTCGTATGCAGACCGGTAGTCGTCGAGCCGGAAGTGGCTGAGGGAGAGTAGGTAGATGGACTCGTTGGATCGTGCGTCTTGGGCGGAGAGACGCTCGGCGAAGAAGAGCGCGTTGTCCCACGAGCCGTTGTCGAGATGGTAGTGGACGGCTTGTCGCAGGACGCCCGTCACGGCCGCATTGTGAGGCGCCATCGTGGGGAGGGCGATGACGCTGCCGTGGGGAGCGTGAAGGGCAAAGATGGGGGATCGTGTCGTGGATTAGGGGTTTGGAGGTCGTTGCTCCATGGAAGGCCGCGTCGATGTGTATAGGCGCGAAGGTGGACGTGTTTTCGGCCTGGTGGACTTTGAAAGCCTGCCTCGTGCTCTCGCGTCGACCAACGAGAGATGGTGGTTTCGGGTGCTCTTCGAGGTAAAGCAACAGAACTAAAATAAGCAACAGCCCTTGGCCTCCCTCACTTTGTCACCGCAAGTTGCAGCATGAATAGACAAGACGAGGCTTTGTGTCGGGAGGACGAAATATGTCCAACGCAAAGTTGAGCGGGACAACAGACGAGCGGCTGGTCGAGGCACGTAGGGGGAAGACCAGCAGTGGCCGGATTCGCGTCGTCGAGCACGAGACTCGAAGAAGAAGCCGTTAAGGGGTGGCCGTCGATAGGGTCCCTGAGAAGCGGTGTACGGCGTGCCTAAGCCGGCCAGGAGTGAAGCGAGGAACAGAGGAGCAAAGAAGGGGCCGTTCGTCACAGGCGTCGAAGAACCAGGCTCGCCGTGATAGCCGCGACTTTGGTGGTGGTGGTGGCGGCGGCGCCCTGCGTTTGCGAGCTCGTCTTCTGTCTCGCGATGTTGTGGGCGCCTACGGATGGCGTGCTGTGATTGGCTGCAGGGTCCTGCGCTGCCGCCGAACGGCCTACCAGAGCAACCCCAGCAACCCAACCCCACTCCACTCACCTTCCATGACAGGATGTACCGCACCACACAAGTTGTGTGCAGAGATACTCGTACATTGGCACAGCACCTGGCACCTTCCTCTCCGGCCACCTTTTACCCGATCGTGTGCTTGTCCTTCTCACGATCCCTGGACTTTGGCCTCAACCCTCTCGCCACCACCACTGCTCTCTGCACCCTCCCTGCAACCTCCGCATACCCTTTCTCCTCCAGCAGCTTGCGGAAACACTTTGAGCATCTCTGCCTGTACGCTCGTTCCTTGGGCTGGTCTTTGGGAAGCCAATTGGTTGACCCCAACGCCGTCGCACCAACCACCGACATTCTCAAGGCCTCCACGAACATTCCTCATCTCTCTTCGCTTATCCACGCCTCAGACCTCCCACGGGTAGCAAAGTCACCCACCGACCGATACACACTTTTGATATGGCGCAAAAGGCAAAGAAGGACCGGGCCAAGTCCAATGCGGCCACGCTCAACAATCTGCACCTGGGCTCGCTCATTGTCAACGTCGCCTTTTTGGTCTTTTACCTCGTCTTCCGGTCCCGCTCGCTCGTCACCTACGTCGTCATGTCCCTGCCGAGCTTCCTGTGCCAGTTTATGCTCGAGCGCACCGGCCGCCCGCACTACGACAAGCAGACGGGCGCACTGCGCACGTCGGGCGAGGACCTGGCGGCGGCCGGCCTGACCGAGTACATGTTCGATGTGGTCTGGGTCACATGGGGCGTGTCGGTGCTGGTGGTTCTGTTTGGCAACAAGCTATGGTTCCTCTGGGCAGTGGTTCCTGCGTACGGAGCCTACAAGGGCTACGGTCTGCTGGCTCGGCCCGGCAGATGGCGGCCATGCAAGGAATGGGTGGCGGCGCTGATGCTGGTGCTGGTGCGGCGCCTGCGCCCAACCGGCGACAGCGCCGTGCGGCCTAAGCGAGGACGCTCGACAACCGAAGCGGCCGGGGAAGTTGGGGAGCGGATCATCAAGATGAGGGGAAAGGAGCAGAACAAAGCATGCATACTGCATCCTATATGCGCTATCGAATGGTATCTGTCTTATCTGTCCTCTGCCTTTCACCATCACCTGTCGCATGGTGCCGCCCCGATTCGGTGACACGGCAGCTCTTCTGTCCACTTCTGCAGCAGGGCCGGGCTGGCGTTGCGGACGAGGACGTGGATGTGCTCCAGCGCGCGCACGCTCTGCAGCTGCACCCAGTTCTTGAACCACAAGACCCGATCCTCGCCGTTGCCGTTGGCGCCGTCCTCTTCCGTCAGACTGTCGACAAAGTACCGCTTCACAAAGGTGGCCACGCCAGCGCGGCTCTCGTCCGTCATGTCGCCCGTGCCAGGGCCTGTGGGGATGAGTGTGCGCGTCCAGACAACGATGTGGGTGATGTCGGGCGTAAGACCATAGGGCCAGTCGTTGATGAGGACTCGGTAGTCGCTGGGGTCGGCAAAGGGCGCTGTGGACACGGGCACATAGGGCGGACTGTCGCCCCAGGCCTTGGGCAGGCGGTGGACGATCAAGTAGCGTGTGATGGAGCCGTACTCGGCCTTTGTCTCGGCCGTCCACTTCATGTACCGTCGCAGGTCGGACGGCTTCCTCTTGAGGACCGAGAGGTTGTTTGTGCCTGGTGGGGTTGGTACGATTGAACTCGAGATTAAGAAATTAAAAATAGATGATTTATCACACTCAGGAGCACCCACGAATGATGTTCTTCACGTCCTCCCAGTCATGCTTGACATATTGCTCGTCGGTGAGAGACAGCACATAGCGGTCTGTGTCCGTCAATGGGAACGGATGGTCCTCGCCGGTATTGCCCATTGTAGCGGCACTGTTGGCAAGTGTGCGTAATATTTCGAAGCCGGGCGGGTTGCCCTGCTGTACGACGAAGTTGAAGTTGACCAACGTGTAGACTCGGATCCAACGCGCTTCGTGTCTTGTTGGTCGCGGCCCGCGTGCCCCTCTGCTGACAGCCCAGGCGCAGTGCATCGACTCGTATGTAGCGAATGACAGGGGTGGCTCCGTTTAGCGCGTTCCTTACTGTAAGACGACAACTATCAGCGACAAAATGCCAATTACGAGTCTGCTCCAGTCACAACCCAGCGTGAGTCAAGATGGTGATACCCCATCGAATGAAATGATTTGATGCAACCAATCAACAGAGAAATTTAAGGGCATCATACAGCAACCCTCTCGCCGGGCACTCAGGCCTCACCGCTCTGATGAAGTGTTCTCGGAAGCGCCACCACCTGATTTGACTGCTCACGGCTTCGAAGACGCGAGCATGGTCGTCCACCGCCTCTGGCTCTTTCAGCCAGTGTTGTCATAACGGTGCCATGCCAATCTGTACAATGGCAAGTGGCTCGACGGCATGGCTACAATCTTGTGCGATGCTTGCCTCGGCGTCCACCTGGTCGCTAAGGTACAATCTGACCTCACTCGCAGCCGGCAGCCAGGGCTCATCACTGCAAATCCGCCCAACAGCCGTCGTGGCTGGTTTTCGTGGCGTATCCGTCGCGAGGTTCAACGACAAAGGTTGGACCCAAGGAGGGCAATGTTAAGTGTAAGAGTTGCTGCTGAGTCGTTCAGTCGCGAGTATGGGAAGCAGTTCCCAGAACTTGTAGGTCCTAGGAGGTAAACCAAAGTCTGCTTGGCCGGGATGGCCGTACAAAGCGGCTGTGGCTCGCTGGTAAAGTGACACGACGCCGTGCCTTGCATGTTTGTTGACAGAGTCTTTCGATCAACGGCCATCACGTGCCACTGTTTCCCAGGAAGAAATGTTGGCAAGAAAAGAGACACGGAGCAAAGAAGCTTAAGCCAGAGACCACCCGTGACAGTCCCACAGTATTCCGACTCGACCCATTCCGACACTGCCTACGATCAACTCCGCGTAGAGTACGTCGTAAACCGCGATGTAATTTTGTTACGGAAAGGCGCGCACAATAGGAAACGCCCCGCCAGCTTCGAGTAAAGACCCTCTCCAACGTGCGATTCTAGCCGAAGGTCGGCCACTCGTTCCGTGGTGTGGGCGGAATTGGCTGTGCGGAGACTTTACTCCAGTGGCTAGTTACAGGGACAATAAGGCGCCACGGGGTCAATTTGCGCTCTCTCCAGGCCCTGTAGGCTATTGTTCAGGTCTTTTGGCCTGTGCCGCTCCCTGGGGGCGCGCTGTAACCGCCCAAACCCGGGCCATGTAGTGCTGGTTGGCGGCAGCCCAGAGGGATGGCGGTCAAATTGACCAAATATGTACGACGTAGTCAGTGAGAAACGATGGGGAAAAGTGCCGGGGGCCTATTCCGGCCGCTTTGTCAGCGCCTGGCCCCAACCAAACGTGTGGATATCGTGTGAGCTAAGGAGAATTTACCAATTGTTTTTGGAGAAAAGAAAAGCGGTAAATTGTGCGATCACAAGAACGTTGAGAGCTACGCGAAAAACCCAGAGAAAAATACCGAAGCTCCCCATGCCTTATTACTTACTGAGAAGAGAAAGGAGGTCAACGGCCGATTGGACACCTACGGTCGGCATCCCGAAGCTAATCCGACCTCTAACGACCCCCTTCTCGCACCCATCTTCCTCTCGTTTTCCGCCAGCCCCTCCCCTCCTAAATATCTCCGCCGGCTCTCCATTTTGCCTTCCCTTTGGTTTGCTTCGCTCCTTTCCAGGCACTTCATACCTGGCTTGGCTCCCCCGACATCTCGCGATCTCCTCGTCTCCAGCCTTTTGCACGCCCTCACCTTCCCTCTCTACACGACGACAAGCTCCTCGAGCTCCAAGTCGCCACCATGTCCGAATCCGCCTTCTCGCGCAAGTTCATCGACGGCATCTACGTGCCTGTCGCGCTGCTGATTGTCGGTGTCTTCATCGTCAAGCGCGAATACACCATCTACGCTGCCGCCATTGGCCTTGCTTTTGGCACTGTCAAGTTCTTCAACCTCCGTACGTGGCCATCCTTGCTTCTGTCGCGCCATTGGCTCTTCGCCAGCCTTGCTCTGAAGCCATGGGCTCCTGCTAACACGCGTGCGCCTCTTCAGAGCCCAAGAAGGTCCTCACCGACCCCTCCGCGCTCGTCGAGTTTGAGCTCAAGGAGAAGACGGTCATCTCCCACAATGTCGCCATGTACGCCATGTCACCATCCATTTTCCCTGCCCTAGATGCCTGCTGCACAAAACCGTTGCCATCACGCCGTCCTCCACACTAACATGTGCTCCCTAGCTACCGCTTCAACCTGCCCACTCCTCGCTCCATCCTCGGCCTGCCCATCGGCCAGCACATTTCCATTGCCGCCGACCTGCCCGACGCCAACGGCAAGATCGTCCCCGTCCTGCGCTCCTACACCCCATCAGCGGCGACCACCAGCCCGGCTACTTTGACCTGCTCATCAAGTCCTACCCCCAGGGCAACATCAGCAAGTACATGGCCTCGCTCGTTGTCGGCCAGACCATCAAGATCAAGGGCCCCAAGGGCGCTTTTGTCTACACCCCCAACATGGTGCGCCACTTTGGCATGATTGCTGGCGGCACCGGCATCACCCCCATGCTCCAGATCATCCGCGCCATCGTCCGCGGCCGTGCGGCCGGCGACAAGACCGAGGTCGACCTCATCTTTGCCAACGTCACGCGCCAGGACATTCTGCTCAAGGAGGACCTGGACGCCGTCACCGCCGAGGACCCCGGCATCCGTGTCCACTACGTCCTGGACAAGCCCGACGAGGACTGGACTGGCGGCGTCGGCTTTGTCACCGGCGACATGATCAAGAAGTGGCTGCCCAAGCCCGCCGCCGACGTCAAGCTGCTGCTGTGCGGTCCCCCGCCCATGGTCTCTGGCCTGAAGAAGGCCGCCGAGGCTCTCGGCTTCCAAAAGGCCCGCCCCGTCAGCAAGCTGGCCGACCAGGTCTTTGCCTTTTAAGCGGCTTGCAGCTCGACCTTGCCCCCCTCTCTCTCACGCCATCTTACCAGTAGAGCCGTTTGCCAGCTCTTCATCTCACTTTGCAGTAGCTCTCGCCGGATTCTCTGTTCAGAGGCTTTGGGCGTTTGCTGCTTGCGCCCGGTCCCGTCCGGATAGACTCCCAACACTATCTCTGTATCACAACCACGGCACGTAGCTGGACACGAACTGGCGCATGCATGGATCGTGGGAAACTCGTAATTGCCCAGTATACAAAGAAACCCGCTTTTTCGCATCATAGAAAATATAAAAGTACCTTTCCTGCATACACACACCTAAAAGAGTCATACGATTTATTATCTTCAAGTTGGACAAAACAAGTGCTTTCCAGTGTATACATGCAATGTGACGCCGTTGTCCCAGATTGTCAATACAAGACAGATGCTGCCAACAAAATTACTGCGTCTTCTTTGTCTTGGCCTCCTCCGTAGGAGCAACTCGGCCGTAGCCTGTCCGCAGGTAGACCGACAGCAGCTTCCAGAGCACCCAAGAGAACCCGACAAGAATCGCGGCCGACGTGCCGACATTGACCCATTGCGACTTGTTCGAGTCCAGGACGGGAACACGGATGGGGATGGTCAGGGCGTCCGTGGAGGACGAGGTTGCGCCCCGGCGTGGGTCTGGCGTCACGTGCCAAAACTCTGTTGTTTCGCTAAAGAGTCTGTCATAGCCGACATGAACGCGGTCGAATGGGTTGGTAGCAAACTGGGTGTCCTTGTCTGCGTCGCAAGCCCAGAATACGACGGGGTACGGGACCTCGACGGTCTGATAGCCGCCTTCGGCCGGGAGGAGGTAGCGCAGGTGCAGCGGGATCTCGGCCGTCCATTCAGACGTCTCCTGCTGCTGCTTGGTCAGGCCAGCCGGCGGCGCCAGCTCGATCAAAGCCGCCGAGCCCCAGACAGAAACAGCATAGTCGGGCGCCTCCAGGTCGACGGGCTGCGTCATGTGGTGCAGGGCCGTCAAGTTCTTTGATGCCAGAAAGAGGGCATCGCCCAGCTGGTACCGGTCGGCAAAGATGTGGCGCGGGAGGGTGAGGTAGGTGTGCAGCTGGCAAGAGCCAAGGTCGCCGTCGTCGGGTTGTGGTCGCGTGGCGGTGGGCCTGGGGCCACGCGGAGCTGCAGGGTCGGGTGTAAACCGGTGGGCTCGGTGAACTTGGCGGAAAACGACGCACCGTCGGCTGCCTCGCGGTGCCGCGAGGGGAACGCAAACATGACTGGCTTCGGATGGTCGTTCTGGCCCAGGACGGCTACTTGGCCGCCCATGCCGAGCTCGTGTGGTCCGAGTGTGGATGGCGCGTCAGCGCCCATGATGCCGACCTCGGTCCGCGAGCCCGGCTGTGCTGCCACGAGCAGCGGCCGTTTGGCGAGCGGCCACTGCGTCGTGACCTTGAGAGTGCGCGAAGCTGAATCGTAAGACAGATCCTGTGAGCTGGCGCCATCGAGCTGCTCCGCACGCACGCTGCAAAGACGGCCATCACCGGCTGCGGATGGGCACCAATCGGACTTGATATACGCGGCGAACGCATTGCAATCGGCCACATCCGAGTAGAATTGGTACGTTTGCCATTCGTCGCTCAGGTAGTTGAACGATTGCTGGCAGCCGTCAGTAAGACTGTCAAAGGAAGAGTGGGCAAATTGGGACGACGAACACTGATCGACTGGCAGTCTATGCTTTGCCCAAACACGTTCTTTAATAATGAGCACACAGCGTCCCTAGATGTATCAGTTAGCCTAGGCCGGCTTATATCTGTACTTGAGAGCTCAACCTACTGCTTCTCTTGTGAAGTGCCGGGTGTCGGCGTGTAAAAGACGTGTAGGCCTGGCGACAGGCGCGACAACAAGGGCTCACAGGCTCGGCACCGGCAGTCCGTGCAGCCCAGCGCACGTGCAGCTCCTGCACGCCGTCTTCAAGAAGACGGGCCAAAGCGGCCGGTAGTTCATCGAGGCTAAAAGTAACGCGGTCCTCGCGCGCCGCCTCGATCGTCGGCCCTGTCAATGTCGCGTCGACCAGACGTAGCAACGCGGGGTCCACGGGGCTCTCTGGCCGGTGGAAGAAGGTTGTGCGCTGACGCATCTTGGCGGTGTCACTCGGTGAGGGAAACGGAGAAGATCTATCGTCTGGGACGCCGCCCTTGGGTCGTCCCCTCGTCTTCCAAGGAGGCCCGGGACGTCCAATCTTCCAGCAAGCTGCTAGCAGCACTTGCACACCGTCCCCCAATCAAGCTTTCGAGGAGCTCCTAGTGTCTGGGTGGTCCCGAAAACCGCGAGATCTAGTTTACCACCGCGGTATTGGAACGGGTGGCTTGACGTTTGTGGAGGTCGTTGCGGTGTATGGGTGGCGTGTGGTGCCTCGCCTTGTTGACAGCTTGTGTCGTATGCTGGTAGCTACAGAGTATGTCGTTGTTTTGTGGTGTGGGCTGTGTTGCTATGAATGGCTCCTAGCTCGGTGCTGTTTGGCACGTATCTCACCCCTTTCTGCCTTTCTGCCCTTTCTGCCCTTTCTGCAGGTCGAGCGACCGACAGCTCCTTCCCGTGGGGCGCTTTGGCGCTCTGTCCCGTATGACGTCGCCCATAGGCTGCAGCGCAAGAGCGACTGTGAGCACCTGCCTCCCTGAAGCCCCCTTGGAGCGGACAGATAGTACGGATTGGGTGACCGACCAGGGCGATCCGCCGCTAAACCCAATCTGCTACCGACTTGACATCTCTCTGGCCTCTCAGCCGCGCTGCAATTCGGTGGCCCCGTTTTAAAGGCTCACACCATCCTCTGATTGGACTGTGACGGCTCGTGCAGAGATGGAAGGAACGTGGAAAAAGCCCCGAGCCACTTGTAAGAGGCAGGAACGACACAGAACACCGCCCCGCCGCGGCGACGATTACAGAAGGCCCGACGGGACAAAACCGCACATGTCGTGACTTTGTTTTCGTTTTTATGCTCACCGACACTGCTTTGCTGTTAACCGCTTTGTCCTCGTCGTTTCGATTGTGTTTTCCCAGCTCGTTTTCTTCTTCCTTGGCGTCGATCCTTGATTACCGTTGATTACCGTTCTATCCTTGGTTGCTTTCCACTATCCCGGCCAAAACATATCCTGGGAGGTTCGCTCCTTTTGCATCACTGAACAGCCCCCTTGCAACAAGTCCACCGGCACCGTTCTCAACATCCATCTATTCACGAATAGGATGTTCGCCAAGTGTGCGGCGCGTGGCTGACACCGGGTCACGCTTTTGCGAAAAGTCGTTTTACTGTTCCGTCAACCGGCTTTATACGAGGCCTTTAACATCTCTCTCCTCTTGGCGCTCATCGAATAACTGTCGACGCCTGTATTCATCACCGGCATCCCTGTTGCTTTTTCTTCTTTCTTCCCCGCCCCCTCTTGTATATCTCCCTCCCAGTCCTCCTTCTCTTTTGTGTTTCTCCTCGCGGCCGTTCCATCTACCATCAGGACATATATACATCCGTCAAGATGGGCGACCTTCAGCCCCATACCTGACAATCCGGACACTGAGCAGCGGCGGCGGCGACCGGAACAGTCTCACAAGTACCGACTCGGCATACGCCTCCGCAAACAGTGACTTCACGGTGCCGTCAGCCACACACGATATCGGCCGTGTTAACTACCATGTCAAGCACCTCGACTCGTTTGCCCGGACACTCGAGGACTCAGCCAGCCGCGCATTTCCCAACCGTGGACGGTCACATCAACGGTACAACAAGGTTATATCATTGCTGCTGCACTGGAAATCAGACGACTTGTTTGTCCTCCCCGAGCTGGAGGATCTGGAGAAGTGCATGCGCGAGGACTACGGCTTCGAGACCAGCACGTTTCCGATCCCGTCCGAGAATGCACATCTCGAGCTTATGTTGCGCATTGGCGCGCTGATCAAGGACTACGAGGCAACCGACACACTGTTTATTGTCTACTATGGCGGACATGCCCGGATCGACGAGTCGAGACAAAGTACTTGGTGTGCAACCAGGAACCCAAACTCGCCCTGGCTGCAGTGGTCGGCCATCCAGACCCTTCTCGAGCGCTCCGTCTCGGACACGCTGATCTTCCTCGACTGCTGTGCCGGAGCCGCCAGTGCTACATTTCCCAACGGAAAGAGCATCACAGAGACGATTTCCGCATCTAGTTGGGACGCCATTGCCCCGGATCCGGGCCGGTATTCATTCACAAACGCACTCATCGAAGTGCTCCAGGAGTGGCGCGTACGCACATTCTCGGCTGCTATGCTGCATGCGGAAGTGCTTGCGCGGTTGAAGCATCCTCGCCCATCACCATCAACGGCAGCTCTTTGAAGCACGCTCCACCCCGTTCATTTCATGATGACCGCCAACCACAGAGCCCCGAGTATCGAGATCGGCCGCATCCTCCCCCGCAACCGCCAGCTGCCTTCGCCTCCGGCGGAGCAAGACTACGGTCAACATGCCCCTGGTCCGTCCAGCGGTCGTGGGCCGCTTGGAGAGCCGGTCAATGGCCCCAACGAGGACGAACCGCATGTCATGATCTCGTTGGCGTTGGAGGACGACCAGAACCTCGACCTAAATGCGTGGGAGCAGTGGCTGTCCAGCTTCCCTGCCCTTGCTAAATACGTCAAGGTGCAGGGTGTCTTCAAGAGCCATTCCACCCTCCTCTTGCTCTCAGTGCCAGTCATGGTGTGGGATCTATTGCCTGAGAACCGGGCTTGCTCTTTTGTAGCCTTTATCCGATCCAACAACCTCATCGCTGAGAAGCGGTCCACAAGCCCCGAAGGTGTCTTTACCAGCACACCTGTGCCAGTATCGGCTGACGGAGCAGCGGCAGAGGCATCTCAAAGTGACAACACGAACGATGTCGATGTATCCAAGACTGATGCTGCCGATATCGTGAGCCACGATGGCGAAAGCGACGAGAGCGACGTTGAGAGCATCGACGGAGACACGAATTCTGTCATCTCCGGAACAACATTCACACCCACAGCACCTAGCATACGTATGAGCATCGCAACCACTGCCGTCAGCATCGGCGACACAATGTCTCAACGGCAATGCCCACCACAGCGGCCCCCGCCATTAGCGTCAGCGGCTTCCTCTTTCATCTCGCGGCCGCCGCCGGGAGGCACCTCCCAGCGGACATATCCACAAGGCTTGGTGCACGGCGGACTTGCGCCTCCACTCGACCAAAGAACAGAGGTTCAGAGTATCCGTTCCAGCCAGGCCCGGCCAAGCGCATGTCCTCGTCAAGAACGGTCATTGTGAACCAACAACGAATCGCGAGACGTACAACCTTTGACCGCACAAATGCAGGAGACGGTCCTAAGCTGGCACAGCATATCGTCGACCGCCTCGAGGAGTACTTCCAGCAACACCCCAACCCAAGTCTTGGCATCGCCGAGTTCTTTGCCTCCAACCTCGGTGTTGAAAAGAGAGACATTGATGTAAGAAAAGAACTCTGTGCTTGTTCGTGACAAACGGATTGCTAACAACTCACAACAGCTGTGGTTCCATCGGCGGCGGCAACAAGAGTCGATGAAGCAGAATCTACAGAATCTAAAAATGGCCGACAACCCATTACCCGAGCACGGCGTTGGAGACGGTGCCAAAATGATCCTCCCAGGACAGTTGAACAGGCTTCTTGAGATCTTCCCACCCAACAATCTCCTCTTTGTTGATTTGAGGTCGCCGACAGACTTTGACAAGTCTCACATCTACGGAGCGGTCAACCTGCGCATACCCGTTTCCTTCATCGAGCAAGGGTTCGACCTCCTCGACATGGCATTCACAGACGACCAAAGTCGCAGAAATTTTGCCCGGGCACCCTCATCCCGCTGCGTCATCTTCTACGACCGTGTCTTGGAGTTCCCTTGGGAATGCCCCATGGCGGACTCTCTGATCAGCCAACTGTGCGCCCACAAGGGCTGGACAGGCGACTACTATGTCCTCAAGGGCCACTATCGCGAGTTCTCGGCATCCTTTGATAAACACATCACGGGCGACAAGATGTCGCAGGCGGCCAAGGACTATGTCGACAGCCTCCGACAGCGGACGCCCCTCACAGAGGCTGACGAGGAACGCACGGAGCACTATTATGCGGAGTGGAAGGCCCTTGTTGAGCATGAAAGACGTATCTCGCTGCCAGACTCGACTGCCCACCTGGATGAGCGGCGGCAAGCGGTTAGCCAGCACCAGGCCGAGCTTGCGGCCGAGCTCGAGCGGCGCAACCCTGTGCTCTTCCGGAAGGTCATGGGCTTGCGACAGACGCCTCTCCGAAAGAGCTACTCGACGACGGGCACGTACGGCATGGCGAAGGGCGTCTCAAGCAACAAGTACCTGGAACATGACCTACGCACGGACCTTGTCGGCCCTTTGACACGCGGCCTCGAGAAGATTCACGGCCACGATCAAAGCCACGGCGGTCGCAGCGAATCACCATATCAGACAACACAAACAACACCAGGCTATGACAAGCTGGGCGAGTTTGCAGACACGTCGTCTCCCCCGTCGGTGTCTGACGAGTTTGATGACACCGATTTCCGAGACGAGCAGCTGCGGGATGACTCGGGCTCCCACAAGGCAGGCGACCTCGCAGGCCTGGGTGGCTCCAGCACGGGCATGGGGCTGGGCAGGGGCGGCTCAAACGTGGCCGACCCCCGACGCAGCCGTGAGAAGTCGTTTTGGAAGCGCCTGCGGTCAACAAACAATGACAAAAGGCGCCATCATGATCTTCTGTCTATGACGCACAATCTTTCCTCCACCGCCTCCCCTTTTTTTACCCTCTCGGCGTACAGAGTACTGCCCGTGATGGTAGCGGGAGTGACATGCAGGGCTACGCAATCTGTCGTGCGAAGGGCACGCTGGCGGTCATCGCCGCAGAAACAGGGCGTCGATCGCCCTGCCCCCGTGATCTACTTGAGCCTTTGTTCTCCTCCTGACCACTTTCTCTTTATTCAAAGCTCTGTCATATTTCGGTCATTGCATGAGGCGTTCACATGCCCATCGATTCGGCATGCCCCTTCAGTTTGCATGAAAGCGAGGTGTTTATTTCTGATTTCCTTGTCTTATTATTCAGCGACCAGGCAGACAATGTCTCCTTCTCGGTCGAGAACGGACTGTTGGTTCTTTCGTTTTCTTTGACAGTCATTGGCGAAGTCAGACACAGGATGTATACATGCACATTAGCATAGCGGTGTAAAAAGCAATTTTTTTTGAGATATTATATGAGCATGTTACGGAGAACGCCATGCACACAGACACATCACACATCATACATCACACATTCTCATGCACATCCACATGCACTCATTTTGATGACTCTCTTATGATTGCTCACGAATTCCTACGACTGCTTCGATATGCGGCACAAACTAGTGGCTGATGACTTGACAGACACGGCTTTCCTTCCTAGACAGGACAATGGGCGTCTATCCCTTTTGACGTGGCATGAAATAGGTGTGGAAAGGGGGAGGTCAACTTGGCCCGGTCTTGCGAAGCGCAACCCAGATCCTCAGCCAACGGCAGGACATCAACGCGTGGCAAACTAAGATGGGCGGTGAAGAGGGGTGCAGGTAGAAGAGGAAACACGAGGGTGACAAGAGATCAAGGGATGGGGGAGTGGGCGTGGTGCGAGGCCACAAGAAAAGCCACATTGCGAGGCGAGGGGAGGCTGGATCTCGAGAGGCCGCGGCGCTGTTGGCTGAGATCGCCGTGTGGTTGTGCAGAGGTTTCGTTTTCATTAACCACACCCCCCCCCCCAATACTCCCCAATCTCCTCCAGCCAGCCTCATCCCTCATCCGCATATCTGATGAAGACAAATGGCGTTTCCATACTCCGTGTCCTCATACTGATACTCATGCCCGTCGTCTCCTTCGGCACATTTTCCTTTGTTGTGGCTTCCCTGGCCGTCATATCTACCGAAGCGGTCACATCGACAGATAGTCGGCAGTCGGCAGTCGACAGAGCAGTCAGCATCCTCCACCGAGCTGTCGTTGCAGCAGAGGACACCGTCTGTCAGTTCTCATATAAACGGCCTCGTAAGTGTCTATCAATATGGCTGACTTGAATCAAAAAAGGGCGGCAGGGTGGTCTTTCATCTTATTTCCCGCCGGTCTTTTCTTTTATTTCTGACCGTGTCAGTCAGCCAACACTCTGTTTGTTCATTGTGTTTATTACTCGGACCGTACACGCTGCTCTCCCTTTCTGCAATTCACGCGAGACGAGGTCGTCCAAGGGCCCGACCAGGAGGGACCACAGGATCTGTGTTTGTATACCGCGCAGTTTGTGATGTCGGACATTGCACACTCGATCTGCCCGACTTTTTCAGAGTGTTCATCTCCTCTATTGGAATGGACATTGCGAGAGAAAGAGGACAGAGTCACAGAGACATGCAAACACAGGAGCACAAAAACAGAAACACAGCAGGCCTGTAAAGCGCCCGCATTTTCTCAGAGATTCAAAATAGATTGGCCACCTTGCGGCAACGAGGCCAGGGCGTACAAGGAGAGTGAGGAGGGTGGCACACAGCATCTCCTTGTCGACCTTTGTCATCCTTGCCCGCCATCTCACTTCTCGGCCGGCTCTCTTCTTCCAGCCATTCCCTGCCATCGTTCGATCGGATGTCAATTTGGAAGCCACACCAGTCCATGCTCTGCCCCCTGTCTTGGCAAGAACGTTGCCATCATCCAACGATTCACGATTCTTTGCTTGCCGCCATACCTTACAGGAGGCGCTGTCCGGACGCCGGGGGGAGGGACACGGCGTCAAGCCGATGCAAGGGCATGCATTCGTAGGAGCACGGTGTACGAGAACAGATACAGTTGCATACCGACGAGAAGCAGGGATCAGAGAGTGCGCAGATGTGGTGGCCAGGAGCTCAGCTTCTCCGTCCCTCCATGACGAAAACGAAACGCAATGGCGAGGTATGCAACGAATTTGTGACCTGTATCAGTGAGGGAGGCACGACGACGCAGGCCGTCTCTATTTCGGCGTAGCGATATCAGCACGTTGTCTTCTTTTGATATTGATATGCTTCATTCTTCTCTGCCGTAAACTAGAGTCTCGGTGAATGGGGCGGAGAAGGACAAGTGCCAAGCAAAGAGGTGCCCTCAACGACGTCTTGCATGTGAGGAAACTAGGGGATAACTGACCGAGATGCACCGACAGGCACCAGCAGAATGAAGGGAGTGGGAGAAGAAAAGGGGGACATCCACACCCTCGTTTCAAGCGGACAAGAGCAGTTGGTTGGGAATGGTGCGAGGATCACGGCGCTCTGCCGTTGACTGTCTCGTGTGTTTTGATATTCCAAGTACGGAGTAGGCTCCATTGTTGTCGGACTTTTGGGTTCACGGCGTTGCAATCTGCAGAGGTACGCATCCAGAGGTACGCATCCAAAAGCACGCACCCAAAAGCACGCACCCAAAAGCACGCATCCAAAGCACGCATCCGTTCATGGGCCTTACCGGCCCTCCCGGTCCGTACCCGCCTCGTAGTCATTCTGCGTCCTTTCCTACCTGATCGTCCCTCGTCCCCTTTTCTCCCTTGCATACAGTCTTTGATTGTCAGCTTCGTTCTCGTACATTGGCAGCCACGCAAAACAAAACACAGAGAGGATCAGGTACACCGGCACCATGACCGCGCGTGGACTAGGCTCCCGGTGAGGACCGTTCTCTTCTGGAGGCGCTCTCGTTCCCCAACCTTGGCTCCTCGCCTTGTGACGGTGGTTTACAAACATCCTGTACTCGGTAGACGCGTGTCCTCGCCGATCCCAGTCTCGCTTCTCGTCCAGCATGTACTGGTACGCGAGTACGTTGTCCATGTTCTTTGTGGATGTCGAGAAGGCGTGATAGTATTATTATCCCAGCAAAGGTCGTGCAGAGCAACAAGACCGAGTGGTTTGAGCTCTTGGTAACGGACTTGGAATCTATAAAGTACAGTTTAGGACAAGTTTAGGCACAGAAGCACACAATGCCCGTTGCCATCTGCAAGATGGGAGTCGCTGGGCCGTCGGAACTGCTGCCGGCGGACAGCTCAAGCAGAAAGCCGAGTACAAATCGGGGACAATGGCCTGGACATGGCCCAGTGCCGAGAGGCTCACAGGTTTGTCCGTTCTCCCATCGAATGTCGTGGACGGGCGTGTGCTCAAAACAGTTGCATGTCCTTGCTGCGGGTCGTCACGATACCTACTTGCTCTTTGATGCTGCTTCTCGTATTGGCACAGTTGTCCGTACGTGCCTGACGCATACCTTGTGGACCCAAGGTATCTGCACCTGCAACCTACATTTGCATTCGTGTACAAGTTGTGTAATGTACTTTATACCATGTGCGTGCTTTTGTACCCGGCTCCTCTTCCTTCGTCGCCACCACCACGGAGCCCCTCCCCAGCTGAACGAAACGCGCATGCCCAGGCAACCGAAGCTGTACAGGGGAGATGAGTATACAGGGGAGGTAAGCACACGGTAGACTGCAATCAGCACGGATGCGTGCTGCATGTCTCTTTCTTCTTCTTTGTCGGCAGGTGTGCGTCTGTTCTCGTCTCTGTCCTGCCGACGAATGCGAGGCCAGCAGCAATTTGCGACGGTGGGTGCGGCGGTATGCAGCGATGGTGCATGAACGCGGCGAGCGTTTACAGCTGATTTTTTGGATGCCTCCCTGTGAACTCTTACAAGACGATAAAAAACAAGGGCAAATGTGGTGTTGTATTGATACAGTATTTTGCTTTCTTTTTCTTTTCCTTGTTCTTCCTGTTTTTCTTTTTTCTTTCTTCTTTTTCTTTTTCTTTCATTCAAATATTCAATACTTTTTTAGTCTTGTTTAAACCCATCAATAAACATCAATAAACCGAGTTACGGAAAGCTAAACGTACGCTTCAAGAAAACACCCGAACTTGATACCTTTTTACCTTTGCTGTTTCAGTTGCTTTTTGGTAATTGTATATTTCCTCCATCATAGCCCGTAGCCAAATGCAGAAACATCGTATTGTGCGACAGTGGTGCAGCAATACTGGTCATGTACAAATGCGACGAGCGTTCAGTATATGAAGACACCCTATGTGGAAAATGTGAACAAGACACAAAGAAGAATAAGGGCGAGGCGGCATGGTGCCGATACAGGACCTCATGTCTCTTCTCCCTTTTCTTCTCCTTTGACATCCAGCACCGGCCCGGCACTGCGTTTTTGGTCTCGCCGGTCGGTTCGACTTCGTCACGCATGTGTTTTTGACTATTTCCATTTCCCTGAACCCCCTTCTTCTCCGCCCACTTTCTCGCCTTTGTGTTTCAATGCTTGTGCCCTACGACACATTCCCAGCAGGATGAGACAAGTCCCGAGCTCTAAGACACGACGGAGGATTCTTTGTCTCCGACTCCTTCTTCTCCTCCAAGCGATGTAAAAAGGGCGGCCATATGCTGCAAACCAACATCGTCCGCGCTATGACGCCTCTGACCGTCATCCGAGTCAGTCGCTCACCTGGAAGCCCGTGTACATGTACATCCAAGAGACTCTGCAAGCGCAGCTGCCCACCCACACGACATGGCCAACTGCCGCTGTTTGTCGCCACCCGGGCAAGACAATGCCATTTTGTTGTCGGGCGCGGTGTCCCTCCCATTTCGACGGTTGTCCCTAGACAGCGATCGCCTCTTGTTGTTCGACGGCGTGTGGCCAACCCCAGAGTCCGGCGATCCCGTTACTGAGAGTATGACTGGGGAGCTGGCCTCTTGTCGTGCGGGATGACAAGGCATGACAAGGCATGACAAGGCATGACGACAGGCGGGACAGGCGAGACGGGCGAGGCAGGCGAGGCAGGCGAGGGAGCTGTCGCCGTCGTCGATCCCTCCCGCCTTGTCTGACCTCGGGTCTGCGTCCGCTTTGCGCCTGTCTCAGCCGGCCGGTTGGCCTGTTCGAGCGCTGCAGCGGCGCCTTGCAGCGCGTTTTGGTTCCTCTTTCGTCATGTCCATTGCTACTCGGCACCCAACGTCGCAGGGCGCGCCCAGCGGAGGTGGCTGGCATGCACGGGCTTGTCGGCCGTCTCCAGTTGGGCCCAAGGGGTCGGGTCAGGGAACGTATTGTGCACACATACGCGTAGCTTGGCGTGCTCCGTACATTGTACGTTGTACGTTTTCTGGCGGCCGTTGACCAGTCGCCTCATGTCTACCATGGCGGCATATGGCATACGTTGACAAGCGGAGAAGCGGGGCAGAAAGGCAGAGGCGAGGGGGTGATGGTCACAGGGATATTGAGCGTCGAGCGTCGAGCGTCGAGCGTCGAGCGTCGAGTGCCAGCTTGCACCCAAAGCTTCTCTGTCCGTAGAAGCGGACATTACTAGCGACGATCAAGGACAAGAAGCGGCCACCAGTCTCTTTCTTTTCCTCTCTCAGCCCGGCCAGAACGGTTGCGCCTTGCGCCTTGCGCCTTGCGTCTTCTCTCACAGTTTCTCCGATCAGCATCGGTAGCAAGTCTCACCACCAGCCTCCGCGGCGTGGCTTCCTAGAGCCCGCCATGGGCTCTGCCAGGGCGCCGGAGACCATGTACCTTGTACGTCGTACTTTGTATACTCTGTACTCGTGGCGCGATACTGGGATCCGGCGGTGTCTCGTATGCCTGCGCTGTATTGCGTTGGAAGAAAGTCAGCATGCTCGCGGCCCCATAGGGAAGACGAAAAACACCCAACGCTGCGAAGCGATCACGGAAGCCTGCGTGCGCGGCGACCAACCGGCCGAAAAGCTCGAACCAGAGACCAAAAGCAACATATAATCACAGAAACCGAGAAACAGAGAACACAAAACCCACATGCAGAATCAGAAATACAAAAGTACCACAATACACCGGGTTTTCTCCGAGCAAGTGGCGCGGCGCGTGTCCCGCGTGTCCCTCTGCACCATGTGTCAGGGAGACCTGCGCGAGTGGTGACAAGAAACGGTTAGACTGAGAGGCCCCGCTGGAAAAAGGAGAGACGCCGCTCGAAAAAGAAACCAAGTCCGCTGAAAGACAGATAGGCAAGGCAGAGGCTAGAGCGCGACGGGAGATGAACCGTCATCCCTTGGCTTCCTTGGCCTCTTTTCGACCGGTGTGCAGGGCTCCTCCATGCGGGATACAACGGACGACGTCTCACATGCAGTGACGCCGGCCATCGACAAGCATCGGCTAGCCGAGCTCCTCTCGATGGTGTCTGTATGAGCCATGGGCTGCCCAACAGACCGCCCTGGTTGGTTCGTAGCGGGCACCAAGCGCGAGCACTCGCCTCAACCACCCAGTCCGCCACCGCCGACGGCCGCCTGGCCCTTGGCCACACGCACGGCGCATGCCGACGCGTACTCGTACACGGTGATCTGAATATGCGATCCGGTCGTCCACTGTTTTGTTGTCTTCGTGATACGCGCGACTTGGCCAGTAGCTCCTTCCTGCCTTTGTCATCGCCGTTGGTCTTTCCCTACGGATCAGGGCCCTGTTCCAGAGCACTGGTACCCGGTCCAGGAAGGGAAGGCGCCTGTCTCCTCCACTACAACCTGCCTCCTTCCGCCTGTCGATCGGTTCTGGACCTTTCCACCCCCTTTTTCTCTTTTTTCTTCTTCTCTCTTTCTGACGTCGGTTTGACGTTGCTTTGGTTCCTCTCTTCTGACATCCTCAGTCACTCCAGCTCCGTCCAGCCCGGCCCCCCAAGACACTCGGCCGCCCGTGTTCCCTGTTTTCACTTTAGAGTTTTTGTTGTGGTTTTTGTGGTTTTTGTGGCTTTCGAGTCTCCTGCATTCGCCCCTGTCGTCCTCGCTTCGTCTCGTCTCTACATGTACATGTACGTGCCGGTCTTCTGTTTGCCGCATTTGCTCCAGTCCTTATCATGGCCGATGGTGCCCGTTGGCTTCCTCGACGCGATCGCTGCTTCGACTTGACTTGCGACTTTGACCTTCACTTCGCCTTTCGACTCTCCACACAACCGCTCTGCCTGGGGGTGGGCCGCGTCGCCAACGACGCGGCGTTCTCCGTGCCAAAGTACTCGTACAGCCCTGCAGATGCAGATACTCTTTCTTACATGTACGAGTACTTTTCACAGGTCCATTCTTGTCTGGGGAACACATGTCCTGACAGATGGGACCTGTACTTTGTTCTCGGGCTGCGTGGCGGCCATGCTAGACCTGCTCGACCAGGTGCCTTTATTCGCCGAGATGCAGACATGAAACAGCAACAGACCAGGCGACTCAAAAGAACGATCGGCGCTCCGAGGCAGAAATTAACATACGATGTCTGACGCATCGCTGCTGCAGATGGCAACGGTGCGAGCCTCGATAGCTTGGCCATCCGTCCTTTCTCACAATGTCAGGCCGTACAAAGTACCTACTGTGACGCATAGATACCAGAAATCCCAGAAAACCGGCTCGTACGGGCCATGTCCGGGCAAGTACTCGTACTTTTATTTGTACTGAGCATCCCGGCCGCCAAGAATGGCAGAACAAGACGGACAGGCTGGTCAAGGTACGATGCGATGCAGTATCGCATTACGCCGTATCTACTCAGTACACAAGTCGAAAGGCCCGGCAGGCCTCCTGCTCAAGCTGCCAGCCTGCGATGGCCCAGCGCCTGTCGGCAAAGAACGGGGAAGTGGGCCACAATGGCAGGCGGAAGGGTCGGCTGGATGGCGCGAGGGCAGAAGACGACCAAAGTGGACAGAGTACATACGGAATCGGATGGAGCCCAGCTCCCGTTTCGCGACATACTCGTAGTCTAGACCGACAGTACGAAGTACGACATAAAGTACGGAGTACGACCAGTCAGGCTCCCAGGATTGGCTTCCCTCGCAAGATACGAGTACGTCTAGCCCGGGCGCCCGTGAGTGCTTCTCCCCTCAGGACAAGTCCATCAGAGTCCCCCTGCTCCAAGATCAACGTACCCGATCGGCAGCGCGCTAGCCGTGTTTGTTGCTATTGTCCGTGTCTTTGCTGCCGGCTGCTAGCAAAACTATCGACGACTTAGCCTTTGAGTACAGACCGTCTCGGCGCCAGGTACTTGGGGAGTACGTCGCTCGTCGTACAAACAGCTCGCCAAACCCGTCTCGTCAAATCCGTCTCGTCAAACCCGTCTCGTCAAGAGTGTCGTTCTCACGCGGGTCCATTTTGCAGTCATTCTGGCACCCGGGTCAACCAAGGCCAAGACACAAAGCACGCCACCAAGCCGATGCCCAGCCACATTGCTCGCCTTGCGTATCGCTCTGACGTTTTTTCGAAAAGACAAAGACGAAAAGACAAAGACGAGAGGCTGCTCGGCTAGGACCGACTCAGTGTGTCTGGCACATGGAAAGCATCAGAGTTCGCCCAAGCCTGCAAAAATGCCTTAGCGCTGGTCAAACCGCCACAAACTGCTTCGTACCCCAACCCTATCCGTGGTCTGACGGCGATGGGGGCCGTATGGGAAAGAGGATTTCGCATTTTCTTCTCGTCGCGGCCTCTTCAGCCTCCGCGGCCCGCATACTCGAAAGGCGTCGTTTTGAGCTCGGTCAGTACTCTGTATATTGATTGTCGCCGCTGTTGGCGCTCTCTTTGTGCTCTGGCCTCCAGCCTGTGAGATTACCTTTGTGCACATTGGCGAACCGCCGGGGTGGAGATGACACGTCACAAATCACAAAACTTTATATGGGTCGTACGACGTACTCTGTACTCTGTACAACAAGATGTGCAAGACGGAAGGAAAGGGTGTGGGGAGACAGCGGACAGGGCAGCGGCTGGAGTCTGTTGGGTTCGATGAGACAGCCTGACAGCCGTGGACAGCTGTGCAGGGTAGCAGGCAACAGGAGCTGGTGATGCGCGAGCAGAGGACGCTGCAAACTGAAACCTGTGGACTGAAACACACAGTCTGTATCTGCTCGTCGCATTTCTCCTTACTGTTGGTGCATCTCCGGCGAGCGCCCGCACGCGTTTCCGGGCGTCGCAGCATCAAACAAAGGCACGGTCTACCTACAAAGTACTCTGCTCGCAACCATACCTCGATCTGGGCGGTTTGCGTCGGTGCGTCGGTAGATCCGCGGTAGATCCTCAGATCCGTTTCGCGCCGAGTGACGCCTCATGCCCTTTGATGTAGCATCCCACGTCAAGTCGCGAACCCGACGTGTCTCGAGCGTAACCATTGTCTCATCGTCTCCATCGTCTCCACGGCCCCTGGCGTGGCTTCGCAAACGGCGGCCTTGGCAAGAGACCCAGCCGAATCAGACGTGGCATACGAAGTAGAACGACGGTGCAAAATGACTGCATCGCAGAGCTGCAACCAAAGCAGAGGCCTGTCGCCAGAGGCCTGTCGCCAGAGGCCAGGCGCGGCAACCGACGACCGCCTCAAGCTCTGGCCGGTCAACCCGGTCGATACTCTGGTCACTGCTAGCAACATTCGAGACCGTCTTGTCCTTTCTTCGTCCGTTCGTGGTCCGTCTGCTGTGCGCCGTCGGGCAATGCACAAATCCCAACAGACTTCACCAACAAGAAGTTGGGAACTGGAGAAATCAAAACTGAGACACTGGCCTGTGACGATTTCCTTTTTAGGCAACTTATCCCTACGCGCTGCCCATTTCATCCTGGCTCATCAGCCTTTGCAAATCAAATCAAATCAAATCAGGCCGTCCGAAAGGACCGCCCTTGGCACCCAAAGAGACGCAGGTCGAGCTATCCTAGTGTCGAATGCCGTGGCGTGCAGTCGAGGTACTGCGTACCAAGTACGGGTAGTCTGTCGTCTCCTCGGAAAAAGTGTCCTGTCCCTCGTGTGACGTGCGAGCGACGTGAGAGCTAGGCAAAGGTGAGCCTCGGCGAACAGAGGCAAAGCTTGCGAGCTTGCGAGCTTGCGAGCCTGCGAGCTCCGGTTGACTCTACGTCGTCATTACTCAACCACTCAACCTGCCTCCCCCGGACAGCTCGTCCAAAGAGACGGCGTGGGCTGAATAAGCCAATGGGTCCAACAGACATGGCAATGTTCGCGTAGCGACGACACGCTTCCACAACACGGTTCGCGCTTCACGGCGGCGAAAACTGCTCGGCGCCGACGGCAAGACTGAGAATAAGATGGCCCATTGGTGGGGCAAGAAGCTCGTCACAGACTCACCTCACAGCTGGTGAGTTGTTGGGAGTCGGGCGCCTCGACAGCCTGTTGGCAACAGGACGCGGTACTTTTGTATCTTACTTTTGTAGCAGGCCAGCGCCGTTGAAGGAAAAGGCCTGTCAAATGACGAATCAGGAGGGACAGCGGACCGTCGTCGAGAATGCAAAGGCGCACAGGATGGATAGGGAACCAAGGCAAGACAATGCATCCTTCCCGCCCCAACGCTCTACTCCATTCCCTCTCTACAAAGTATCTCCATCAAAACGGAAAAAATACCGAGTGCAACCCCCTCCTCACGGGTGCAGTAGCCATGCAGCCCATCCTTGCGGGGGACAAAAGTACTGGCATGAGCCTGGCAGGGTACGATACGACGACGATGGAGCCATCCAGGCTGCCAGACACGACATGGCCAGGGACCCTAGCCCCAGCGGGCGTCAGAAATCAGAGTCAGATATTAGTCTGGTCAGTTCGAGGTCCTGAGTACTGCCCGGCTGGTGAGGAGTGAAGAGTGAGGAGTGAGGAGTGAGGCGAGAGACGAGAGGCGAGAGAACCAGGTCCAGGCCTGCCCCGGGCCCTGTTTTCGGTCTTTCCGTCCTGTTGGCCAGGGTGGCGCTGGAAATGGGATCTCCTGGCTTCTCCAGCCGCAGTACGACCCTCTGAGTGGGAAGCTCAAGATGGGTCAGTTACGACGTACGAATACACGGATCGTTATCGACAAGACTGGATAACGGGGCGGAGTGAGGGCAAAGGCGGGTTCAACGGTCGAGGCGCATCAACTCAAAACATCAACGGCCGCTTAGGACTGGTGGAAGAGGAAAAAGTCGCAGTGGACGCAAAAGTCGGGATAAACGGTGACGGGAATGAAAGGAACTAGGGGTAAAGGGAGAGAGAGAACGTGAGAGAGAACGTGAGAGAGAGAGGAGAGAGAGAGAGTACCTGACCATGGACATGGACGCGGCAATACATGATACAGGCTCAGGAGCAGTCCGTCCGTGGAGGATAGGCTCCGGGAGACAAAGGCCTGAAAGTGGCTTACAAAGGCAGCGTCAAGGGCGAACGCCAGTCACCACACATATGGTGCATCTCGGCGCCGAAAGAACACGCCCTCTGTTCACAGAGGGAGACATTTGTGGGTAGCGGTTCGAGTGCATTGTTTTGCAAGGGCGAGGGGGTTGTCGATCAGAATGTGACTCAACTGGGGGATTTGACAGCTGACAGTAGATGTTCCGTATTGGGTTCTCGTTAATACCTAGAGCTATGAACCAGGTCTGCTTACTGCTTATCTGGTGATGTCTACCGCTTTGGAGAGTGAGTATTTGATCTATTATCCTATTATTTCATACGCTTGTTTCATCTCCCATAATCTCTCGTGCCTTTGTCTCCTTTTTTTCTTTTTTCTGTCTTTTACTGCACTTTCTTTCTTTCTTTCTTTCTTTCTTTTCTGATAAAAAAATAAAAAAATAAAAAAGAGCCTGAAGAAATGCTCGTCTACGAAATGAAAGACAAGAAACGAATTCAATAGACAAAAACCATAAATAATGACGTATTGACAGGAACAAAAGACGGCGACAGCAAAAAAGGCCTTCATTGTGTGCAGTCACGGCCCAGCCCCGTAAACCCACTATTTCCAGCAAAGGTACCTCGGATCGCCGACGGAGATATGCCGCCATCTTTTAATTGCCGATGGCGAGCTCTTCGTAGCTCAAATGCAATAGCCAACGCTACTACGAGTTTTCAGAGATAGTTTGAGAATGCTCCAAGACGCTCCGATGAAAGACTTTGGCACGCATGAATGACAAAGTCTGACGGCCGTACTGAAACCAATGACAGACGTCCTTAGTGTACGAGGGAGCACACAGATACGCGAGCACATGGTGCGCTCAGCTAAAGTGTCAAATACAAGTCGAGCAGAGAAACACTGCCCATGCGCTCGGCGCTGGCAACAATTGGACTGCCACCGAGGGCGACGGGGAAACAAGGGGAAAAGGTCCCAGGGGGCGGGAGGACAGACGGTGGCCTGCCTGGCTGCTTGTTTTTACAAGACGGCGCGCGGCTACACAGCAGGGGCAGAGAGAGAAGTAGAAGCAGAAAGAGAAGCAGAAGCAGAAGCAGAGACAGACAGAAGCAGACAGAGACAGGCATGGCAACACAGACACAAGCACAAGAAACACAACCGAGACTGCGGCGGGCACTACTCGACGGGCACTACGCGACGGGCACCACACGGCATCCGGCGTACAGAACCACGGGACACGAAGCACAAGCACAAGCACAAGCACAAGCACCAGCACCAGCCGCGGAGCACAAACCACAGCACAGGACACAATGCGCCGGACACAATGCACACCGCCAGTTCTTGTTCTTGTCGAGTATCTGCTTGTGTAAGTGGTACCAGTGTACCGGTGCACTTGGATTTTGTGTTCCTGTGTACACGTCTGCCGGCGGCTATCTGACAGGGACCATGGAGTGCAACGCCGTATCTCGTCCAGAGAAGGAGACGGCAGCTGGGGGGGTTTGGTTGGACCACTGGACCACTCGACTTGATTTCTTGTCCTCTTTTCTTTTCTGTTCCTTCTCTTCTGTTTTCGTCATTTTCCTCTTCATTCGTCGATTGCAGTCCCTGTGCACAGCATGACACGAGGCCCAGTCCGAGGCCAGCAGGTCCCAATCTTGGCTTCGCTTCGTATCTTTGCATGCAATGGCAGAGTTGTTGCGGAACTTACCGACCAAAAGACCAAAGAAACGCCGTAGACCAAGAAACCAGGCATGCCTGGCGAGCAGGTTTTTTTTCCTGCTGGTGTATCTTTTAGTCCTACGATACCTGGACCGTACTCGTCTTTGGCCATGGTTCTTTTGTCTTTCGTCTCTTGTATCTTGCCTCCCGCTTCTCGACTGCTGGTTCCCCATCCATCGTCTCAACAAACGCCATCGACATGTCACCCGCCTTGAAGTGTTACCACCGAGGTGGCAGCCCATCCACAGTAGGTCACCCCTCGACAACTACTGGGTAATAGCCTCCCGATCTCTACAGTGGTCTGTCACGACAATTGACAATGGACTCCGTTGGGAGGAGAACGAGGCCATTGCACTGGTGATATCGCCGGCCGAGGCTGCGTCGTTTGTCTCTGTACAAAGTACGAGTAGAGAGGGATAGCCTTTGACCAACCCCGGCGTGTTCTTCGGACGATTACTTTGTAGGCTGGCCCGTTGCGGTGGTAGTCTGGCAGCTGTCTGTTGTCATTGGCGTCGAGACTGAGAACTGGGAAGATTGTCGGAGTCGGCTTTGGCGTGACCCTTTTTGGTGAACAAGTACCTTGGGTTGTGTATGTACCTCATGTCACCGAGCCACAAACGATTCCCACACCTCCCATCAGGCGGTCTCCCGACCTTTACCCATTCTGACCTTTCCCCTCTCGTCGCCCTCGCGATGTCTTTTTCCTCTTGTCTGGGTTTGACAAGTGGAGCCTTGTCGATTGCTGTGCCAAGAATAAAAAGCGAAAAAGGCGGGTTGTACGAAGTAAAGGTGAAAGGAAAAACATGGAAGAAAGAAGCTAGAAAAGCAAACAGGAAAAATCGACGGACCAAGGACAGAAAATACGGCGCCAGATAGTACTCAGTATGGGGCCGAGATGGGACCTCGGAAACGGAAAAAAGAGCGAGGATCGCTGTCAAAGAAGAGACGCAGAACACGACACTCGTAGGTAGGCGATTGGGCAATCCCCCCGTTCCGGGGCAGAGGCCGGCGGCTTTCTTTGGCTTCTCTGTGAAGTTTGAATGAAAAAAGGACCAATAGTACTTTGTAAAGACCAATAGAAGCCCACAATAGAAACAAGACCAGAACCGAGCACGACAAAGAGTATGCGACAAACACAACACCAAGTCGCTGCAGCCTGTTCCTCGAGGCATAGACGCAGGGCGAGACAGCTGGGGCGCAGTCGTAGAAATGACGACACCGAAACGAAAAAGCAAAACATGCAAGATCAGAGCAAAAACAGAGCAAAAGCAGAGCAAATCAACAAGAAAAAGAACAAGCTGTATGGTATGTCGTACGTAAAATACAAGTACGTCAAAAAAGGGGCGGCGGAGTTGTGACAGCAGCTTATGGAGCCAATTGCAACACCAACGGACTCGCGGAGCACGGAGTACCCGTATTGTGGGTTTCTTGGCAGCCTTTTTAACCTGCTAGCCTGCTAACCTCATTCTCCACCCCTTCACCCTTTTTTCTCCAACGAAACATGGATCCGCTCAGAATCCCGGGCACGACCGTAGGACCGTGGAAAAGACAGTGGCGGACTGTACTTGTGCACTTTGTTGCACTGTCACTGACTGACACATCTGTGAAGCTTTCTTCCAAGGTCCGAGGCCAGGAGGTGTTTTTGTCGGTGACTGACGGTGACGGTGATGGTGACGTCTTCAACTGGGTGTGGTCCATCGTCTTCTTTGGTTGACGCGCCGCTCGGCCTGTCAACCACGGGTCGTTCCCTGATGTCACCCTCTCCTCGGTTCTGGTTCCCCGTTCCCGTCCGTCTGCAGCTTGCGAGGTGGTAGCTTACCACCTGTTTGTCGGTGTGGAATTCGTCTTCTTTCAAATTTCCCCATTCTCTCTCGTGCAGACGAGTGCAGAAGATAAAGCCATCGCCTTTGTGCTTTGCCCTCCATCCACCCCGCTAGGACCTCTTTTTCTGTTGCAACTGCCCATCTTCCGCCTGTTTGAGATATTTTCATACTGAGCACGGCGTAGTTGCGCACCTGTCCACCTGCGCTTTGCTTCCTAAACGAAGGCTACTGGCTGTCGCGTCAGGCCGGGTCCAGATTCTTGGCAATGAGTTGCTGAAGATCCTCGATTGTGTGGCCCATGCATGGCTTCTGGTTTTCCGAGGCAAAGGTGACAGGGCGTGTGGTGTCGTGTGTCTTGTGTGTCGTGTCTCGTCCTCCGGACATGTGTCTTGTGTGTGTCTGTTGTCGTGGAAAGGGTCTCCACTGCACACTAGACCCCTTCTGTCAGACACGCCCCTTCTCCCCTATCCTTTCTATTCCTTCTCTTGTTCTTCTTCTTCTTCTTCTTCTGTACATATCCCATTTGACACCAGGGGGACCCGGTAGGGCCACTTGTCATGTCAAGTCATCGCGAAAAGACCACTTGGGGCAGGATTGGCGGGCTGGACAAAGAAGGACACCAAGCAAGCGAGGAGAGCAAGTGGAAAAGAGACTCCAAAAAGTCAAAAGTCCCACACACGATAGGTGGTGCAAACTTCCACGCGCGCATCGTATTTTCGTATCTAACCATCGTACTCCATAGTCGTATGGGGAGAGAGGGGGGGAGGATCCCAGTGTCGATCAAATTAGGAACCGGCGCTATTCCACTCGAATAGTGGCCGTGCCAGTTTGTCTTGGAGTCCAAGTCAGTGAGCTTGTCTACTTCGTACGAGTAACGTTGGCCTCTCGCTTTCGGGTTGCCATGGTTTTAATTTGCCCCAGGCGACAGACTGGCTTAGATGGGGCAGCTTTCAGCTGAAAGGTGCCAAAGGGAACAAAGAAAAAAAATAAGGACGCGAAAAAGAGAGAGGAGACATACGAGTTAGTGGCAGCCACTGACGACGAAGACGCTGGAGCTAATCGCTTCACGGTCAAGTGCCATGGCATGACAGCCAGGTTGCCGTATTAGTGGAAACCTTGTCTTCGGGCTTTTCTATCGGTTCCTTAGGCTTGTCTCTCTGGGGTGTTGTTGATGCTTGCGACGTACGAGTATTTGTCGTCTCTGCACTTTGCACCTGCACACCTGCAAACTTGTCTCGTATCTCGTCTGTCTTTTTCCCTTTGCCCACTTCATGCGCCTGTGCTGTCAGGCTTCTGTCCGTCAACAGGCACGACAGAAAAAGGGGATCGTCTCCGCCGCTAGCGCACAAGAGGCAGAAGACTGCGCTGGGCTTGGAACAGGAGAGATCAGCCCTTGCAGAAGCGTGGTCTCTCATTCTTTGTCGTTCTCGCATTGCAAGTGGCCAAAGGGCGCCTGATCGGTTGCTCGTCTCGTTCTCGCTCGTGCGTTGTGGTTTGTCTCGGAACTTTGTGACAGCCACGCTGATAACTGGAGTCGGGGAGGGGACAGAGGAGGCCCAGGCCAACACGTGCGCGCCGTACCCCGTACTCCGTAGATGGGCGAGTTGTGGTCTGCCACCATTTTGCGCCTCTTGGATGCCGGTGGTAGTGCCTGTGTCTCTCCTGGCATTTGAGATGAGCAACGTACATGTATTCAACGTATGTCGCCACAGCAGTCCGCCGTTCTGGATGTCGTTCAGTATCATCACAGCCTCCCTTTTCATCTCTCCTGGAACCTGCTTGCAGGGTTCATAATAAGGTCGTGCGTGACGCACCTTGAGTTGCCCCGGGCGCCCCTGGACCGTGGAGCATGCAAAAGTTGCAGTTTGCCCTTGTTGCGAATCACGGCGACAAGCTCCTTTCATCCACTCTCTGCCCCGGAACCTGGCAACTCCGTCTGGCTGTCGGTCCCGCGCGCTTCGCATCCTGCGTGCTGCGGCCGAAACAAACTGGCGCGTGCGCCGGCGAGCGGAAGAGGCAAATCGACAAGCTGTAGCCAGCCTCAACCAGCCCAGCAGCCTATTCAAGCAGCCCTGTCCGAGCAGCCCTGCCAGAACAGCATCTCGGAGGAACCGAACTTCACCCGTTGGACAGACAGTTGTCCCGTGGTGGCTTGCCCCAGGGCTTGCTCTCTTCTTCTCTGCTCGTACTCGTAGTCTCTTTGCAGTCGTTCGCTCGTGCGTTCGGGGCTTCTCCTTTGCCTTGGCCAGATAGGGGCCGAGTTCGAACGTGGACAGGGGCTGGCAGATACATCGTCCGGCATTGCGCATCCTCTTGCTCCACCGCTTGTCCTTGGTCTCTTGGAGGACCTCCGTCTTCACGTCATTCGGTCGTTTGGTCGTTGCGTGTCTGCCGTTCCGTACTGAGTAGCTCACGTACAAAGGTTGTCTTGTGCCATGTCTTGCGCCCCCCTCCCTGCTCCCGTCTAGCCCTGTTTCGCTTGACGTGCTTTTGCTGCTTTCTTTTTCTTCTCTTATTCTTCTCTTGTTCTTCTGCCAGTTTGGCATGCGCCCCTGCGCGCTGACCTTGCGACTCAAGGTCCACCCTCGCCCCCTTTTGGTCCCCAAGACAGCGCCAAGCGGCATCCAAGGTGGAAAGGCACAGGAAAGACAAAAGACAAGGCAGGAAGACTGAAAGACAAAAAGACACAGACACAAAGAACCCGGGCGTGAAAAAGGCCCGCGCTTTCGTCCGCTGTGTGCCGTAGGAGGGGAGCGAAGAGGGGCGAGGAGACGCATGTCGAGCATCAGCGCAAACACAAGCACAAGCTCGCTGTTCCACGCTTTATTTGTTGTCGTCGACAGCCAGGCCGAGCATGTTCTCCTGTTGCAGTAGACGGATGTTCTTTGTTTTCCGTTTGTGCTGTCCTTTCTACTCGTAGTCTGCTCTTGGCTTGTTTTCGTGTGCTTTGTTTCTCCTGCCCAGGCGGGAAATCCAGCACCTCGCCTGCCATGGCACCTGCCAGGCATGAAGCCTGTCTGAAAGTACGACAGCTGGCCCTGTGCGTTGAAATGGCAGGTGCATCTGGGTGCCTTTTTAGTGTTTAGTGCATTCTTGGGTTGGCAGGTGGGCTCAGTGCAGCGTGGGCTGGCCATGAATAGCACACACATTGCTGAGAACTAGCGCACATCCACTACGAAGCAAAGTCCCATAGCGCTCCTTCCTACGAGTACGAAGTATCTCTTGACCAGTGCACCACCGTTCTGTCACCACCGTTTTGCGTCCACCGTTTTGCGTCCACCGTTTCTGCGTTTGCCGTTTTGCATCCACCGTTCTGCAGCACACCAGTCATTCTCTTACTGTCGATGCTCAAACCACTGAAATTACAGTGGTGGCGGAGCTGTGCGTCCGTGTTGGCTCCTTCCCCCACCTAGCCTGTTTCCAAAATACTTCGTACGTCGCTGTGAGCGTTATGAAATACTTTGTAGTACGAGTATTCTAAGAAAGACAACAGGAAGGCGCCGATGGCCTTGTTTCATGCCGTGCACGTCCAGCGTATGTACTCGTTTAGGTGCATATCGGCAGGCAGCCTTCTCGTCGGCCTATGCGCATCTACCGCTACTGCGACGTACAAAGTACTCGCTCTTCGCATCTGGGATCCTCCCGAGCCGCCTCTCAGACCTCTTCTTCGCCCTTTGCCTAATTCTGTATCTGCCTGCACGATCCTGGCTCACGGTGACGGCCCAGAGCATCCTTCCAGTCGTCCGAGGACGAGCACAGTCCAAGCTTCTTTCAGCTGCGAGTTGTGGTATGTAATACGGTTGCGAGGAGAAAAAGTCCGAAAGGGAAAAAGGGAAAAGGGAAAGGGAAAGACGTTACTAGCAACGACAAATGCCGAAAAGCAACAGACATACGGGGCTGGAACACCACGCAACCAAGGGGGACATGAAGAGAGGTAGGCAGTTGGAAAAGAGAATAAGAAGAAGAAGAAAGAAAAGAAAAAAAAGCCCATGCCATATCATAGTGGCATGCTGCAGAAGTGGCCGAAAATGCCTCGACATGGCCCATGATGCACCCGCAGACGACGTCCAAATAAAACGGCAGCATCACACCTTCATTTCGCAGCGCTACAAAGGACTATTCCGTATTGAGACATCTGACTAGGCCACTGTCTCTGTCTTTTCTTTGCAACAGCGGATACAACCTGCCATTATCGCTCCAGTACTTCAGTACCAAAGCGCGCACTACGCTTCGTTTTGTGTCAAAGAGGTAGAGGTATGAGCAAGGGCTCAACCGGGCCAGAACGTCTAGACAAGGACAGGGGCTTTGTAAACCGCCTTGCCCGCAGGCCCAGCCGTGCTGTGAATCATCGGCACTCTTTTCGATGCTGTCTTGGGCATGCAGTACATGTAGGTCTAACAAAGTCTCTCAGCAGCAACTTGCACGCCCTTGATGTCCGGGGTTTGTGTATTGTTGTGATTCACATCTGCATCTGATAACGGCCACGGCTGGTGGGATACAAAGCGCGCACTACGCTTCGTTTTGCTAGGCTCGCGCTCAGCCGCCCTCTCTTTTTACACAAAGAGTTTCCAACCATACGAGCTGTACTCGTATGTGCTTATCCGCCTCGTCCCCTTCCCCTGGCCGCTCCTGTTGGCCTGTGCCAGTGAATGAAACGATGGTGATGATGTCGGTATGGCTGCGGCTACTGCTTTCTTTTTCATTCTTTTTCTATTGCGTGGGACCCTTCCTTGCGCAAATAGCATGTCGAAATCATGTTGCCCTTGGCTCACTCCATTCCCAGATCTTGACCTTGACCTTGTCTTATCCGTGTCCTGGTCCTTGTCTTGTCCGTGTGCCTGACCTGAACGGCTGTCTCCTAGCTCTCCTGAATGACAGCGGCATGTTCGGCGCTGGGTGTGGCTGGTCTGGTGACGGACGGGTCTAATGACCAGGTCAACAGGAACCAGCCGGGTGAAAACTGGACTATTTTGTACATGCAAAGTACATGTACGACAAAAGGTCCTGAAACCCCATCGGACAATTCGCATCTCTGATCGTCGTCCCGTCGGCCTTTGAACGGGCTATCCATGCTCTGGATGCACGACAAAGCCGGGGTCACAGAACGATGGACAGCAAAACGCAGACGGCGGTGGCTCTGAGACGCGAGTAGCTGCGACGGGATTGTCTCTGATCTCTGGTCTCTGGTCTCTGGTCTCTGGTCTCTGGTCTCTGGGCTGACTTGTCTCTGCTCTTCACCTGCCCAGTCGCCAATCTGTTCGTAGGAGGCCATGTGGCTACCGCTACTGGCAGTAGCGGACTGGAGAAGGACAGAGGCAACAAAAGAAAATACCGCCGTGGCATGATGCACAATAGTGCCCTCTGGGCTCATATTGTGGCCTCGTTCTTGCTTGTTTATGTACGGTGGGTCACCATCGAGGACGTTGGTAAGACAGCCATTTCGTTCCTGTAGCCCCTCTCGCCTCTTGTTTCTTTTTTTGGCAGCTCTCGTATCCTTCATTTCACTGCAGTTCACCTCTCTCCTCCAGCCGCAACGTGCGTCGCTGTGCCGCCCACCGGCTGCTTGGTCGTTTCTTCTTCCGCATTCTCCGCCACCTCCTCGCCGCCAACATCGAGCGTTTTCTTGTTTTCCTCGCGTTTCTTGTCTTTTGACCCTGCCACTGTTTCGGCTTCTGCACGGCCTGCATCCTCTTGTGCTCCGTCCACACGCCGCCGCCAGCGTTCGTGCTCCCCGTGCTCCCCTTTTAAACCTCGCCAGCGCCTTCTCGGTGTTCTGTCTGGGCCTGCTTGCCTTGCTTGCCCTGACGCCGGTCTCTGATCCTGCCGGGTCTGTTCCAGTGCGATTTCCGAGGCCGATTCTCGTCAGCTTCTCGTTTTGCTTGATTTTTCATCGTCTTTTCCCCTCGCTCTCTGTTCCTCGCCTCTCCATCGGTCGTCGTGTCTCCGTGCAAATCGCAAGCGGAGTCGATCCTGCGGGCTCCTCCTGGCATATTAAATCCAATTACACCTTGGTCGATCAGCAAATCCACGTTACAACCCGTTGTTTCTGTTTCTGTCCCCCATGTCCGTGCCCTGCGTGCGGTGTCTTGGGACTCTGGGAGCCCTAGGCGTCCTAGCGTGTCTGGATTCCCCAGGACCAACAGGGCGACTGTCGTATGCAGAGTAAGTCGAGGTTGTTCAAGGCGCCTTTACAGAAGCATGTAGGACACTGGCCAGATATCTTGATACGTAAAGTATCCGCGTCCAGGCAAGAAAGAGATAGCACAGGCGGCGAGCGAGAGAGAACAGAGGAACAGAGAAAACAGAGATAAAGGACAAGTACTTTGTAAACGAAGCGAGAGGAGCCTACGCTTTGTAGAAGAAGATGAAGCAGAAAAAGGAGAGTGAAGAAGAGACAAGTGGCAGAACGGCTTCTGGGCGTCTTCTTCTCCCGCGTGATGCCAATGCCACAACGCCGCAACAGGGCGATCGGTGACTCTCCACCACTGAGAGGGAGACTCTGACCAGGGCTGGACAGAAGAGGAAAGAGCGCGAAGAGCGCTATCCACACGACACCGTTCCACGATTAACCTTTCTTAGTGCTCCTTCCTAGTGCAGTAAGATGCTTTATGGAGCATTGTTTTCTCCGTGCTTGTCACCCTGTTAGGCGCTGTGGTCTTGGGTCGCCCCTGCCTAGTGTGTGCGAGATACCTGTACTTGTCTCGCTGTACCGGCCCCCGTACCTGCCTACGAGTACCTCGTACTGCTGCGCTTGGCCTACTGCCCAGCCGTCTGCCCCATCGCTGCTTCCTCAATGGGCCACTCCACGCGCACGCCACTGCGCGGTAGCGCCTCTCTACTAACACGCCCTCCTTCCCGTTCCAGTCTTGCACACGGGCACAAGTACCTAGATACATTGTCCGTCTTTTCGGCGAGTACTCAGGTATGTGTTTACTCGTACTTCGTACTTGCCTGCCCTTCTTTGCCTTCCTTCCCAGATGGGCGCAAGTCATAGCGAGCCTATATTACTACGCAGCAACGTCCAGCACTCTTCCGTCTTCTTTCTCTCCCACCAACACAACACCAACACACACTTCAACCCAACTCCCGGCCCATCCTAGCACCGCCCTCGACCCATGCCAGTCCACTACAGTCTCTACAAAGTCTGCCAACCTGCCACACCCCGGTCTCACCCTGTCCACTCCTGACGGTCTTCTTGTTCTTGACCATTGGCCTTGCTCCTGCAGCTCTCTTGTTACCCCCTCTCCGTATAAAAGGATATTGTTTCCCATTGTCTTGTTTGTTTCTCCTGGCCCAGCCCGAGAGGATACTTGATACCCTTCAATCTTCATTCTTACTATATCTTCATCACTCGTCTTTCGGAACGACCACCCGTATTGGCATCCAGCTATCTTACCATCCACACTCACACTGTGCCTTGACACCTCCTCGTCTTCGACTGTTATCCATTCTTCTCAACTGTATTTAATACCCACTGCCGCGCCCAATATTTCCAGGATCGACGTGCTGGACACTGTCTGCCTCCTTTGCAACAACTACACACCTCTTGCCCTTCCTTGCCGCCTCTTAATCACTTCCACTCTTCGCTCCTACGACTGGCTTCTCGTCTTCCCCACGACCTCGCTGTTCTGTTGACCGTCCGCCTAGCAAGATTCAAACGCCACCAACGCAGATCCTCCTCGAGGCTATGGAGTAGCCTCCCCGGCAGCATCAAACAGCATCTTCCCGCCCAAGTCCACGTCAACAGCCAGAACCCATACGACCAGCGCCCGATATGACCGCCGCCGTCATGAGAGGCTTCTCGACTTCTCGCTCGGCCTTTGAGCCGAGCAGCCCTGGCACACTGCACAGAGGCAACCAACTCGCACCACAGCACCAAGGAATGCCGGAAGCCGGTATCAGGAATCGGCGTCCCTGTCACTACCGCCCATTCGCGAGGCGCTGAGCTTCTACTATACCGGCCCATCCGACAGCACCGCAGGATCATCTAGGGCCACATCCGTGCCCTCTGGACCGCCGCGCCTGTCCCACTCGCCTCGCACCGCAAACGAATCACTCGCCGGACCGCGTGATAACACATATGTGCTATCAAACGACCACGGGCGAGAGATGCGCATGTCCCACTTTGACGCCGAGCGCGAGCGTGACGACCGCCACAACCAGGTCCCGAGAGGATACAACAGCACCATGTCCTACCACCACCTGGACCATCACCACGGCGAGTCGTCTGGTATGACGGAGGGCGCTGCCACTGGCTCCGTTGGATCATCACCACCCTCCTCCTCCGCCTATAGCACCATGGCCGACGGAGAGCCGTGGGCGCCCAAACGCTACACGGACTCGTCGAGCCACTTTTCGGCATCCGGCCGTCCCTCGCTTCCGGCTCTTGCACATACGATGGACGACCATCCGCAGTCGCGCCCACCACACCCATCACATCCTTCTCACGGTGGCGGCGGACCCGGCCCATACCAGCAGCACCCCTCCCGCGCCCAGTCCCTGTCAGGAGGTTCGATTGGCAGCTTTGACCGGGCCATCTTCCCCCCTTCGGCCTCATCGTCCGGTGCTGTTCGTCGTACGACCGGCACCCGTCTCGGTCATCATCTTCCTTCCACCGCCACCAGCAAGACGGCTACTACGGCAGCAGCGACTTCCGTGGACGCGCAATGTCCAGTAACCAGGGCTCCATGGGTATCCATGGTGGCATGATGGGTGGCATGGGCAGTGGCCGTCTCGGCGACAGCAAGCAGCGCAAGCGTCGCGGGAACCTTCCCAAGGAGACGACCGACAAGCTGCGGGCATGGTTCTCCGAGCACCTTCACCACCCGTACCCGTCTGAAGACGAGAAGCAGGACCTGATGCAACAGACGGGTCTTCAAATGAGTACGTCAACAGCATGTTTGAGCTTTGTTTGATTTCTTGTTTGGCTCTTTGCGATTGGGCATACACCAGCAACGTCTAGCTAACCACTCTTGTCCTCTTGCGTACAGATCAAATCAGCAACTGGTTTATCAACGCGCGCCGGCGCCATCTGCCTGCAATGATCAACAACGCCCGCGCTGTGAATGGAGCCATGTCCGGCGGTCGCAGTGTCGGCAGTGGCGGCCTAGGTTCCACCATGGCGGTATGGCCAGCAGTATGGACGCTGGCCTCGGCAACAGCGCGGCAGGTATGAGCCCAGGGGGTCTGCGGCACAAGGGCTATTCACTCCCAGTGAGCGGATGTACACATCACCAGAGCGCATGTACGGCCATTCGACCGGCAAATGGAGCCACGGCCCTCGTCCATCTACGCTGGCAGTGAGCACCATCACCGCGTCGACCCGCGCCACATCAGTCCCGCCAGTGATGACGACTATTGAATACACGCAAGACCAAGACGTGATGTACTACCAGCTACGGAGTCTTTCCAGGGCCATTATGAGACGCCGCATTGAGGCGTTTAAAACTGTTATACCCATATACGTTCGTTTACTATACGCAACATAGATACTTTATATCACCATTCAAATAATACGAATGACACGAATGACACAAATGATACGAATGACAAATGGCACAATTGACACAAGTGACAAGCCCGCCAAAGAAGCCAAAGTGCTTGGTATGAAAGAGACCCACTGCCACGACTCGACCCAGAGGAGCGACCTTGACCAGGGCTGGCTTTTCGACGCTCTGTTACAGAACACAGCTCCGCCTCATCCTGCCGCCGCAAAGCCAGAGCCCAGAGGCAGGGCAACGGCCCTCTCGTCAAGGCTGGGCAGGAAGAAGGACCGAAGACGGCTCTGATCTACAAAGAACGGCCTGAAAAAGTCCTAGCAGGACAGGACGAGCGAGGGACAGGACGCCGTAACGACAAGAGTACTTGCACAAGAAAAAGCGACAGGGGGACTTGTTTCGAAACAAGTGCAGTCCACAGGTTGACACACAGACCGACCGGGGGGGGGGGAGCTACTCAGTAGAGGTGGAAAATCACCCCCCTGTGAGTGGCCATCGTGCCCTAGTCCGACTTTTTTGATTCTGCCTGCATCGGGATTTTCAACACGACTCGTGCCGGCGTCTTCTCTTGCTGCTTTTCTTTCCACTGGCCTGATCTCCGGCCCGGCTGTCATGCTCAGAAGGGTTGCTTGCCATGGGGGGGGGGGGGGGGTTCGGCCTTTTTGTTTTCTTTTTCTTTTTGCTTGTCTGTTCTTTCTTTTCTTTTCACTGCTCGTCAATGGCTCATCCTACTCTCCTTCAACTAGGGCAAGGCAAATGCATCGCGAGAATGGCCGTGACGGAAGTACGTCAAGAAAATGCACAGAGGAGCACAGAGGAGCAGAATGACCCGAATTTGCCAGATACACTCCGTACACTCGTGAAAACAACGAGTCTGGCACTGCGCAGCGCAACATCTATATCCGTGCCTTGCGCTCATACCTTGTGGTCTGTATTACTCCGTACGGACATTGTGCGGCGAAATGGAGCACAGACTAGAGGTTCGGAAAGACTTTGCATGTGAAAACCGGTCATACAACGAACGCTCTGATGGCTACAAAGTTTGGACGTGTCTTGCACGAGCTACCAAATTTAAACCGCCCTCTCATTTGCACCCAGTGCCTCCAGTCCGACGCCGGCATCCAACATGACATGTACGAAGTAGTACTGTTGATTGAAGCAAGTCTGGTCATTCGGCTCGCATCGACCTTACTTCATCGCCCAGGCCCGTTGCCGTCTTCGTCTCCTCAAACAACGGCGGGCTTTTGAACTCGTTTAGAACAAGGCCAGGCCAGGGGTCGTGCGCTTTGCTTTTCCGGCAATGGGCCGCTTTGTCGACGGAAGAAAACCCTGTTCGTCCCAGCGACGGCCTTCTTTCCTCCTGTCCTCCTGTCCTCCTGTCCTCCTGTCCTCCTGTCCTCCTGTCCTCCTGTCCTCCTGTCCTCCTGTCCTCCTGTCCTCCTGTCCTCCTGTCCTCCTGTCTGCCCAGGTTGTCTTGCCTCTAAGAAGGATGATATCAGAACAAGGGTAAAGTAAAAGGTAAAAAGAAGAAGGAGAAGAAGAAGAAGAGACAATGAGTGCCAGTGATGCATTGACAAGCCAGAGACAGCTGAAGATAAAGACAACAAAGGGAGCCCACGCCCAACTAACCGGCCTGGCAGCAAGATGCGGCGGGTCCTCTCCCCTACCCTGGTCCGCGCCCCTGCACGATGGAGAATATCTACACTAAAGGGTAGTAGGACTCTAGCTTCCGCTGTCAATGCAAATGTAAACCAAAAATAAAACAAGCGAGAGAGAGAGAGAGAATACTTTCCAACGGAAACGGGCAAATAAGTAATGAGAAGAGACACGAGGAGAAAAGAGAAGGGACACGAGGAGAGAAGAAAGGCAAGTACAAAGATAATGAGCAGGTTGCCGAGTTCACGCAAATCCTTCTCGCAATCTACTTTGGCCTTGCTTCTTGGCCGACCCAAGTCTTTTCCGTCCAAGTCGATCTTCCGTTTCACCAAGCTGTCATCGGCTAGAGCCGGAGTGAAAAGGGCGCCATCGAGCCAAGTTGACAGCTGCGCGGAGAAGCAGGAGGAGGCGTGTGCAGCTGCATATGAATTTCGACTTTTCTCGTGTTCCGATCGGCGCCACGTCAGAATAAAAGACGAAAAAAGAAGAAAAAAAAAAGACGGTACTCGTACCTGTAAAATGGCGGGCTTGCTCCGTATGTACAAAGTAGGTCCAAGTCTTGTCCAAGTGTGCCAAGCAGGCATGAGGCGACGTGTTTGTCACCCTCCTTTGCATCTCACCGCAACAGCAACGGAGCACGGAGAAGAGCAACGGAGATGGTCTGGGAGAGCGACCTACAAAGTCGTCCGGGTGCTCTGGTTTGTCCGCTGGGCAAGCTACGACGTACGTACTTGGCACGGAATGCAACAGTACGACGCCAACGTCGTATTCTCTGCGACCTGCCCTCACCCCGGCAGCTTCCGAGCCAGACGGGCCACGAAGGAAGAAAAAGGCCCAAGGGGGGCCGCTTGTTTGCGGAGAACAAAAACAGGCGAGAATGAAGCGACCAAGGATGCGGCCTATGGACTATGGACTATGGACTACGGCTACGGTCTTTGACTATGGACTACGGCAACGTGAGAGCCCAAGAGTCAATCAGGAGCAAACAGGAGGGGTGTCGTGCTCCCGTTCTCTAGCAAGGTTCTGGGCGGCCAACAGGATGACAAGACCAGATGAATGGCCCAGAGAGAGAAGCATCAAATAGAATGCAACGTTGACTCCGGGATCCGGGGCTGTTCGCTCCACCCAGTTGTTGTACTCTTTATCCTGCACCTGTCAACAGCATGACTTGCATGAGAGTAAGTTGGCTGCTTGTTTCGTACTCAGTATCAAGACGCAGCCATCTGCGAAGCATCCCTTTTCGAGTCTTGCCTCGGTCGTGAGCCATTTCTTGTCAGCCTGCATCTCGCGCCTTATTGGGGCGCGTTATGCTTCCTCTACTGTTTGCCATTGCCCTTTGCCCTTTGCCGTTTGCCGTTTGCCTCGTTACTTGCCATGTGCCGAACAGCCAGTCTGGGTAGTGCGAGACATTGCATCTGCAGTAGCTATTTTAGAGTCTGTCATGGAGTCTGTCAACTCTCTTCTCTGCTTACCTACAAAGTACTCGCTTCGTCCCTTTCCCTCTCCTCTGGCTTGCGTCAAGATTGCCTACGTCGTACTTTGTACTTCGTAGCTGCGCCCTCCCATCATTAGCTCAGTCGATGGGGTGAACTAAGACCGCACAGCCCAGATGTCAGGCTTTGTTTGCCCCTGACCGTGCATTTCTGTTTTCGCGACTTTATTCGAGGCAATTTCCCCTCTTCGTTTTCAGCTTCTACTGTCACCTCCACTCCGCTGTATTCCCGTGCCTCGTTCGCCCGGGCCCTGTCCATTGACGACGGCTGCAAAGCAAATGGGCGAGAAAGGCGAAGGCGAGGGCGAGGGCGAGGCACAAGAGTTTGTCGTGACAAGGGTGTTGGACCGACGAGAAAGCCTCCCGTGGGTCCAACGTCCAGCAACGCTGCCGAGGACCAGCCTTGACTCCAGTTCGCCCAGGTGATCCCAACAGGCATCCTGACTGGCCATCCTGGCCGGCCATCCCAACAAGCGTCTTCTGCAGTCGTCCACGCAGTGGAGGATCCTGGCATCGTTTCATCCGGACACTTGACGCTCTCTCACGGGGCCGAGCAACAAGCGGCCGAGCAAAGTCCCTTTCCTTTTTCCCTTTTCCCTTTTCTTTCTCCCTTTCTTTTCCCTTCCCCTTCCCGTTCCCCTTTCCTTTCCCTTTCCCCAACTAGGCCAGACACGATACGGATATACGCTGTAGTACGACGTACATGTAAGTGCGGACGTCGAAACGGACTGCGCCAGGCCTTCTGCACGACGTAGGACAGACTGCTCCGTGCATACGCCTCCTTGCACAAAGCGTCCTGCCATGCTCACGTAGAACATGACAACTCGTCAGATGGCCACGATCGTGTCTCCAAGAACCGGCCGTGAAACGAGCGTGTCGGCGTCCTGTGCCTGCCCTCCACCTACACACAGAGGCTTCAGGAAGGACAGGAGAGAGGGCCGTACAGACTGACAGACGAACACGAGGCCGAGGCCGAGGCCAAAGCACGACAGGAAGACGGCGGCACGCAGCGTCTGGACAGGCAGAATGCAGTTCTGGTGGCCAAGGCGACCAGAGGGAGGACTGCAAAGGCACAAGAGGCGCCATGGGCGTGCTACGAAGCACGTGTCCGACCATGTCCAACATTACACGTGCCAGACCTTGTCGTCGTTTGTCCTTTGCGAAACAGGACGGTGCTTTGTGGCACAGGCGATGTCACAGTTGACAATGCACATGCCTCCGGCTGCAGTCGACAGAGCCACAGGACACAAAAAGACTGGATGCAAGACTGGAACGAAACAATAAAGGCACATGGCCAGGCAGCTGGAGCCGAGCACGTTGTCGCTGCTGAACAAGGACCAAAGACATGGGACTCGAGCAGGGGAACATATGAATATATGAATATAAAAATACATGTTCAGCACCGTTGCCATCCCATGATGCGAGGGCCACGGTGCTGACCAGTCCTTGGCAGCGTCCCGTCTTTCTGCTGCACCAAGGACGCATACGCCACGCTTTATGCCTTGCGGCCACCGGCGCCTCCGAGTCGGTACATGACAGGAACAGAAGAAGCTTGCCGCCCTTTGCCTCTCCGTATCACAGGCCCCTCTACGTCTCGGCACTCTGCCACTTACGAAAGAGCCACAGAACACAGAGTACAGGAAAGCGTCTTTTGTCACCTGAAAGAGCGGTGACGGGTCAACAAGATGAGAAGACGGAGAAGACGGAGAAGACGAAGAACACAAAGAACACAAAGAACACAAAGAGCACAAAGAACACAAGGAACAATGCACAATGCACACAGCATGGGGCTGTACAGAGGCAGCCAACCCTCTTCCATATTGCGTCGTGTCTCAGCCCGGAAATCTGCGAGCATAGAGTATGGCATCTCGTGTTGTCTGTATCTTGCAATGTGCGAGTCCTGTCTTGCATGCATCTGTCATCTTGCTGTAAGCAATTGTGTCAGGCGAACACAGTGTCACCAGGGGACAGCACGAGAAGCTAAATTAGATACGCTCTGCATGCCGGCAAAACGTCGTTTGTAGAAAGACTTTTACCATGTTCCTTCTGGTGCCATACCCGTACGTCGTAGAAGCTCGTTTCTCGATGGCCCACCGGCTCAGGAGCAAGTCCGAGGCTGCGTGAGAGTCACCTGTACATTCACGTGGATATTACGTGGATATATATCGCATGCCCTGGAGGTACACGAGCTTTGACACTTGCGACTCTCTCTACTCTCCCACGACCAGTCCGACCAGTCCGACCAGTCCGACCACTCTCATGGCACTTTGCCACGACATACATGTGCTGAGCTGACCACAATGGCGAGCAACTACATACGACGTACAACACACAATCCAAGCTACCATGCCGTCTCTCGTAGTCTGTCGCCTCTTTGCCCTCGGGCCTCCGAAACAAGACAGCTGTCAAAGTGCCAGCGGAACATTTCGCCGGCCGGGGAGTGCGTGGGCACATTGGGCCTGTTTTGCGTCCTTGATGCCTGGCTGGCCGGCTGTCGAGCCAGAGAGGCAGAAGGCCGAGCCGAACGAGGCAGTGCCTTTGAGATGCTGCAAAGAGAGTCAAAAGGTCATCCGACCCGGAGGAGATCTCAACTCGCTCCATATCCAGCATGACCGCCCAACGTGCTCCATGCCTGCCACCTTCTGGCCATTGTCTCTGTCCTTGGTCGTCCTTTGTCTCGGGACGGTGCAGGGCAGTTCGGGGCAACGGGGCGGCGTTTTACGGGAGTAGCACAAGATGAACCAAAACAAATGCACTGACGAAAACGGGCCATGTCTGTATGACATGGAGAGGGCTCAACATAGGCCAAGATACGACGTGCTGGGGAGGAGGATGAAAAGCAAAGTACGGACCTGGATCAGCGGGTGCCATGGTGTAGCTGATTCAATTGACGGTGTACTCGTAGAACACACGCTGGCATACGATTTCAGACGTATAATACGAATCTTGTGGGGTGTGGCGTATCGAAACGGATCCCGAGGGACGTACAAGACACACCGATACAACCTCGAGTCAGTGGAGCAGCTGCCAGACGATAGACGGCAGACGACAAACGGCAGACGACAAACGACAGACGACAGACGACAGATGACCGACAAGGATGGCAACCTTTGGGCTGTAGAAGAGAAAAGTGGGCGTGGACGTGGGCGTGGGCGTTCGGCCAACTGCACAATGTCGCCCGCCAGCTCTGTGGCATCCGCGTGCGACGTGTCTCTTGGGCGTCCGTCCTATCGACGATCCGAGTTGCATTTGCACTGGCATCTGTATCTGCATCTGCGTATGCCTTTGCGTGACTGTTGATCTTTTGACTGCCCACCCACCGTCCGTCGGCCAACAACATCAACGACACATCAACGACACATCAACGACACAGTGACTGCCTTTCGCTAAAGCAAGCGGATCCCTGCCACAGAGGCAGATGGGAAGAGGAAGCAAGAAGAGGGTGTAGAGGTGTGGTGCACAAAGTGCAATGCAAATCCTCTGAAGAAACAAAAAGGAGGGAAGAAACGGAATGGGGAAACATAGGGAGGCATAGACGGAGATCTCCGAGTATTCTTCCCTTCGATTGTTTATCCTGGACAAGTCAGCCCGCGAGATATTTGGCATACACCCGTAGACTACGAGTATGCGCCCGAGAGATGAAGCGTGCATGTACGTGTACTCCGTATGTTGCCCAAGCCTCCCTTCCCTCACTTCATGCAGGTATCGTGCATTGCAGGTGCATGTGCAAAACGTATCGATACGACTGGATGCAGGAGGAAAACACTACTTTATAGACATCTTTGTGGCGGTACAGCGCAACGGGGGGCTGCATGGGAAAAGAAGAATAGACAAGTGCTGAGCAGGACAGAATACCAAACGAAGGCCGAGAAAGAAACAAACGGACCAGGGGACATTGACTGGCCCTGCGCCTCGTCCTGCTGTCACTGGTTCGTCACTGGTCGTTCACTGGTCGTCACTGGTCGTCACTGGCCATCGCTGGTTGGATGACCTTGAGCAGGGGCTGCTCGGAGGGGCAGAGGGAAGAAAGCAGCAAGAAAGCACAGTCAAGTCCGACATGCATGCAAATGCAAAAGACGGCGTGCGGCCAAGGATGTTTCGGCAGCGGGACAAGTGGTACGGGCGGCAAAGCACGTGGAGAGGTTGGACCGAGAGCACCAGCAGGGCCATGGAAGAGAAAGTGAACGTCTTGGAAAACACAGAACAAAGGGCAGCCAAGGACCAGCCAAAGACTGCATCAGAACCAGACAAGCGGGCATCTGCCTGCAGCAAACACCACGATCTCCGGCAGCCTGGGACCTGAACAGACACCCGTCAAAACCCCCATGCTGCCGTGCCGTCCTCTGCAAAGGGTCTGGTTGCGCCCGATTCTCCGCTCATACTTTGTACAGAACCCCTCTCCATCCGGTCCGTCCTCCACTCTTTCTGTCGTATGGATTTTGATAAGCCGTGTCGTGGGTGGAGAGAACTTGGCATAGGGGACGGGGGACGGTGGTTTGAGATGGGCCGATGGACCGTCCCACTGGCCGGTCGCAACAACGAGACAAGCTGACAAGGGGGCCTGGCGGCAGATCCTGTTGACCAGGCGTTGAAGACAGCACCGGGAGAAGAAAAAGAAGCCTGGAAGCCATTGACGCTGGCCCAGACTCGACCCAAAGTGCCGAAAGACGGTCCGGACAGGGCGGGCAGATCGTTTTGCTGAAACTGGTACGGTTACAGAGTGGACTACAGGACCGATTTGCAGACAGGGACAGACAAGAGGAATCCGCAGAGTGGTATCTGTGCGCCAATTGCCCCTGGTCGTTGTCTGTTGGGCTCTCTTTGTCAGCGGCTGTCTGCAACGCAGCCCCTGGCCTGACCCGCCGGCTGGTACGAGGATCAAACCGCATAGGGTGGTCGATTTGGGGTCTGATGCGGCCTGAACCTCGTACTCGTACGTCGTACAAACGTCGTATGGCGGCTCAGATACTTGTGCAATGACGCATGGGCATGGGCATGGCAATGTGCGGGACGCGGGTACGGGCGCGTTCGCAGTGGCACGCCTGACACGAACGACAGGATCGTCTCCTTCTTTCCGGTAGGTTCGTACCCAAGTTGCGAGAAGAAACCGACATCGGCTCCGTCGTAGTATCGTGGGTCGACAGGGTGATGGCACGCGAGCTCTCTTTTGTGTGCCGTGAGTATTGAGCCGTCAGAGTCGCCATGCCGAGCGGATCCGTTTTGGAAGCATCCATCATGAGAGTCGGTGAGCAGACCGTGACGTCGACTGGCTGCAACGACGATCCGGCACTCCCTCATCCACAAAGTACTTTGTAGAACAAATCGGATCGCTGGTCTACGGCGAGGTGCCGGGAGAGTTACTGTTTCGCTGAGAGTTGACTTTGACAGCCAAGGTGCAAGTCACAAGGGACAGCACCCGCTCCTTGTGTCGTTTGGCCAGGGCCCGGATCCCCCTGTGCTTCTGTGCTTCTGTGCTTCTTTCCTTGTCTCCTTTTTTCCTTCTTTCGTTTCTTCTTCTTCTCAATAGACCCACCCTGTGCAAAGCAGAGCTGTATCATACTCCGTGGCGTCTGCATGCCAACAGATGCGGTCTGCGGCCCAGTACCACGACGGGCTGCTTCTCGAAGCCGAACTTGTCAAAGGCCAGCCAGCGTACGTCGCACTCTTGATTGGATATCGAGAGGCTGTCCACCCGATCCTTCTGGCCACACTGCCCATCCGCAGCTGCTGGGGCTCGTCACTTCTCACTCACCACACAGCCCGCTCGCATCTTGCCCTGCTTCGTCTCGCCCCCTGCCCGTTGCATGGCCCTGCCGCTGCGATCTTGGTTGCATGTTCGGAGTACGGAGTACAGCGTGCCAGTGTGCTTGCACAGCGTACTCTACCCGCAGCAAAGGCGAAAGAAGAGCGGCAAGGCGAAACGTGGCATGGCATGGCATGGCACGGCACGAGACACCGACACAAGCCACAACGTGGACGGCTGGCGTGCATGCGTAACCTAGACGGTAAGATGATGGGGGCAGTGAGAGAAGGCGAAAAGGGCGAAAGGGCGAAGCCTCAAATAAGATCAAATAGAAGCGAGATCCGCATGGACAAATGTAGCACAAAGCACACAGCAGCGAAACGCAAAACGCAAAACGCAAAACAGCCCGGACAGCGTGGAGGCAAGGACCAGAACGACGGGGCTCCGTGCCACCTATCATTTCAGCAAGACAAAAGACAAGAGAAAGAAGAGAAAACCACACGCCGCCCTTTCGGCACGGCGCGTGGTGCGGTCGACGGACTGTCCTGTCAGTCTCCTGTCCAGTCTCCTGCCGCTCAGTCCACCCGTCCCAGCTCCAGATGTTCAGGCCAACCTTGACGCCCTGCCGCACCCGCAGCCCGGCGTGCCACGTCTCTTCGTACGCCTGGCCAGTGCCGTCGGGCCGAAAGTTCTCCCAGAACACGGCATTGCCCACGGCCGGCAGGAAGACGACGCCGTGGGGCTGTCCGCGTCGACAGTCTCGCGGCTGTTGCCGTGTACGCCGCTGTCTTCGTTGTCTTTGACGGCGCCCGGGCACGCAATGAAATTGCACCAGCGCGTGTCGTTGCTCCCGCCGATGCAGCCGTGGAAACGCCGTCCCGCCGCCGAGCAGCGGCTCATGACCGTTGCCTTGCGCGCTGTCCAGGCGCCCGTCGTCCACAAACACCATCAGGCTCGAGACCCGGCCCCAGCCGCCCGTCGCTGCCCCCGACCGGCTCCAGTCGTAGTGGTAGCTGTAGTGCCCCGACGGCGCCTGGTACCGCTGCACACGCAGCCGCTCGATCCACAGGTCGTCGCGCCAGCCCTGCAGCCGCCGCGCGCGCGCCTCGATGCAGCGCACAATGCGTGTCCGCGGCACAACAGCGACCTCCGAGTCGCGCACGCTGGCGTTGCGCTGGACGGTCCCGCCGCCGTCGTTGGTCACCGTCGACGCCTCGTAGATGGGAGTGCTGTCGAGGTTAGCAAACGGAAGCGTCCTGATCCTCCGCAGCCGCCGCCATATGCCTACCTGATCTCAATGAGATGCCGCCGTTCCTCGAGCGAGAGAAAGTTCTCGACGTACAGCACCAAGGGCGCCTTGCTGAAGATGTGCACCGTAGAGGCGTCCTCGGGGCAGGTTTCTGTCTCCTTGCCCCCGGCCCATGCTGCAGAGTCGCCGTCGTCCTCCAATGCCAGCAGAGCTTTCGTTGATCGGCGGTCTTGGCGTTGTGGGCAGCACAGGGTGTACCAGCACCCGAGGGCCACCAGCCGCAGAAACAGGGTCTACTACCAGCCCCACTGCGATAAAGGCCAAAGTACATGGACAAACGTGAACATTTCCGAGTTGTGCGGTTCAAGCGGGATTGGTGCCGGTGTTGTGAAGACCATTCGTGCCTGTTGTGTTTGTGTTTGTGTTTGTGCTTTGAGCAAAGCACAAAACAACACAAGAAACACAATCAACACGCGGAAGAGGCGGAAGACTCGATCATCTGTTCTCCGAGCGCCCCGCTAGGTGAATACGGCGCCCGTCTACCCGGAATGTGCCCCTGAAGAGTATCTTACGCGTAGTTTGCTGGCGCATCGTCGCGTGATAGTGGGTTCGACCGCTGGAGCCGTCGCCATTACACTGTACAGATGCCCGACGAAAGCTGACCCATTCAACAGAGGCGTTCATATGCTGTCTCGATCTAGCAAATGCATAGCATTTTATGATGAATAAATGTAGCAGGTCAGTCGTCCATTCTGCTGAGGCGACAGACATGGCCTCCTAACAGAACTCCTGTCAAGACGTAGCAATTCATCTCTCCCACTCTCCGTCGCCTTCGCCTTGACCTCACTGCCGGTGGTCGACTGTGCTCCAGCCCGTGCTATCAAAGTCGCCCGCCTGCAAGAACGTCGTCCAGGGATCAAAACCTCCGGCTGGCCGCCAGTTGCACCACCTGACACAAGAGCTTGGGTCGCGGACGCGTCTAGCCCAGCTGTCACAGCTTCAGCCAGCGGCGTATAACAGAGCGACGGCTCCATCGGCAACGTTACGCGGGGCTGCATGTTCCGTCCGTCGGGTCGTCGCCAACAATCGGCATGCCCAAGAACGCTACAGCATCACGAGACCGCCATGCCGACGACAGGCGCTGATAGCCCGCCCAAAGGTCAGGAAGTGAGACAGTTGAGACCAGGGCCTTTGCAGTGTATGGTTGCGGTTGCGACACAGACGGCCGTGATCCGCCACGGCTGTCGATCATCTCGACGACGGCTGTCCCGTGTCGCTCAGATCCACCCCAGCCGTCCACTCACCTGGCAGAGCATGCCGTCGGCGGCATCTCGGCAGCTTCGGAGGCTGTAGTCGCCGTCGCTTCTTGTTCAGGTCGCCCGTTGCGTTGTGTTGTGTCGCTGTGGTTGCCTTGCGGCACTGTCTACGGCACGCCCAGCCGCCTTGCCCACCTCCGTCTCCTTGCAGTACGAGCCGCACATGGTCGTGGAGCCGGCCGCACAGCACCGCTGCGACTTCATCACCTTGTTGTTGTGGGCATCGATCAGCGGCAGCCGGCCCGCCATGGGTGGCTGCTGCAGGAGTGTCGCGACACGGCCGAGCGGGCCAGGACGGGCACATAATGGCCGGCGTCGACGGCCCGGTGGCTGTACCGCTTGAACCAGGAAAAGTGCTTGGCCGTCGCCAGGCCGTTGCGGTCAATGTCCATAATGGCCTGGTGCAGCAGGAGACGCGTGACATTGTTGGTGCGCCCGTTGTCCATGCAGCGCATGATGAACTCAATGTACCCGGCCGTCGTGTCGGCGGCTTCGGTGTCCTGCGTCTGGTTCTTTGCATGCATCATCGCTTGGTAGACAAAGACGGACGTGGCGCAGTACAGCGACAAGGACGCGAGCGGACTCTTCTACGCAGCATAAGCAAAACGACAGGTAAGATACTCTCCCCGGTGTCTTTTAACAGTCTCGCGGCAGCCACTTGACTTACATAGCTCCCCGCCATGTGGCTCGTCTTCTCGGCGATCTTGACAATCTCTAGGGCGGCAGTCGACATGCGGTCGTAGCAGCCCTTGACGACTGCCTCGGGCATGTCGTGGGCCTCGGCACGCTCGACGGCCGCATTGTGCAGGCAGATGGTTGCCGCGTGCAGATTCAAGTTGGTGTGCACGGCGACTGGGTCCCGGAAGTTGTTTGGCAGGCGGTAGCGCTCCGGCAGGAACACAAAGGCCGACAACAGCTTCGTGTCGAGGCTGCGGTGACGCTCCCAGAACGGTCCATGCTCAAAAGTCGGCTGGCCGGTCGCCAGCCTTGAGCTGCACATGAAGCAAGATGGAGTTGAAGAGATGGCACACCACTATGGCGCTAGAAAACGTCGAGTACGATGACCCCGAAAAGATGCTGTCGATTGCGCAGGACGGCTGCGGTCGTCCTTGAGCAAACGCCTCTTCGGAGCTTGGCAAGTGTGTCGTTGCCTATATATGATATATGTGAGTACAAAATCGGGACAAGCACGTTGTAGGTCGAGCAACACGTCAAGTATACTGACATCGCTGGCATTGATCAGGGTTGGCCAGCCGGTCGAGATGGAAGCGTGGCTGTCAACACAGAAGGCGCCCCAATACACGCGCCGCCGCTCCTCCAGCTCGGTCCAGTCCTCCGGTGGCTGCAGGGTAGAAGCAAGACGATCGCCACTACTTTCGCCGTCCAGGCGGTTGAGGCCCATCATACCGACAAGACGGGCACAGCGCGCACAGCTCATCGCAGCCCGCGTAAAGAAGAGGCGGCGGGCCTCGTATGCGGCCAGGAGGGCCCATGCTTGTGCATGCCCAATGGTGATGAAGTGCTCTCCGTGGCCCTGTTTGGTGTCAGTACGGGCCGATGGCTAACTTGATGCACCACTTGTCCAGCTGTACCTTCATCTCGTCGTTTTCGAGATACTGTCTAGCCCGACGGTAGAACGCATCGTGAAAGCCAGAATACGTGCGGTGTGCCTGCGAGGACATGGCCCAGATGGCATACTGCAGTCCCATGGGTGGCCGCAGGTGCGGCGCAGAGTGGAACGCTCGGAGGTAGCGAGTCTTGTGGACGATGGGGATGAACATGTGCTGGTTCTCGAAGTAGGCAGCGTGTCTGCACCGGGCCCGGATCAGTACTCATTCTGGACAACAGACACAGGACGGCCAAGGGCAGCCTACAATGCTTCGATCATTTCGTAGGGAGGCAGCGATTCAGACATGCCGAGATCCACAAGCTCGGTCGGAGACGCGTCCTCGCCAGCAGGGGCACCACTCCGAGCCGGCCCGCCGTGGTTGGGTACGCCGCCCTGTTCAGCCTCGGTGATGACGGAGAAGAGACCCGTGCCATGGCGGACTGCGTGTCCACTGCCATATTCTGCACCGCTCTCGTCCGCAGCACTCCTCTTGCGGTCGAGACCAGGCGCCTCCTTCAGCAGGCCTCCACCTGGGCTTCAGGCATGTTAGCTGGGTGGAACGGCATGGATGCGAACAAAGATGCCAATCAAGACATCAACCAAGACATCCAAAGACATCCAGAATGCACAAGACTCACCCAAGCGGGCCTCAATGTCCTCGATATTGCGGCGCTTGAGCATGGGCTTGCGGCGCGACTCCGGGTACACACACACGGTGCCATCGGTGGCCTTGGTGCAGCGACTGCATGCCGGCTTCGTGCGGTCGCACTTGAGCTTGCGCGCGCGCAGGCCACGCAGGCCAAGGGCTCCAGCTCCTGCTGGGGTCCAGGGAACTCATCCCTTAGGTCGTCATCCGAGGACGAGGTGTCGTATGCGTCCATGCTGGCTGGTCAAGTCGAGGGAAGGGCTGCCGAATGGGAGCGCCGAGTAGCAGTCGAGTGTCTCGAGTGCCGACAGGTGTAAGATTGGCGAGCCCAAAGGGCTTCGGACACCCTAGAAGGCCGAAGAGGGAGGGGGTGAACAGCCTGCGGATGGGTGTCTGGCCGGGGCGAGACGTCGAGGAGGGCAAGCAATGAATCAGTCCCCCGTCTTCACAGGGTTCGGAAGTTTGTTAAAAGGCCGAGGAGCAAAAGATTCACCAGATTGTCGGTATGTTGCTTCTCTCTTTATTGTCTTTTATTCTTTCGTATCGTTAGCTGTGTTGCTCTGCCCGGATCTGCTTCTGCAGCCTTGTTGCTATAAGGCCTATAAAAGCAAAACGATGAGACGCTTGGGTAAGTCGTGAGCTATGAGTGAGAGCCTTGCCTGTTTCATCGTCTGCGTTGCGTTAGTTTTTTGCAGTCCTCTTCCTCTCCCAGGCCCCTCTGCCTTTTTATTTGTAATCTGCAAGCCTGGCACGACAAACAAACAGAAACTGCTCAAGCGTATGTGCTGACGACTTATCTCTTCTCACGTCTGAACAAAGAGACAGGATTAGAAACTCGATTCTTCTCGCTGCGCAAGAACATACTGCCCTGCCGTCCCTTGCCCTCTCACTCCTCACCGTTCCCGGTGATCGCCAGAGCCACGTCGGTCACGAACCAACCAGCCAAAGGTATTAGTTCACAAACCCGCGGCATGTGGCAGCAGACAACGCATCTCGGACTTCTTAGTCGGTAGGATTTTCGTCCGAAGACCGACCATAACTTACTCAGTATTCCTCACTGCTCCGTAGGGAACCCCCACAATGGCCTTTCTGCGGGGATCTGCAGCACACCATACCCGCAACGCAACCACCACGCAAACGGTGGCCGCCGGGATGCCTAGAACCGGCCAACCGGCCCCGGATCTGTCGGATGATGAAGCAGAAACACAGAAACAAGACGCCTACCTCCGATATCTCGTACTCTCCACACCAAAATGCCTTGCATCGCCGCTTTTTCGTATTATTAAGCTTCTTTGCTTAGGCGATAAACCTGGCGAGGCTTTGGGTGAAGTCAGACTCTGCCCAAGAAAGCGCAACGGCTCGCAGAAGAGCACTCGTCACAAGGCGCAGACCGGCGTCGTCACATCAGAGATGCAGATTGCGTGAGCACAGAGATCGCGTCTTTGGTGCAGATTGCGATGATCATGGCCTAAAATAGGACACATGTCAGATTTGATTCAAAGGGAGCCGAATGGCAACCCCTGTCTTGACTCCGTTGGCGGAGGTCGTCTGCAACGTCCCATACGACTCGCAAATCGTGCCAGAGAAAAGAGACAAAAAAGAGACAAAAAAAGCAAGATTAAAAACATGCTGACCCGTTCCCCAGGTTGACTCCATTGTGAGGCCGTATCCTAGTGGCTCTCATCTAAATTTTCCGTCGCTATCCCAATGCAAAAGATGAAACAAAATCCCAAAAGAATCCTCACGCCTCTATATAATTCAGAATCCAAAAGAAAGGAGAGATGACAAAAAGGAAAGAAAGCCAAAAAGAGGTAATTGCTCAGCCCTGGATGGCAGTGGCCATCCAGCCGAGCTCGTCGACCAGGTCATCCAGACCGCTTCTGCTGCCGGCGCCATTCAGGCTGTTGCCGGGGACCAGTGTTGCCGTGCTGCCCGTCAAGCAGCGTCCACGAGGTGGTGGCGGTGGTGACGGCGCTGCTGCGACTCAAATTCGGGCTTGCTGCTCGCACCCTGGAAGGGGTGCTCGGGCGGGGGTAGGAACAATACAGTCGGCTCCCCTGCTAGGGATTCAGCAGCGAGCTGGTCGCTGTCGTCATCCTGTGACTGAAAGGACAGGGCACCCGACATCGACAGCATGGACATGGGCGAGAGCGACATGGGCGACGCGGTGCTAGCACGGAGCAGGTCGAGGTTGAGGTTGAGCTGCGGCAGATCCAGCTTGATGGTGTCAGCGCTGGCGGGCCCGGTCACTGTCTCGGCGATGGTCTGAGCAGGAAGCTCAGACGCGGCTGCCACGAATGCAGCGACCCGCTCTGGTGTCGGCTCAGGAATGGCCGGTGGCGCCCGAGTGGGAGCCCCAAGAGCAGGAGACGGGGCAGTGGAGGTGATAATCTCGTCAACAACTGCAGCTTCAGCCTTGTCCTCGTTCCGTACCGACAGAGGTGTAACGCTGCGCGATGACGGCGGCGGCAGCGACAGGATGGTCATTGGCGCCGTCTCAGATGTGGTCGACGTGGCAAAGTTGTAGTCGTCGTCGTCGACGAAGTCATCCAGGTCGTCCATGCTATGGGCATTGCCGTCGTCATCCTCATCGTTCGTGTCCGACAGGAAAAAGGATGAGCTCTGGCCAGGCACGCGCGTATCGACAGCAATGGCAGGTGCAGTGTAAGTTACACTACGTCCAGCCAGGCTGACGTTGTCGCCATCCGGCAGGCCCTCAAATGGTGCGTCGTCGACAAGGAAGCGCCGAAGTGACTCGGGCGAAATGTCCCGAGAACGGCTGCCTTGTGGTTCGATCAATGACGACGGGTAGTATGGTGCAGGCGCCAGAGCACTGTGACGCAGGCGCGACATGGAAGAGATGGAAGACGCCGACGAGGACGAGACCATTCGCGAAGACAGGATGGGGCGGTGCAAGACGGTATCATTTTCGCTGGCGACGGATGAGGGCATGAAAGCACCCCCGTACTCGTCTTGCTCGTCGGCCACCTGCACCTCGCGGCTAGGCTAGCACGGCGGGCAAACAGCCGACGTGGAGACCATGCAGAGAGCGATGGCGATGGCGATAGGGACCGGACGGAGCGCTGGTGATGGAGAAGATGCCTTGGTGATGGCAAGGGTGATTTGAACGTCTGTTGCAGCAGGACGGCGCTAGTTGCCTCCGTTCGTATGGAATGGCCATGGCAGATGCTGGAGGTGGTGATGGCCAGTGACAGACGGCGTGGCAGCGGTGGCCGGGGCGTTACGAACCTGTCGGCTGGGTCCATGGTCTGGAAGTTGCTGCGGCGGACGGAGCTGACGGAGGCACTCCGCTGGCGGGGGAGTGCTCGATGGGAACCAGAGTTTGTTGACACGTTGGCCGGGCAGGTAAGGGCAGCCGGTGGTGGATGGCACGTTTGGGTCGTGAGTCTCGATGGTGCCGTCAACCTCGTACTTGACGATGTTAGTTGATGGTATGGATGTGATGGGATTGGATGAGGTAGCAGAGGCGAGTCAATGGCAGAAGAGGAGGAGCAGAGGAGTAAAAGGCGAGGCAGGCGTTAATATAATATGGAGAAGAGGATGCAACGATATAAGACGCGGAATAAGGAGCTAGAAGTAAGGGATATATTAAGAAGAAGAAAAGTAATAAGACGTACATAGTAATAATAGGTCTGCCCCATTTTCAGCCCGCCAGAACGTACATGGTTGGCAGGGGCGTCGCCGTCGCAGATAATATTGGTAAAGGTATGGCAGCCTCTCCATTGGCCGCGTTCCCGACGGCTGTCACGCTCCATGGCGTAAGTTTTGCTGAAGTTGTCCCACGACCCGAGTAGGCGGACCGTGTTGACAGAAAGATCGGTTCGTCTGAAGGCGAGAGAGCGAGAAAATATGACGAGGACAGGTCAGTAATCCATATTTTAGTCAGAAAAGAGAGAGAGAGAAAAGAGTCGCGGACAGAGCACGGAAAGGTCGGGAAGGATGACAAAGATGGTGAGAGACAGAGGAAGAAAAGGTGACGAAAGAGGAAGGACGAAAGAAAAAGGAAGAAAGCCAAAAGAACACGAGAGAGAATGACGAGGAGCTGGGTGAGATGAGGAGCAACAGGATGTAGTGCAGTCGCATGGGCAATGATGAGCAACAGAGCAAGGAACAAGAGTCTAAAAGAAGCTGCAGAAGCAAAGAGAAGGATGAGCTAGAAAAAAGAAACAAAATGAGCTGCAATGAGAGACCGGCAAGGCCCAGAAAGGACCCGAAAGGAAGCACAACCTCGTCGCTGGCGCTGTCGTCTAGCCCCAGACCTTGCCGTATTTGGGGCGCCCCGTATTGATGGCGATGATGGGGAACGGCACATCACTAGTATCGAATGACGGGATACGCCTCAACCAGAGAAAGAAGCTTGGGCAAGGCCGAGGATGAAACAAGGACCACTTTGCCCGTTTGTCACCCATAGGCTCGCATATTGCTCATCTTGCTCTTACATCTGCCCTCATCTGCCCTCATCTGCGCCGTGCATCGGGCTCATCTATTTCGGCAGCCTATTTTTAAAATGACGAAAGCTTGGACAATTGGCCTATCAAGCGTCGCAGGAAGCAGGGCCCTGGAGGAAGATGAGGCAAGGGGAGTGCAGGGAGTGCAGGGGTCTGATTGGGGCCGTTTGTGCAATTGTTTGATTGGCAGTTGGTGGCTTTATGGGGGACCCTTTGGTGTAGAAGTGGATGTTTAGGGCTGACGGGGACGCCGGAGGGTGTGAAGCAGCTCTTTTCGCGCCCTGGACACGTCAACACGAACGCTTTGAGCGTTCTTGTCCGTGTCGCCGTGTCGATCGTTGCGAGGCTGCTGGGAGTTGTTGTTATTTCGGGACGAGCGAAGCGATGCCGCAATTCCAGTGAGGACACTCCATGGGTAGATACGTCTTGCTTCAGGTCGCCGGCTCCTGAATTTCAAGCACAGACTACTTGTGCAGCGGATGGGGCTTGTCGGGTTGTTCAGGTTGTTGCTGTGTCAAATTGTGGACGGAAGGGAGAGAAAAATGGAGGCGTAGAAAGAAAAGAAAAAGAGCAACACGAAAAAGCAAGGCAGCGGAGAGTGCAATAAAAAAGTAAACATACAAAAGAAGGCCGTAGTGCGATCAACAAAGGTTCCGAAAGAAAATGGGACCAGACAGATGGACGCTTGGCCGTGCAAGTAAATAGAGAAAGTAGATACTGGCGTTGGTAACCAGTACCAAGCTGCCGGAAATGCAAAAATGGGGGAGATGAGGCTGCACAAGGAGAATAGGCAATTCGGCTAGCAGGCGATTATGCGTCGATGCCGTCCGAGAAAGGAAAACGGAAGCAATAGCGCAAGCGACCTGGAAGCTGAAGAGGCTGAAAGGCTGAGGCAAAACGAAAGCCAAGAGAGAAGCCGACAAGAAGACGCAAGCTGAAAGCTGAAAGCCGAAAAGAAAAAAGAAAGGAATGGAGGTGTATTGGTAAAGAAGAAAGTTCCGGGAAAGACAGAGAGTAAGGTATTAAGAGGATAAAGAGACGGACGTAAAGCAATAGAAAAGAGCGGAGGCAAATGGAGCCTCATAAGAAAAAGAAAGAAGGTAGGTGCCAGGCAAAAAAGGAATGGATGAGGAATAGAATAAGAAGAAACAACTCACAGCAAAAAGGTAAACAGCGTCGTGGTCGGGTCCATGGCATATATGAATGCTTTGAGCACGAACGCTTTCCACGTCCTTGGTCTTCATGGCGTCTCTGGTCTCCATCGTTTCTGTGCGCTCCCGCGTCTGTCCTCCCCTTCTTGCTCAGTTTTCAAAATTGCGTTCTCGCAGATTCCCAGGGTTGATGCCAAAATGGTCGACTTAAGCGCCAGGCGCTGGAGGCCTGTTCCGCTCAGGGTGGAGTTTGGATGCAAGATGCCGATGGAAACGAGGATCCACGAAATAGGCGAGGAAGAGGCGATAGGTGCACGTAGAGCGAGGACTGAAAAGTAAAACTCAAAGAGACAAAGTGGAAGCTGACAAGACCAGAGCCGAAGAAGATGAGATGAAGGAGTTGAAGGAGATGAGAGGGGTTCGTGAGACAAGAAAGACGAGGGCGGCGTCTATTTTCGGGGGCCTCGAAAGAAGTGGCAAGGCGCGGCTGTCTGGTAATTTCTCTCTTGTGCGTGCGTTGTGTAGAAACAGGAATACAGGAACAGGAGAGGATGATGAGGACGTCAGGGACGGGCGAATCGGACGGCGAGAAGCGGCAAAGCGCGGCGGGTGGTGGCGGCAACAGAGACGATGCGAGGCGATGGACGAAGCGCAAGGAATGGATACCAAGAATCATGAAGAGGGGGGATGATGGGGTTGGTGGCGTCAAAAGGGGGTGCAGAGTCCGTTACTACTTCAAGTGTTGCGATGACATTGTGTGGGTATCGATGCAGGTACAAGCGGTTCCGTCTGCAGGTTCGTGCGGTGGTGATGTTTTGGGGTAGATCATGTACCTCTGGTCGAATTGGCCAATGACGCTGGCCTGAGCAAGAATCCTTCTTTCTGACTTTCCTCCCACGGCTTCGCTTATATGTTTCAAAAAGATGTATGCCGAGCTCTCCACGGCCAAAGACGTGCAAATCTTTGACAGGTTGGGACGATGAACACCGGGACAGATAAGAAGATTGATGTTGCGGGCGCTTAGGAGAGCGTACCGTTGTACGGGAGGCGCCAGGACAATAGCGACAGCGCGACGGGATCGGAAAAAAAGATCTCGGGAATAGCCGTGTAAGAAGACCAGTGAGAAAAGTCCAGAGTATGTCGACACGACAGGGGCGACGAACGTGTCCAAAAGACGTCGAGGAGGAAGATGAAAGAGAAGAGAAGCCGAAAATCGTGAGGGAAAGAAGAGACGGGACCAGGAGGGATTTCAATATCTTTGAGTTGAGACGGACAGGGGGCAAAGGCGAGCGAGGATGGGCCAGGATGAGGCACCAAAACGAAGCTTGTCGATTTAGTTTCCTGTCGTCCCCGAACCAAAATACCGCTTAGCTAGGAGACGGTTGTCGCGTCTTCCTCGTCATGGGCAAGTTTCCGGAGGTATGGTGAGGGGAGGATGGAAAGGGGGCACAGGAGGTACAAAAACCAAGTCACAAGATTGTGAAGTAAAAAGAAGAAAGAAAACGACGGAGAGCAGCGAGGGTCACGACATAACACGACATGCCACAGCATCAAGTTTCGCTTCGCCGTTCGATAAGTTTGCCGGCCTTCGCGGCATTTGACGTCCAATGACGCTTGGTGACCATCATCTGTCTTTTCCTCCATGACAGACACCATGCGTTCTTCTGCAATAGTGTCGCAGTACTTTGCCCATTGTCCGAGCATTTCTTTCTTCTCTCAATACGGAGTGTTGTGTGGGCTGACCACATGGCCCCTGTAACAGTGACGGACTTGACCCAGTTTTACCATTCTTTCGCTTTGTTCTTCTCTCTCTTTGTCGTCCTTCTGTTGGCGCCGATCGTTCAGCTCGCTTGGACAACCTGACAGGAGCCCACTCTATTGCCATATTTTTCCATTCCTCTTCAGCCAGCTCCGGGCCAGTGTCAATTAGCGAGAATACTTTGTGAAAGGATGCTCAGCACCCGCCCCCAGAGGCTATTCGATGACATGGACGGAGCCTACTGAATACGGCCGTGGGTTTCGTAATCTGGTATTACAAAGTACAGCTTTGTTCTGCATCGCTGCCGGCACTATTCTCCTTTCTTTTCGATGTGGATCCTATGTTGAAACTGCAAGGTTAGCATTGTAAGACAGCATTCAATTAAAGGGTGTCCGGGGAAGAAAACAGAAACGAGAGACAGCACGCGCCAGCCAATCAGCCTCTTGAGACGGCCATTGAAAGGGGGATGGGGGATGCAAGATACGGTCTAAGATGCGTCGTACGGAGAACGAGGCCCAGTCAAGGTCGAGAAAGGGCCACTGAGGAACTGGCTGACAGGGGCTGCCGGTCTTGGCGCGCAGCCCAGGTCAATGTGCGCAGACGGCAATGCACTGTATCTTGCATTGGCTCAACTCTGCAGCAAGTCGAGTGGCTTGTGCAATGCGATATTGTCGTTCTGCCTGTCGTCCCGGATCTGCGAAGCAGCATCGTCCATCATGAGTTTGGGCCGACGATGGACTCTTGGTCCTCGGTGTTCGCCATCTGCAAGGACCATGCGAGCTGGAGAGGACAATGTGCTGGCACCAAAGAATGCATCGCCGGGTGGTTTGGGACTTTAAGGCGTCGCCTTTCTGGTTTGTTGACATTGCATTCCGTGAAAAAATAAAGAGAGACGCTTTTCACGTGGCACCGATGCCAATTACTCCTCACATCTACACGGCAACATCCACTGCACATTCCATGTCTTCGGTCGTTCCTTCCATCTCGTAATTTTTCCGTTGTTGCCTGTCGTTCTTTCCTTTCCCACCCCTGTCAATCTCAAACATCAGAGCAGGCGCTTGTAGAATAGGTCCAGGGAAGGAACGGCCGGGCAGGCTTCGCAACACCAGCCACCCACGCTAAAGCACGAGGCGTAGTCTGTTTCGGACAGAGACAGCATCGTCTTGCCGCGCTACAAAGTGGACGTCCTGGTGAAGTCTCTACAAAGTACGGGGCGACAGAATGCAGCCTCGCCAACTGCTGAGTACTGTCAAAATGCATGCTCCCTCCCGATGCAACCAATTGACCATGGCAGCAAGGTGACATGTTTTCCTGAAACGTCTGGCTTCAGCGCGGCTGCTGGGTGCAGCTCCTCGGCAGTTTGTTCCCCAGGAGCGCAACACAACAGCAACGACAGAGTGCGCTTCTCTTCCGGTGTCTGCCAGTGGTGTCTCACGGTGCCTGACAATCTATTGTGCCGAAAGCCGCCCGGGTTGAGCAAACGGCTCGTCCGTTGTCGTACTCGTGCAGAGTCACTTTTGCTGAATCGCGACCGCCCGGCGCGGGCAGATGAGGGACACAAGATATATGCACGTCCCATCGTACTGATTGCCCGGGTTGTGTGCAGAGAACGGCTTCAAATGGCGGTTCGAGGAATCTTTGAGTAGGAGCGGCTTCGCATCGCGGCACGGCACGCAAAGGCAAGGCTGCCGTCTCGAGTACGGGCGAAAGAATGCTGTCCTCGAGGCATTTCACGTTGACAATCTTCTCGGATGATGGGAATACTTTGACCTCTTTGAAGAGCGGAATGACTTTTCGATCTTGATCTCTCTTACTCTAAACAAACTCTACGACTGTTTCAATCATAGTAGTAAAGACAGCCAACTACACGTACAAAACCTCCAGAGAAGCCGGCCACACAGACATTGCCTGCTACACACAAGAGCTTTCAACATCATTATACCAGACGTCACGTTGTACTGACTTGAGGACTGTGGGCATCAATTGATTCGGTGTTTTGATCGTGCGTGCTCAACCTCGTATGTTTCAAACGCGATAAAAATGTAAAAGGCTAGCGAGGAAGCCTGGCATTAAAATTACAAGAGGCCCAGGCGCACAAAAGACTCAGCTGTGTCGGGCGTCAAAGGCAAAACGATGAAATTATGGAAACAGAAAACGAAAGAGACGGACGGCATTAGCAATTTGTAGTATGGAGAATCGAAACGGTCCGTGGCCGTCTCGTCCACAGGTAGACGACGCCATATAGGAAACAAGGTACCAAAACGAAAGAAAAACAAGTCAACGCCTGCCCGATGCGTAGGGTGTGATACCAGGATAAGAAATAACGAAAAAAAATTAACAAGGAGTCCACCAACCGTAAAGAGAAGTACTCCAGGAGAAAAACAAGAAAAAGACCCCGTGGTAAAGGGGTGGGAGGCATCAAGCGCCGAGAGAGAAGAGGCGAAGGAAAGGTAGGTACATGTGAAGCGAAGGGAAGAAGGGGCGTGCAAGAGGAGGATTAAAATGTGTTAAGAGGCATCAAAAAGAGAAGACGGAATCGAAAGCGCTAAAAGTAGAGAGGAGATGGAGGCCTTCCCAGGATAGCATGGCCGTCCCCGGATTGCACGTTTTTGGTCATTCATCTAAGCCTTGACCGTCTTGGTCTTGGGCTTGGGGGACTTCTTTGCTGTCCGGGCAGACCTGCGTGTCGCTGTACGCTTCTCGCTGCCCGTTGTCGACTCCGAGTCTTCCTCAACCGCAGGTGTAGACAGTCTGGCAGGCGTGGCTGGCTTGCCGTTGGCATGACCGTTGGCATGGCCATTATCATGGCCATTAGCATGACCATTGGCGGCGGCAGCGGCGGCGGCAGCAGCTGTCTTACGCGCGGCAGTGTTCCGGTCGCGCGCGTACTTGAGCGAAGTGTCGCCCTGCCACATGGTGCCCAAGAGGCGGTCCCAAAAGGTGAAGAAGGGCTGCGAGAAGTTGTCTTGATGCCCAACTCTGGTGGTGGATATCGTGGTAGGCCGCGTTGTTGCTCGTGATGCGCTGCAGGGGGTCCCAGGGCAGGGCGTAGCCACAGTGGTCGTCGACGGTCTTGACGGTGCTGAAGACGAAAAAGAAAAGGCCCATGCGGGGTGTCATGAAGGACAGCTTGTAGGCCAAGCCGGCGCCAGCGGTATCCAGCACAAAGCCCTCGACCGGGTGGTTGTAGAGCGCGCCGTAGGCGTACGGCACGTACAGGCGGTGGTGGCGTGAGTGCCAGTGGACGTACATCCAGCGGTTGACGTGCATGGCGCGGTGCCAGAAGTACTGCCAGGCATCCATGAAGAGGACGGCGAACCAGAACTGGAACGCAGGGCCGATGCCCAGTAGATGGCCTTGGCCAGCATGACCTCCCAAGACGCAAACGCAGGCACAGCGCCCATGGCCGAGCCGCTGCCGCTGCCGGACAGCTGGGTCGTCAGGGAGGGGTATTGGCCGCCGGCGAGTGCGCCGGCCAGCAGCGGGTGCGACGCAGACATGTTCTTGGCAAGAGCGGCCGCGTTGAGGCCGACAAAGCCGAGCAGGGTTGGCAGTGCGCGCTGGGCCAGGCGGATGCGCTGGGCCCAGACGGCGACTTCATAGTCTTCCATGCCGGTCATCTGCACGGGTTCGGTGTAGGACAGGAAAGCGGAAGTGAGCATCTGGATGACCTGCTCGATGACGACATCGCGGGCGACCTCGCCGCGCGATGCGTGGTTGCGCGCCGAGATCTCCTCGGGCGTGTGCAGGCGGTATGCGGGAAAAGGTCGAGTGTGTCGATGATGTGGAAGATGCCGGACACCACCCAGTAGGCCACATGTGCATGACAAGGGAGAGGGTGAAGTCGGAGACGAAGGGCAGCAGGCGCGGCATCGGCTCAAGGGTGTAGGCCGGCAGCGGCGGCAGGTCGCCGGAGAACGTGGCGTTGGCCATGGTGTCGACGGAGACCATGCAGGGGGGAAGCAGAGTCTATGTGTCGAGAGAAAGGAGGTTGGACAGATCGAAAAAAGGTGATGCTCGATGGAACAGTGACGCGTCGAGCAGAGTCGGAGAGTGTCGACGAAAGCCGTGGTGCAGCGTACGACGGATACCTCGGGAAGCAACAAAACGAGAAGCAAGGGGAAGCAAAAAGGAAAGATGCGGGAGGAGAGGCTTGGTAAAAGAATGAGGCACGACGGCAATCAGGCAGACGGACGAGGCTCGTTCAGTAGTGGAGCGGGCGTCAGCCGTTTATTGAGCGAGTTCAAGATTCGTCGTGCGTCTTGGGCGCGTGAGTGGCAAGAGGGTGCGGCGAGTGACGGCCAGCGACGGTGGATCGAAATGGCAGACGGTTCCGGAATCGAAAAGGAGTGACGTGGGTATGAGAAAGCACGCAGACGATGGCCGGGGAGAACAAGGTGGGAAGAGGACGATGGGATAGAAAAGAGATGGAAAGAAGGGGGGGAAAAGGTTCAAAACGAGGAGAGCAAGATACTCGTCTTCACGGGCAAAGTGGGCAGTTGCGGACAGGGCGCAGAAAAAGTCGAGAAGGAGCCCAAAAAGTTGACGATCATGTCAGGCAGGAGCCACTCTGTGTTGTGGACTGTCTGTGGACTGTCTGTGGACTGTCTGTGGACTGTCTGTTGTGCAGTTTTTGGTGGACCACCACCTGCCGGCTGGGTCATTTTAGGGGGGCAATCTCGCTTGGGCCGCGGCCGCTCCGCGGACCCCGAGCACCAGCGCACCTTTTCCAGCGGGCCAGAGGCGACTCACGTCACTAAGATCCCCTGTGGGCTGCCAAAACGTCTCCTGTTCTCGATTCTCTAGGGAACAGGCTGATTCTTTGATGTTTGCCCCTGTTCCCCGAGACCGGTGGTCTGCCATTTCCTCTGCCCAGACTCCCAGACGCTTCGTTCCGTGCATCTGTCAATCTGATAACTTAGCAGTCCGCGAGCCTGTTCCTCTTTGTGCCAGACTATCTGGTATCTGGACGTGCCACGCCACGCCGTCCCATGTGTCTGCTGCCACCGTCTAGCGGCCTCGTCTGTGCTCGTTCCATGCTCTTTCCCAGCGCTTTCTGTTCTCAGGCCACTGGCAAGAGTGCTGCCTGCATGGATGCCTTGCATTCCGTCCTGCGCTTCCCAGCATTCATGACTCTTGTGTGACGCGTCGGACACCAGAGTCAGCCTCCTGTTCTGCACTCCACAGCCTCGGAGCAGGCGCGTCGGCCGATGTCGAATCGGTGGTAAAGACCGGAGGGGCGCGACTCGACACGTTTGGCACCAGATGACTCAGCACGAGTACAGAATTTCTTGCCTCAGCAGCGTCCACGCCCACGGTGCCTGAGATGTCACCGCTCTTCATTGGCTGCGGCGGTCTAGAGCCAGATACGCTAGACCCACTCTGCGGCTAGCGCCATAGTCTGGTTTCCAGCGAGACAGAACTTTGATGTTGTACTGCGCCCGCCATTTTCTGCGAGGAGTGACCTACCCCGCCAAAAAAGACAGATGCTTTTTTCTTTATTTTTTTGCCCCTCTCTTTTTTTCGAGGAAGAGGAGAGGGAGAGGAGGAGAGAGGAAAAATGAATATAATCGTAGAGGCACGCCTTTTTTTCTTCCCTCTCACGATTCCCCCTTGCTATCCGCACCTCGATAACCACCATTTACTCCTCCCTTTCCACGGTTCAACCTCACAGACTACCGACAAGATGCTTATCTACCAGGTAAGAACGGCTTTGCGATCCCAGGGCTTGTTTGCGGGTGATTTTGCGGCGGCTGGCGAATGGGGCGACGGGGCGATTGGAATCCGACGACTTTGCCCCTTGGGCAGAATGGCTGGCTTCTGTTGGCTTTGCCCGGGACGACGCCAGTCCGACTGCGCTGGCAGCCTTGCTGACATTTGTCTCTTCTTCTCCAGGACGTCCTCACCGGCGACGAGATCATCTCGGACTCGTACGACCTCAAGGATGTCAACGGCATCGTTTTCGAGGCCGACTGCGCCATGATCACCGAGGCGGCCGTCGAGTCAACACCGGTGCCAACGCTTCCGCCGAGGAGGCCGAGGAGGGTGTTGAGGACTCCGCTGTCCGTGTCAACAACATCGTCCACTCTTTCCGTCTGCAGAACACCTCGTTCGACAAGAAGGGCTACCTGGCCTACCTGAAGGGCTACCTGAAGGCCGTCAAGGCCGCTCTCCAGGAGGCTGGCAAGTCTGATGAGTGAGGTCAAGGCCTTTGAGTCCGGCGCCCAGAAGTTTGTCAAGGAGACCCTCCTGCCCAACTTCAAGGACTTTGAGTTCTACACCGGCGAGTCGATGAACCCCGATGGCCTGTAAGTCACGCTTGTCCAAAACAACCTTTAATGCCTTTTGCGTGCCAAGGCAACATCCAGCTAACGAACCAGGGTCGTTCTCCTCAACTACCGCGAGGACGGCACCACGCCTTACATCATTGTCTGGCAGCACGGCCTGAAGAGCATCAAGGTGTAAATCTTGTTGTCCTTCTCTGCATCTGCTAAACCGAGGCTCGGCCGGGTGCGTCTCTGCCGTTGCGAAAGGATATGAAAGTCTAGCGGGCCTCTGACGGCCTGCGATGGCCGAACTGCATGCTGTGACGGCGGGATTGCCCCGACCGGGCGTATATTATACCTACCCCTTTCCATTTTCCATACTTCTTCGGAGTGCCTCGTTGGTCATCTTGTTGCAATACAATGGCAAAAGATACCTAGTCCTCTACTTCAGAAAATCGGAATTGAATCAAAAGTCGCAATTTACTTGGCAATTTAATGTTTCCCTTACCACCTTACACGATCTGTTTTGCTGGATGAAATGTGAAATCAATGCATAGTGAAATGATCGTACATGAGTATGCAGCGAGGTACGACAGCCCTTGACGCAATATGGTGTCTTGTAGCCCCTCGATGCCAGCCCCTAACAAAATACCTGCTCTTCCGTACAAACTCCCTTGAACGAAAAAAGACAAAGGCAAATCGGGCCCTGCTCTCCCCTACCACCCTTGAGCCCGGCGTTGCCATTGGAATAGGCGGCGGACCGTCATCCTCATCGTCCGTCTTCTGACGGCTGCCACCCCCTGCCGCGTGTGGTTTCACAGCCGCCATCCTGGCTTCTTCGCCGGCGGAGGCGGAGGCGGCTTTTTTTTGCTGGCAGCCTAAGCTCGCCGCGGCTCCCGTGGACAACGACGGCGTCGTCGACCGAGACACTGCGGCAGGCGAGCCAGCACCGGCATCGGCACCACCGAGGCGAGCCGGCGACCGCGACGGTGTCCGGCTGGCGCCGCCCACACCACCACCACGAGCAGGGCTCGTGCCCATTTTGGGCAAACCGCGCCTGCAAACTCGCCCAGTTGTGACGCTGGCGGTGCCATGGTTGACTGTCTGTGCTGCTCGTGTGATGTCAGCGCGGACGATGGCGAGGATGTTGCTGCTAGCGAGTTGATTGCCGAGAGGGCCGTCGGCTGCTGCGCATGGCCGCTGCCTGCGCCCGCCTCCAATGCCGAGGCCGGGAACCGAGATGCCCGCACGGGGCCTAGTCGGTTCACTCGGCATCCTGGTTGATGTAGACGTCGCCTTGGGTGCTTCCAGTGCTTCCGATGTGGCCGGTGTTTGCGGGAGAGACGCGTGATTGGGCCGGTGCCCGTGGCGGGGGAGGCGGATATGCGCTGGTGCTTCCAGCACTTCCGGGTGGATTGGGCGAGGGCGTCGAACGGGGCGGGAGACGAGGCGGAAGGCCCGGCGGGATGGCTGTCGGACGCTTCGTGGGGCCCGACGGCGGAGGCACAGGGCTGCGGCTGATGCCGCTGCCATCTCTGCGTGTGGGGGGTGGCGGTAAATGCGACGTGTCGAGGCCGGTCGTGTCCCGACGATATGGCTGTGGCTCGTGCGGCCCCTCGTCTTCTTCGCCGCGGAAGATGTTGCGCGCGACCGGGACGGCAGCGGCGGCCGAGCTGGTGTTGCTGGCGTCGCTGGTGCATGGTGCGAGCCGGTATGTGCGCCGGGGTGGTTAGTCGCGACCGTCCCGCCGGCGCTGGGCTCGCCACCAGGGCTACATGGCGCGGCGGAGGGCCAAACGAGGCTGGATCCCGGAGGCTCGAGAGCGGTCGGGAGGCGTGGTTGGCACGCGCCTCGTACTGGCTGTCGTCCTTTTTCCAGATGCCCGTCTAGACGGTCAGCTTCTGTCGCTTCGAGAGCGAACGGGGGTTTTCCGCCCGTCTGTACTCACCACTTGTTTCTTGAAGTCGGTACTCTTGTCCGGATGCCAGCCGTTTTTGAGGACGTTGGAAAAGCCCGCATGGTGGGCCCGATGCGTTGGGTTATGTTGTGCCAATGCGATGATGTGCAATCGTGCGTAAGAGATGGGAGCAGAGGGGAGAATCGAGCTGGTGTGGCCGGGCGTAAGGCGTAATGTATCTTCTATTATGGTGTCCGTGATTCGGCCCCTAGGCCAAGCTGCGGCTGTCGTGGTGACAACGTTCCGTCGTCTTCGAACAAGAAATTGCCAGTCGGAGTCCGGGCAGTGACGTAGGACCGTGGCGGGAAGACGAAGATGACTAATACCCGCACAGCCGCATCCTATTGGCACTGGGAGCGACGGCGGCTCTTCACACTTCAGTAGTAGTGGGTTCTAGCGCGCCTCTTCCCTCCCCACCAACGGCTTCCGGCAGGCCTCTCTCCGTGCGCCAACGACGCGTCGCGTTCCGCGGATGCACAGTAATTGTTTTGCACTCAGATCAACGACAACGACAAGGACAACGACGATTGACGATTGGCGATTGACGATTGCGACCACAACCGCGCACTGCAACTGCATGTGACGGGCTGCATTGCCGGACATTCAAGCAACCGCCATGGCCGCGTCGGCCACCGCAGACACGGAGCTGCTCACCGAGCACTTGGCTACCCGCCCGTGGTATGTTTTCGTTGGTCCTGCGTCTCTCTTTGGTGATGTTGCGTCCGCCACCACTGACACCGCGCAGAGCTTGCTGGACGACATCATCAACAGCGTCAACATTCTTGCCGAGCGCGCCCTCAACAGCGTCGAACAGGCCCTGCTGCGCCAGCCGCCCGCCAGCCTCGGCTTCAAGCCAGCCAACTTCCAGCGGGACGCGGCGAGGAGAAGCTGCCACAGGACGCGCTCGAGGCCGCCGCCGAAGACGCCCACCGCCACGAGGTCGAGAACGGCACGCACCAGCTGGAGACGCTGCTGTGCGCCTCGATCGACCGCAACTTTGACAAGTTTGAGCTGTACGCAATGCGCAACATCTTGTGTGTGCGGCCCGAAGACCGCGACTGGCTGCGGCTGGCGCACTACGAGGGGCTGGACTTTGAGGCTGCGGCCGACGGCAAGGCATCAGAAGACCGCGCCGCCGACGACGCGTCCATTGCACACCTCCACCGCCGGCTGCAGGCGTCGCTCAAGCTGGGCCATTTGCTGGACGTCGAGGCCCAGCGCAACGAGGCAATGCTGGTCCGGCTGCGGACACTGGCGGGAGCCGCAACACCACAAGGGCCCGGAAATACTGCCTCGCTGGCCTTCTTGCTCGACCGCGGCCCGCTTACCGAGAGCGACGCCGCCCAGCCTCTCACAACCACGACGGCATTTGCCCTGTCGCAACTGCCGGCCCTGCGGCAACTGTCGAGCGAGTTGCGGCAAAAGGCACCCGGTCTGGCGGCGGCCGTGGCGCTTGACGACGAAGAGGACAAGGCCGGCGGCGGCAGCGGTGGACGGTCGGCTGACGGCAAGTCGTGGCGGCGCGAGCGGCTCGAGTACATTGAAGGGTCTACACGCAAGCACCTGGAGCGGGTACGCGGTCTCAATCTCGGCCGCAACGGCGAGATGCGTGGCGAGGCGGGCAGCGGCGAAAGCAACGTGACGGTCGAGCCAGAGGCCCTCACCAACATCCTCAACATCCTACGGGAGAACCACGGCAGTACAGACGCTGCGGCTGACGACACAGCGCAGCCGGAGGACGGAACCATGGACGAGTCGTGAGGACACCAAGACTTTGCTGCTTGGCTGGATAATGATGATGGATCTCCTGGGACTTTCTGGGCATGGGAGCGGCGTAAATTTGGGCATGCACACTCGGCTAGGCGTTGCGGTGCGGTCATCTTGTCTTGGAACGAATTGCGATTTTCTTCTTGGGTTTTTGGGTTCTAAGGATTTGAGGGTTCTTGGGGTTTAGGGGTACTTTAGTAATGTACAGACAGCTACATACGCTCGTGGCTGTAGATGCTACACATGGTGTATACACACAGATTGTACGTGCACAGCTAGTCGTGCAACAAGCCGTGCTCGGCAGCCAGGTGCCAGAAGCGGTGCCGGAACTGCCGCGCGTCCACCAGACGTGCCGTCTCGCCACCGATGCCGCTCTGCACCTGGGTCATTTTTGCGCCTGCACCTTGGCCACCAGCTGGGACGCCGCCGCCCACTCGCTGTTGCGGATCAGCGCGCGCAGCAGGTCCTCGAGCGTCGACGACGTCACCGACACCGAGTCGGCAATGTGGGCAAAGTACTTGAGCGCGCTGGCCGTGTCGCCGACCTGGGAAAAGCCGCGCACGATGCGCTCCCAGAAGACGCGGTCAAACGTGGGCGGGGGCCGGACGGCGTCCAAGATGTCGGCCTTGGTCTCGGATGGGCTCGTCTGCCCGGTCTCGTAGCGCGCCGGCCCACCCGGCTGGCCGTGCTCAACCAGGTACCGCACGGCGTCCAGGTCGGGCGGGTTGCGCATAAAGTAGTTTTCGGCGAGGATCGTGTAGATGTGGGTCGACATGGGAATCCCGCGCTGGCGCATGCGCTGGAAGACAACCGAGACGGCCGCGTCGGCCTGGTCGTTGATGGCGTCGCCGCCCGTGTTGTGGCGGCCCTTTTCGCCACCCTGCAGGAGCAGGTAGATGATCTTGCATAGTTTTGCTGGTTCGCATCAAGCCCCGCCGCCTCCACGTCGGCAAGCATCTGCTTCACCAGCTCGGCCCGCTCTGTGGGGCTGCGGCCGGCCATGGCGCTGCCGCCAATGTGGTCATCGAGAAGGATCGTAATGGTGGCCTCGTCGGGCGAATGCCGCGCTGCCGCATCATCTCCAGCACGCCAGCGACCTCGTCGACGGCGCCTTCGCGCACGAGCGGCCGCAGGATCGTGTTGAAGGTAATGACGTCCGGCTCGATGCCGTGGCGGCCCGCCCAGGCCAGGACAACCTTGGCCGCGGCCAGGTCGCCGCGGCGCAGCATGCCCGCAATAGCGGCGTTGACGGGCTCAATGGTCGGCTTGACGGCCTTGGACCGGGGGCGTTCGTCCTTTTTGTCGCCACCGCCGCTGCTGCTGCTGCTGCTGCTGCGACTGTTGTTGTTCTCAGAGTCTTTCGAGGCGGCGGCCAGCTGCTCTTCTTCCACAGACGCCTTCCAGAGGCGTTGCATCTCGTCCAGCGCCTGCATGCCGGCCTCGCCGCGCCCGACTGAATCAGGCCAGAGATGCGAGCCGTCCACACGGCCGTGTCGACTGGATGCCCGAGGCCACCAGCCGGTCCCAGATGTTGTGGATGCCCGCCGGGTTGTTGGCCCGCTTGAAGCCTTCGATGAACGAGGTCCAGGTGCGCAGCGTGGGCTTGATGCCGGCCATGGTCATGAGGTTCCAGACGGCAATGGCACGGTCCGACATGCGCAGCGTGGTAAAGGCCATGATAAAGTAGTCGAGCAGGTCGCTGCTGCCACGCAGCCGCTCGGGCCCTTCGACTTCGGGGACCGAGACGGCCGACCAGAAGCGGTCCCACGCAGCCTCGCAGGCCTGAATGTTGCGCACACGCAGGGCCTGGTCGAGCTGTGTGAAGATGCCGTCCAGTGTCGCCCGCCGGACTTCTCTGGTGCTCTTTGCAATGGGCGAGAGCGGCTCCTCCGTCCCCGTCCCGGTCTCGGCCTCCTTCTTGGCGGCGTCACCCCGGCCTGCCGGGAGAGGACGTAGGCGCCGAGTGCCGGGAACTCTGCGTACATGGCAGGAATGGTGCGGCGTTTCAAGGTGGCCGTGGCCACGACTTTATTGACCGCGTCGGTGTATTCGCGCGCCTGTTCGCCAATCGCGGGCGTGCAGATGGCCGGATCGGTGAGGATGGCGTGCGTGGCCAGCACGGCCGGCGTCAGGTCTCGCAGCTGCTGTGGCGCGTAGCGGGGAAAGAGCGTTGCCAGGCCACGCTGGATGTTGCGCCGCTTGTCGTACCGTCGGACGCGGGCTGGATCGGGCGTCGTCATGCGGAACTCGGTGATGGGCGTGTTCTTGAGCGCCTCCTCGTCCGCGACAATGACGTCGGGCAGATTGAACATGCGCCAGGTCTCGACGAGGTCTGCTAGCAGAGCTGTCCTTTTTGTGGCGGCCGACGGGTCACGCACACGGCCGTCGCTGCCGGCGCTCTCACCGGCGCTGGCTTGTCTTGGGCTCACAATCTCCGTAGCCATCGCCAGGACGAGCGGCGCCCACGCCTCGGGCTTGTTCAGCAGGTCCATCTGCCGACGAATCTGCGTGATGCGGGCCACGCTCGGAAGGTCCTCTGCGTAGGGGTCGGCTATCTTGGCGGCCGATACCTCGCGCACGAGCTGGTGGACGGTTTGGCGGAAGATGATGGGCAGCCCGCGCGAGGACTGCGTCATGTGCGGATACATGTTGTCCTCGAAATGGCGGAACAGAGCGGCAATGGTTGCGTCTGTCTGCGACCGCATCTGCGTCAGCTTGACCAGGTGCTTGTACAGATCGACGCTCGCCGTGGCCACCCGGCCGGCGCTCGGCTGCTCCAGCTCTTGCATCTGCTTGTGTTTGTGCTCCTGGCCTTGGCTGAGCTCCTCCTCCCGCACGTTTCCTTCTTCCTTTTCCTCTCCCTTTTCCTCAGCCTGGCTTTGGCTCTGGAGCTCTTCGACGTGGACTCTGTTGAGCTCACGGGCCAGCTTGTCCAGTTCCTCTTCACTCCCGCTGCCTCCACCCCGCATCCACAATTCTCTTTTGTTCTTGGATTTCCTTTGGAGCTTGGCCCGTCCGTGTCCCAACCAGCTGTCGTTGGCTCTCGATGATGTCCTGAAAGACGGCCAAGGCCGCATCGGAAGACGGTCGACGCTTCTTCATCCACGTCTGCGGCCTGCGTCGAGGTTGTGCTGCTGTCGGAGGCCGTGTCGGCCCGTCTTTGTGCGAGCTGCGATGCGTCGTGGCCCGCTGGCCGAGGTGCCAGTCGGCTGTGCCGCCGCCGCCGCCGCCGCCGCCGTGGCTGCTGTCGTGTGCCACCGTCCTCGAGGTTGGCTGTCGAGAGCTCCTCGGCGTGCCGCCGCCTGGACGGACTGCCGCGCGCGGCATAGCAGGCAGATTGTACGCGACTCCTCATCGCTTCCGCCTGAGAGACCGTGTGCAGTCAAAGCAGAGGGGGGTCGTCAAAGTGGCCGGTGGGTGGCTGTTGTCCAGGAGCTTTGGCTGTCGTCTTTTTTTGAGCATCGGTTTCCTTGGATGCTTTGTATCACGTAATTTTGGTGCAAAGTAAAAGAATGGGGCATCCGAATTGGCCCTCTCAACCCCAGTAATCAGCCAATCAGACCACCTCAAACTCAGAGCTGTTGGTATGACTCGCTCTGAAAAGCGGGGCCGCCCGGCAGGCCGGCTTAAAGCCTGGGGCAGGCCACCGGCCACCGGCTTCCAGGGCATGCTCCTGGCCCTGGGGGACGACCCCCTAAGACCGAACGGGACAGGCGGCGAGGCACGGATTTACAGCGAATAGTGCGTCATGTCAGGCCCACGAGCCGCTGTCGCTGGCCTCCTCTTGTAGCCTCCGCAGACGAGACCGAGAAGGGAGAAAGGAACGGGTTGGAGCCGAGGCCGAGACATTGCTGTCTCCAGATTCCCCATTGCATCATTTCTACGACGCCTCCCCTGATTTTTCTGCACAGAGGACAGAGGACAGGCCCCCTCCCACATTCGCATACTTCTTGTCCCCCCCCTCCCTCCTCCCCATCGCCATGACGTCCCTCGTGCCGCGCAAGCCGTACACCGACGAGGAGCTGCGCCAGCTCTACCCGGCCGGCCTCGAGCTGCAGCTGGTGCAGGTTCTGATGCGCCACGGCGAGCGCACGCCGGTCTCGCCGCGGTTCCAGAATACCGGCCTGCACCCGTTCTGGCCCTACTGCTCAGCCGTCAAGCAGTTCCGCGCCGTCGTCCTCGAGGACGACCAGGACCCAGGCGTCGCCGGAGTCGGCGTGGTGGCGGCGGCTCGGCCACAAAGCCGCTGGGACGCTGGTGTGGAAGCGGCGCCTCGAGACATTTGGCGACCACGACTCGGCGGCCATGGCCTCGGGCATGCTGGGCGAGCTGGACGCGCTCTGCGACATGGCATGCTGACAGACCCGGGCCGTGCCACGACGCTGCGGCTGGGCCAGCGGCTGCGGAAGCTGTACGTGGAGCGTCTGGGCTTCTTGCCTCCACAGCTGGGCCCCGACGACCCGGACCGGCTGTTTTATTTGCGCGCGACGCCGATCCCGCGAGCGCTCGAGTCGATGCAGCAGGCCTTTACGGGCCTGTACCCGGACCGCGACCGCAACGCGGCCCCCATCACCATCGTCTCCCGCGCGCCCGCCGACGAGACGCTCTTCCCAACGACAGCAACTGCCGGCGCTTTGCCGCTCTGTCGCGGGCGTTTGCCCAGCGCGCCGCCGGGCGGTGGAACGACTCTGACGAGCTCAAGTACGTGACCAGAAAAATTGGCCACTGGATGGACCCCGACGCCCCGCGCGTGGCCGTCGACGGACGCCCACGACTCTCTGGCGTGATGGACACCATCAACGCGACCTTGGCCCACGGGCCCGAGACGCGCCTGCCCGCGGAGTTTTACGACGAGCAGGTCCGCCGCAACATCGACAAGGTGGCGCTGGAGGAATGGTTTGCCGGCTACCGCGAGTCGCTCGAGTACCGCACCCTGGGCATTGGCGGCCTCGTGGGTGACCTGACTGCGCGCATGGTGGCGCAGGCCGAGTCGGCGAGCACCAGCGGCCAGAACGGCCTGTTCCGCTTCGGCCTCAGCGGCTGCCACGACACGACGCTGGCGGCGGTGCTGACGAGCCTGGGCCACAAGATGCCGACATGGCCGCCGTTTACGAGCCACCTGGCTGTCGAGCTGTTCAGGAAGCCGGTGCAGGACGCCTCGCCAACCGCCGCGCCCCCATCTGCACCGCCCGCGTCGCCAGCAGCCACGGGCTGGTCTGCTCTGCTGCCCTCCTTTCTGTCGCCAGCAAAGACGCCCGCCGCAACCGGCATAGGCCGGACACCGACGCCTGACTTGACAGACGTGGAAAAGCACAAGATGGACGGCTACTACGTGCGCATCCGCTACAATGACGAGGTGGTGCCCCTCCCGGGCTGCCAGCCGGCTGGCAAGCACCTGGACGGCGACGCGTCGTTCTGCACACTGGTAAGTCCACCGTATGCTGGGATGCAGCCGGACCGTCGACACATCACTAACAACTGTGTAGGAGGCGTTCAAGGCCATTGTCGACAAGTTCACGCCGAAAAACTGGAGACACGAGTGCCGCAGCAATCTGGGCAAGCCGGCGTTCCCTGAGAAGCCCGAGCTTTCAGGCTTTTAGAATGGCCAAGAGAGTGGCCACCCTTTATGTGCATACAAAACAGCTTAGTTCCTAGTGACATGTTGCAAAAGAAGCCCTTTTGAAGATGCATCGCCTTGGCCTGAACTCGTAAAAGCGACTCCTTGGCTGGATGTTGGTAGATGACTTATGCGCCAGCAACCTACACGGCCCGCTGCAAAGAGCTTGGACACAGCGTCAAGTGAGGGAAACCTGCTCGAGCCTCACATCACAATTGGCATTGATTATAAATACGCTGCATTTGCTACTCCTTCTGCATCGCACCACGAACCGCATTCCATATCCCTCCCAAATTTCCATCCACAACGTCTCCATCGTATGCCATCCGCCACACACTACGACGCCATCGGCGGCACATGCGTGAATGTCGGCTGCACGCCGGCCAAGACGCTCGTCGCCTCAGGCCGTATGGCACACCTTGCAAACCGCGCCGCCGACTATGGCGTCGGCTCCAAGAACAAGACGCCGGCCAAGCTGGGCGTCGACATGGTCAGAGTGCGTAGGCGCGGGCGCGACATGGTGGCATTCTTTCGTAGTGGCAGCGAGGCGAGACTGCAGCGTGCGGGCGTGGATGTGTTCCGTGGGTCAGCGGCGTTCGCCGCACCCGTGACACTGCAGATCACGCCCACGGCTGCCGGCCCATCCCAGACAATCGAGGGCGACATCATTTTTTAACATGGACGAGCAGCCGGCTCGGCCGGACTCGCCGGGCTGGAAAGTGTGCCGTCAGCGCGCGTGCTGGACTCCACGTCCATCATGCAGCTGGGCGCTGTGCCTGCGCACCTGCTGGTCGTGGACGGTGGGTACGTCGGGCTCGAGTTTGCGCAGCTCTTCCGCGGCCTCGGTGCCGAGGTCACCGTCCTCCAGCACGGCGCGCAAGTCTTGCGCGCGAAGACCCCGATATCGCCGATGCCTCGACACGGATTTTGCAGGACGAGGGCATCGCCATCCTGTTGTCGGCTGATGTGACGGCCGTCGCTGCGCCGGGTGGCGAGGACGCCAACGAGGAGCGCCCGATCGCCGCTGAAATTGCCGTCACCGGGCCGCACCACGCTCAGGTCAGCAACAAGAACGTCCGGGCCAGCCATCTTCTCCTAGCGGCCGGACGCAAGCCGAATACAGAAGACCTCTGCTCGGCGTGGCAGGCGTCAAGACGAATGCTCGCGGCCACATTGTGGTAGACGACAAGCTGGCCACCAGCGCGGCAGACATCTATGCTTTGGGCGACTGCACGACGGCCCGGCCTTCACACACATGTCGTACGACGACTTCCGCATCCTGACGGCCAGCCTGCTTCCGCGCACAAGCATAATTCCCGGACGTGGCGACAAAAGACCCACAGTTGACGACGGCCTCGTCCAAGTCGCGCACCTGTGTGCCGTATGTTGTGTACACGGACCCGCAGCTCGGCCACGTCGGCATCCATGAGCGCGATGTGACGGCCGCCAGTTTGGGCAGCAACGACGGCTGCCATGTCAAAACGGTGTCGATGCCCATGTCGTACGTGACGCGAGCGCTCGAGACGGGCGAGACGGGCGGCCGTATGAAGGCGACGGTCAATGTGAAGACGGGCGAGATCCTGGGCTTCACGTGCCTGGGAATCGAGGGCGGCGACGTCATGGCAATGGTGCAGACGGCGATAGTGGGCGGGCTGCGCTGGTGGAATCAGGAGGAGGCCGTGTGGGCACACCCGAATCTGGCAGAGGCGCTGCACAACCTCTTTGTCCAGCTGACGTAGGACAGTGGGTGCTATTTTGGCGTCGAGTCTGGTTCCTGTCTCTTGTGTTTTGATTGAAATATGGCCTCAAACTGAAACGGCTGCGTCGTTTGCTGCTGGCAAGCTGCTCTTGTCTTCCTTCTCCTGTGAGACAGCCGCCCGTGCCCTCTTCTTTCGGGCTCGCCGGACCTCAATCTCCACGGCGGCCATCTCAGCACTAAGAGACGCCAGCCGTGGAACAAGGGTGTCGATGACCGCCATGGCCTCGTGCTGGGCCTGTCTCAGGGCCATGGGTGCGAGGACGCCATACCACTGCAGCGGGTCTCGCGGGGCTGCAGGCTCCTTCTTTTGTTGCTCTTCTTTGGCGTTGACTTTGGCTTCGTGGTTCCGCCTGCGTCCCCATCCTGTTGCTTCGTTTCGTTGCTCCCATCGGCCTCCCCGTTCTCCTGGTCGTCTTCTGCAGCTTCGACCTTGGCCTCTTTCTGGGGACGCGTGACCGCAAAGGACGCTGCCGGCTCACCACCGCTGCCATTGCCAGCTTCCGAGACGCTCAGACGCACGAGGGCTTGCATCCGTCCGTCAAAATGGTCTGGGCCGTAGCGGAACCCGCGCTCAGCAGAAAAGTTGGCGCGGGCCAAGTTGCCAAACATGCTTGCCTGGTGCGTGGCCAGCCGGCTGCGGAGCTCCGTATACTCGTGCAGCAGCCCGAGGTAGCGGGCCAGCAGGCCGTCGATGGATTCGAGTGTCATGTTTCTGTTTTGGATGTGAAAGCGGGAGAGAGTTGCCGTCGCTTTGTTATTGTTTCTTCTTCGTCAATAGTTTGTCGTCGCCAGGGCAGAAAGAGCAGCCTGGAGGTGAGGCAGATACACGTGACGATAAGCCGGACCTTTTATCGCCAGGCACATGGGAGACGGTGCTAGTCCTATCGGGCCCGGACCCACTCTCACATTTTTCGACTCCCATAAATATCGAGCCTGCGAAACTTTTTCAGACCTGGCTTCCTCTTCTTCTTTCTTTTTTTCGAGCAAGGGACGAAATCTTCACCGTCATGTGAAGACGTAGACCCTTACTACATTTATCGGCGGCTCCACGAATGTGGCTTGCTGAGGGCTATTCTTCTGAAAACATCCGTTTTTCGCCATGGGTTTTCCTCCGTTCCCGGCCTCCTAGACTAATGTGATTGCCTTTTCCCTTACACATTGGCGTGGACGACATCTTCGGTTCATGGCTGTGGGGTGGTCTCGACATATTTATTCTTTCGAGAAGCAGATGTGTGCGTAGTGGTGTTGTGGCGTAAACGGCACCTCGAATGCGAGAGGAACGACGAGCGACAAACGGAAAATAGAGAGTTTGACGGGAATCGAGTTCTGCCTCGGCCATCTAATCTACCAGCCGCTGCAAAGGACGACGTATCGGGTGTCCAACGAGCGAGTGTCGATGCAGACTTTTCACCTATCCATGATTCTTTCGGTGCGGTAACGCCGTTCATGTAAATGTTGCCGTCCGTATGCACGCCAGAATGGCCAGTCCTCAATACATATCATGGGCTACGTAGTCCACAGTTGTGCTTACAATCACGTTGGCACAGCAGCTTTTGCAGATATTTTGCAGATTTGCATTGCAGGTCTCGTAACGAACTATCTAGACTATGAACTCGCGCCTTCCTCTGGCCACATCCAGTCAAGGACGCAGGCAGACAGATGGACATAGACCTTGCCTTTGTCGTTTCCGAGCAAAGGCGAGGGAGCTCAACCCTCGACGTTGCGCATCCAGACGAATGACCAAACTGCTTAGAAAATGCGGCGGGGCGGCGACATGGAAGCCTTGATGGTCAGGCTGCCAACGTTCTGCAGCCCTTCTTGAGCAGGGACACCAGGTAGTTGATGGCCAGCATGATGTTGGCCACCACTGCTCCTGGTCCATGCCGACGTTGCCGACGGCGACACCCATGCACAGCACCTTCTTGAGCTGGAACTTGATGGTCGACTTGACGTCGGTGATCTTGTCGGAACAGCGACTCGCCGTGCGAGACGGGCGTGGGGAACTTGCCAGCCTTGGACAGACCGGGGCCCAGGATACGGGGAATGGTCTTGATCAGGGTCTCGGAGGCAATGAAGGCGTCGTACTTGCGGGCCAGCTTCTTGACGAGCTTCTTGTTCTTGTTGAGCTTCTTCAGGTCGTCGGCCGACATGGCGTCGACACCGCCGTGCTTGGCACGGTCAATGTTCGTGCTGGTCACCCAGGATGCAGATGGCCATGTTGGGGCGGGGACGGAGGGCCGGCGGACGGTGCCCGAGAAACGCTTGTCGCGCTGGGGGTCACATAGTTCTTGAGGCCGATCTGGAGCTCGACGGTCTTCTGAGAAGTTGCGCTTCTTGGTCTCGTTCGAGTACTCGAGGACTCGACGACGTTGGTACTGGGAGAGAGTTAGTTTTATATTCTCGTCTTCTTCTCTCCCTTCTCCTCTTCTCTCTTCTTGTCCTCCTTGCATCATCGATGCATCGCGAGCCATCGACCATCTCGGTAAACGTACGCACTCCGCGACGGTGATTTTAGACATTTTGACCGTCTTCCAATAGAAAGAACAAAGATCTAATGGTGAGGATTATTGCGTGGGAAATGGTTGGGGTGAGAGGAGGAAAGCGACAAAGACAAATCGTGGCGAAATCTTTTAGGTGGGACGGAGGGACGAAAAAGTTGGGCTCCACTTAAAAAAAAGAATGAAGCCGCGAATTGTGGGCGCTGGGGGGTGGCAGAATTGCCCTTAGTGAGGTGGGTCACGTGGTAGTAGCTAGAGCTTTCACATGACTCGGCACGTGCTTATCACCAGTCACGCGTAGAGCCTTTGTCATGACGTCTCTCTCTTCCCAAGTCTTTTCCCAACTGTCCTTCTTCCACCTGCTTTTCTCTACAAGCAAGACAGTTAGCAAGCATAATCATGCTGTCATCATTTCTGAGATCTGATTCTTGTGCTGGTACTGTCCAGTCGAGGCATTTCGTTGCTCCAGAACCCGAAACACTGTCTGTCTCACCAACCGTTGGCCAAAGCAACCTGATCGTTTTCTATTCCCTTTCCCTTAAAGCACAGCCGTCGGCCGCCCGACTGCTCAGAATGTCCTTCAAAACCAAGTCATCGTCAGTGCGACTGTAATTGTGACAAGCGACAGAAAGCACCCTGCAGGGGTCG